>VIIQ02000048.1:0-498809 GCA_007449985.2 Desmodesmus armatus | reverse complement strand
AGTCAGCTGCTGCTGCACCAGTTGAAGCCAGGCTGCCAGCCACTCCACTGATGGCTGCACCCCTAGCAGCAGACAACCCGCAGCAGCTGCACAAGCCGCAACGGCGGCCACCCCCCACCCGCCACTCTCTCCCCACCACTGCTGCTACTGCTGCTGCTGCTGCTGCTGCTGCTGCGTCACCGGCGTCACTTGCCTGCAACAGCAGCTGCAGAGTGACATCGCACAGTAGCTGCTGCTGCTGTGGCTGCAGCCGCACCCCTGCTAGCACCCCTGCACTGACAGCCACTAGCACCTCGGGGGTGTGAGGCTGGCAGATGGGTGTGCAGGGCTTGAGCATAGGGGGGTCCCCAGCTGGGAGGGGGTCTGAAGCCCCATTTGGAAACAGCTAGGCAGGCTAGGCACAGCTGCTGCTGGGAACAGCTAGAAGGTGACGCTGCACGGCGGGCGGGGTTTTTGGGGGGGGGGGGAGAACAACAAGTGGCCAATTTTGAGCGGGAGTGTCATGCTCATCTCCTGCTCAAACAAAGATAAGCTGTGGTCAAGTGAACCACTATTAAGATGGGGGAGACCTCCATTGCTACACACCATGCCTCCTCCTGCCCCCTTCAGCTGCACCGCTGTCGCCACCACCCCTCACCTCCAGTGCCACACACCCAAACCTTGCCAGCTAGTGCTAGGAGCAATCCCTGGCTCACCCCCACCCCCACCCCCACTGCCCCACCCCCACTGCCCCACCCCCACTGCGCCACCCCCACTGCGCCTCCCCCACACCATCAGCCCCCTCACCTCCATAGCCACACACACAGTCCCACCCAGGGCTTTGCTGGCGTGAGTCCATGCAGCAGCACAGCCCTCAGCAGCAGTGGCCAGCTCCCGCCCACTGAGCCCCTTCACTGGCTGGCAGACGCATCCTGCCAGGCACCCAGCCAGCGGGGGGTGGGCCGACTCAACTGACACACAGCCTAAGGGGGGGGGGGGGGGGTACAAAGACACCAAAACATAAATGAAGACATAGATGAGGATTGAAACTCGACATGAACAGACCATTGATGTATCCAGGCAGTTCCTTTTCTTTGTATTGCTCCCCAGGCAGCCCACCCGTACACATGGACAAACACACACTGTTTGTTAATAATCTGCTGGTGCAGGTTGGCAAGGACCCACTGTCACTGGCAATTCAAATGCAGTTGCAATGATCACCCTCGCAACGCACTATGTGACCCTGCACTGGAAGAAGAAAACACAAGTGCGCTGTCACACCCTGTTGTTGTCTCCCCCCCCCTGCCCCCGCCACTCTCGCCCTCCCCCTTGCCGCCACGCTCCTGCCCCGCCTGCCCCCCCCCCTGCCCCCCCCCCCCCCCCCCCCCTCCGCCACCCTCTGCCCGCAGCCCTCTGCCCCTCCCCCTCTGTTACCTGCAGCAGCTCCACCAGCTGTCGTGTGTTGAAGCTGTGCAGGTGCAGCTGGACACACCGCACCAGGTCACGGATGAAGGCCTGAGGCAACATATACACACAGCGGCCAGGACAGCAGCACACAGCACAGGACAGCAGAGCACAGCACAGCAGCAATGAGGCTCTGCTGCCTCCTTCTGCTGCCATCACACAATCCAGGCAGCAGCAGCACCTGCTGCCACACAATGGCTGCTGTGTATGCAATCAACATGGTGGGTGATCATACCTGTCTTGGGGGAAGCGGCGGGTGGCAAGGGGTGCTTGGAAAGATCACCCAAATCTCAGCACAAGGAGAGCTGGATTAAAACTCTGAACGCTGTCCATGCTGCTGCTGCCACTGCTGCTGCTGCTGCTGATACTGTGGCTGATCCTGGTGGGCAATGCCATTGTTGTTTGGCGCAAATGTCCATGTAACATACTCCCCCAGTATCTAGCTGTGAGTGCAAACAAACAGAGACTCACCCTGAGTGCTGTGAGCTGGTTCCATGACACAACCTTGCCCGCAGCCCGCAGCGCCTCCCACCCACTGTCCAACTCAGCCGCACTGCTGCCACTGCTGCCACTGCTGCTGCCGCCACTGCTGCCACCCACCCCGATGCCTGCTGCTGCCACAGCAGTGGGTGGGGGTTGGTCCAACTCGGGCAGCAGCTCAGAAAGGGCGATCAGGTAGCCGTAGCAGTGCTGGTGTGTGGGGGCTGCTTCACTGCCGCCGCCACCGCTGCCGCTGCTGTAGAAGAGATCATACAGAGTCTCCCAGGATCCTGCCGAGAAAATGGACATGGTGATAGCGTCTGGGGGATCCTCACCCTGCTGCTGTTGCTGCGGTTGGTATGGGCCGCCGCCGCCGCCGCTGCTGCTGCTTGGGTGGGGGGTGCCTGTGCTGGCGGCACATGCACAAGACTGCCTGCGGTATGCGATCCCTGCTGCAGTGACTGTGCTGACCCTGTGCCTGCACAGGCTGTGCTGTGGGCGGGAACCGGCTGCGTTGCACAATGCGGCACTGCTGCTGATGCTGCTGCTTCTGTTGCTGCATGCTGCGCCTCTACATCTGCTGCTGGGGATGAAAGAAGTAGTGTTGTTACGCCTGGTGATCGTGCTGCTGGTGGGTCTAGAAGCTACTGGAAGGGAGGGTGCGAGCAGGTTGGCCTGCACAGGTACAGTCACCACGGACAGCCAAGGAGGGTGGTCTCCTTCCTTCAGGCATGCATGTAACGAGATTGGCCATGCTTTAAGTATTGTGCATTGATGAATGACTGGAAGCAGATGTTGTGTACACCTTCTTCTTGCTGCTGCTCACCATGGGCCTGCACAAAGCAGTACCTCTTTCTGCTGCCAGTGCTGCAGTCAGACGGCTGGTGCCATCAACATCTGTACATTATACTCAAGTTCGTTTGCAGGATTTGGTTTGGTCGAAGTGGATTGGACTGCAAGATGTTCATGCCGAACATGATCTGCCTTGTGTTTCGATTAAAGGAGCGAAGTCTGCTTGGCAGGCAAGGGAAAATATACATATTCAATTCAGCACAGAGGGCATGACTGGAACCAGACGTGTACAGTTGCTGCACGTGCCTGTGAGCTGTCGGAACGAAGATATGACGCAAAAGCATCTGGGACGTGCTTTCCAGCACCCACCAACTCACACAAAACTTGCTTTGCTTGACCATGATCAGCATTGCTGCAACCTGAATCTGCCTCCACCCAAACCTTGGAACCAGGCAGCTGCATTTGTGCAGCACACAGAGGCTGTGGGTCGTCCCAGGACTGCCAGCCAGCCGCTGTGACAACCACACTCAGCTGATGTATGCGATGGGCACGTGCACTAGCTGCCAACGGCCTTCACGCATGGTGCTGCTGCTGCTGCTGTGCTTCAAGCATGATCAATTCTGCATTGCGCCTCATATGCGGCTCCAGCTTGGCTATGCCAAACGATTTGTACACCAGCCAGTCCTGCAGAGGCAGCGGTAGGTAGCGCACCAGCCACTCAAGGCCAGCACAGGGGCCCACCCAGTACCTGCACACATGCACAGCACAAGAGGCAGCAGCAACATGGGCCTTCACCCAACAGCCATACTGCAGCCAGCGCCTGCATGTGTAACATTTGAAAGCGACCTTTGATACAAGAGATGCCAGGTGCCTCTGAGCGATGCTTGCATTGTATCATGTGGTGTGTGCATTTGGCAGCAAACCACTCGTCAGTACATCTCCTCTCATGTTGCTCAGTCAGTCGGCACTGTGGGCTGCAAGCAACTGTGATCAGGTGGTTGCTGCTGCACACACTGGCTCAGTTTGAGTGGCTGACCGAGCAACACTACTGGGGTTGTCCATGCGCAGGGCTATCCTGCATGTGTTTTCATGCTAGCCATGAAACACACATCCTGCACACATGCTTGCAGCAGTCCAGCACACCCAATTGCTGCCGCAAGTATACTTGCAGCAGTCTGATTACTGCTGAAAGTATACTTGCAGCAGCCCCAGCACACCCAGCCCCTGTTGTGTCACCTGGGCATCTGCTGCTTGAGGCAGACCTCCACAAACGCAGCTGAGAAGACATCCACAGACACAACGTTCCTCAGCAGCTTGCGCATGACCACATCCAACAAATCCATCCTGCAAGGCAGCAGCAGCAGTTCTTGGTTGTTTGGTCGCCAGCAAAGGCAAACTGCAGCTTGGGGGCTGAGCTGGGTTACTCCTACTGGCGGGTTTGTCCCCCTCTGCCCAGAAGTTGGTGACGTGTCAACAGCTGTGCAGCTCAGCTGCAGTAGTATGGTATCGGCATGCTGACTCAAGCACATCGCACTTGACTCACTACCGCAACACACAGAATGAGACAGACATGAACAGCAGACCAGTGGGCTGTTATGCAGCCCACCGTTTGCTTGGGCATAGGGGTCAAGCAAACAAAGCGGTAAGCAGAGCAAGCACGCATGCCACCTGCAAGGGGGCAAGAGGCACCTACCACCCTGGCCACAAGCTTAGCTTGGAGCTGCCATTGCTGGTGCTGCTGTAGCTCTCCGCTGCACTCTGCAGGCCACATACACACAGCCGATGCAGCAGTGTTGCTTGATGCACATTGTCACTCATATCATGCCATGCAACTCCATGCAGTTGCTGGCAGGCCTCTGCTAGCTGATACGCAAGCATAACTTGGTCTTACCAGGGCTAAACCCACTCATGGATATAGCTATAGCTCCTTCTACAGTGCCCATTGCTGCTGAGGCCCTCAAGAGGATGGGTGTGTACAACAAGCGCAAAGTGCTGGGTGTCACCTTGATAAAGGACACCTTGGGCAAGCTGGCCATAGGCAAACAAGGCAATGAGAATGCAAGTTATAAACCAAGGAGCCCAAGGAGCCCGCAAACCCACCAGGATGTGGTCTATGCTGCACCCCCACCTTGGCAGTGTCTCGCGCCCGTGTGTCAATGAAGCCTGGTGCAGCCAGCATGACCTGTATACCCAGGGGGTAGCACTCCAGCCGTAGGGCATCTGTCAGCCGCATCACTGCGGCCTTGGTGGCAGAGTATATACCCCTGCAGCAGCGAGCAGTGCAACATCAGGTGTCAAAAGCTTTGACACAGGGGCTGCTTGGCTGGTATGCAGTCCAGTCCTTGGACCCTGGCCATGCATGATTCTAGCGACATAACCTCATGTAGCTCTTGGCTCTGTTGCTGCCCGCATAACACACACACAAAATTATGTGCTACCCAAAGATACCTGCATTTGCACCCCAGGTCGAATGAAAGGACAGGTGGCATTCGTTTTTGGCTCAACCACAGGTATATCAGCCTGTGGGCATGCAACCGCTTGGCTCAGCTATTGGCTGAGGCCCTACACCACATGCAAGGCACCACTGCTATTGGCAGGCGGCTGCGTTTGCAATGGCTGTAAGGTCAATCAGTGCAGAGGCAGCCCCCTGCCAACTGCAGTGGCGCTTTGCCTGTAGGGTAGTGGCCAACCCAACTGGACACAACAACTTTGTTCTGGCGAGACAGAAGCCATGCAGTCCGTGCTACAATGCATGTCAGAAGCATGCAGAAGAGTGTCTTATGTGCTGGAACCCCCTAGCAAATATACAGGTTAGTCACCCAACATTGCCTTCAAGGCTCGGAGCAATGTTATGCCATGCTTAGCTGGCAGCTCCAAGCACTGTAGGCATGCCGGTCTCTTCCATGCTACCAAATGTAACCTCCACCCGCAAGCCCAGCGCTGGGGGCTGTCCTGCAAAGCTGCCAGCACATGCACAATCAGCATTAGCATGCTGCCTCCAATATGCCCTACCACATGCTCCCTGACATTGATACCAGGTGCCAGGAGCTGCCTGCAAAGCTGTCAGCATATGTCAGGAGCCCAGCATGCTGCCTGCACTATGCCCTACCTGAATGGCACTGGGTTGAAGCCAGTGAGGCTGCCAATGTTTATGATCCTGCCGCTGCCCTGAGCTGCCATGATGGGCACAACAGCCTGCAAGGGAGCAACAGCAGTTGCATGCTTGAAAAGAGCTACTGGAGTGACATGCAGCCAACAAGCTGATGGCAAGCATCGCCCAGCCGAGATGGCGCGCCAGTCCCGCGCAGGGCAGCAGCAAAGTAGCAGTAAGTGATGGGTGGCAGCACGCACTTGCCATATGCTGGCAGCATGCACAAAGCTTTGGTGCTGATGTCAGCTCGTGCTGGGGTGCACCCACAGGCTTTCCCCACCCACAACCACGCTTGCACTGCTGGCCAATACTTGCTACTCCCCTCACCTGACACATCTCCAGCAGGCCAAATACGTTGGCATCAAAGCACTGCCGCACTGCAGGAATGAGCAGAGGGGAGTGAGGGAGAGGATAGGTGCTGGAGGGGGCATACCAGACATGTACCAGGCAGTAGCTGAGTTCATCATGTGCTGGCAGCCTGATGTCATGGACAACTTGCTACTTCTACTACTTGATTAAGTCTTGGAGCCTTGCGTGATTGCCCTTGCAGGAGCCAAACACAGCGCATAGGGCACTTGGCACTGACTGCGCCCCGCAGGCAACATGCATCGCTAACGATGTGTGGCGGATCATAGGTGTGCTGCAGGTCAACGTAGTTTGTGGACTCACCCTCACCACCAGTCAGGTGCATATTGGCGCTCACCTGTAGCAATGGGTACCTCAGCAGTAGGCCCCAGCGTCACAACACCTGCACAGGCAAAACATGGCATGACAAGACCGACATCCCAAGACATGACATAACATGACATGGATAGCAGGTGTGCCCAGCACACAGCAGATACAGCAGTGGTGTCATCAATGGTTTCATGCTGCCAGCCCAGCCACTTGACAGATGTGGCACAGCCATACTATGCAGTGCTGCTGGGGCTGCACGTCGATGCTGATGGAGAGTGTGAGCCTGCTGCACTTCCCGTGCATATGATTTGTGGCTCTCAGACAACCTGGCCACCCTGGCGCGCCTACAGGTGCCCATAGGGTACATACAAAGCAATTTAACAGCTTGAGCAGTTCCACCCATCCAACCCCACTGCCACTGCCACCCACCAGCATTGTTCACCTGCAGGCACACAACACCCACATATGTGGCTGAGTGTGACAGCCGCCGTCAAACCTACGCCGTTTTCTCCTGTCAACCAGAACACTTGACATTTAGTGCTTGCAGGTGCCATGTCGTCTGAAAGCAGCAGCCAACTTGCATGTGAAACTACTGTGCACAGCAGACACCTGGACAGACGGGTGACCGCTCTACTTCCTCCCTGGCCTAGTGATGGAGGCAGGCAGCTGTGCTCACAACCCACGAGTGACTTACAAGGATATCGATCCTTCCAGCTGCTTTGACAACTGCTGCAACCGCCTTCTTGATGCTTTCAGCCTCGCAAACATCCAACTGCAGCAGCTGCACGCCTGGAAGTGGTTGCAATGTCTGCATAGATGGCAAACTGCGTGCTGTGGAAAAGACCGAGCATCCTTGCGCATGAAACTGCCGAACAAGGCAGTGCCCAATGCCACCTGTAGATGATGTTGCAGTGACGCGGCAAGGAGACAGTCACTGTGCTGTTGACAGCATGTTGTCTTCAGGGGGGTGAAGGCAGGCTGTTCACGTGGTGAATGCAGCCACTCTATATGTCCCTCCAGAGTTCAGTCTGTCTGATTTGTGATGCCTGAACATGTGTCAAGCAGCAGCACCCCGAAGGGTGTGATTCAGCCTTGTTCTGCATGTCCAAGGATACATGATATCAACTCACCCTCACTGCAACCCGTGATCAAAACAACAGGGGTGCTATTAGGCCTTGGCATGATGCATTCGTGCTGTGTGCTACATCAACGGTGCGTGGGGGGGACGTTTCGCCAGCAGATCACTCAGTTGCAAGCATCAGTGCTGTACCGGCTGTACTGGGGCCTTCTCGAACGTTTGAAAGTGTATAAGCAATAGCTTTTGGAATGATTCAGATGCAGCCGTAGGTGAAATGATCGTGCGGATGTCAGCCAGCTGGGGTTTGGTCAGAAACCCGGAATTGCAAAACTGGGCCAGCGCTTGTCGATGGTGAACTGGCTTCATCGTCATTGGCACTCTCAATCAACCCTCTATACGTCCACCTGACGGCTGTTCTCCCAGGCATCCAGGCCGTGCACTGACCATCGTCACCAGCCGAGCCCCGCATCCGCCCAGTCCACAACTACGGGTTTGCCAGGACCCACATCATCCACAATCAACAATATCATCCCCATAAGGTACTTCTATCTCTTGGAGGCAGGAAACAGCGGGTCACCCGCAGCTCCACAAAGTTCTCGTGCAACACCGTGCCACCAAGTTAGCATAGCCCAAGTTGTCATTGCGCATTCCAAATGCGTGGACATCAGGTTTTCGCTTTTTTGCTGGCTCGGACTAGCCCGAGGTGTTTCGGTCCCATCCCTGTCATTGCATCCCATGGCGTATTGCAGCGTTCGAGGCTGTTGCACTTGATGGCAATTGCAAGTACCAAGCATACTGTGCTCTGCTCCGGCAGACTTGCATTCTCAAGGATGTCAGGCTGTCCACAGTACTGATCCTCACCCA
The DNA here is from genome assembly GCA_007449985.2 of Desmodesmus armatus. Taxonomy (NCBI): domain Eukaryota; kingdom Viridiplantae; phylum Chlorophyta; class Chlorophyceae; order Sphaeropleales; family Scenedesmaceae; genus Desmodesmus; species Desmodesmus armatus. The sequence continues at coordinate 490,326 of VIIQ02000048.1, read as the reverse complement.
CCCCATCCATTGACTGCTTGTGCAGGTGCCATGGCTCGTTCACAGACACCACTCCTTCTCTTGGGGCTGCTGCTGACAGCCAGTGCAGGTATGGAAGCACAGCCTCACAGCTGAGCGGCATTTGGCCTGGTCCAGCTTTTGGGCCGACAGCTGCCTGAACCAGCTGGCCTTGCCCAGGGCAGATGGCCACATGTGCAGGAAGATCAGCAGCAGCTGCAGCAATTCCCTGACACATGTTCAGACCTGCAAAGTTACCATAATCGCCAGCAGAGTCACACCCATTTGGTTGTGCATGGTTTGCTACCCCAGGGCGGCTTCACATCATGTCATCACCATAGCAGTAATGCAGGGTTACTAGCGGGCTTTGAGCATTCCTGTGGTACAGTGGCAGCGAATTCTTCTCACCACCCCAGCCACACCTCACCGTCGCCTGTACTGACTTGCTTGCTTGCTTGGTCACCACCACCCGTGTTCCAGCCACCATCTCCTGCCTCTGCTAACCCTCCTGTGTTGACTGTCCTGCACCTGCATGCACCTCGCCTGCCATGCGCACTGCACTGCATTCCTGCACCGCACCTGCACCCTCCGCACCCTGCATCGGCACCAACCTGTCATCCTGATGCGCCCCCCTCAGTCCACACAGCAGCTGCCCGAGGCCTCAAGCATGGCAACGGCCATGACTTTTTCATAGGCAAGTTCAAGGACGCAGTGCAGGGCAAGGTGCACTCACTGGCTGAAAAGATGCACAAAGGGCACCACACATATGCCACACAGACCATCTTGGCTGCACAACCCACCGTTGTCATGGCACCCATGCCCCAGCTTGCACCCACACAACAGCCACCCACCGTCATTGCACCTTCTGCACAAGAGCCGCCTGCACCGCCCACCACCCTCAAGACCAAATCGCTCACCATCGCAGGCAAGGGCAAGAGCCTCACACTCACAAAGGCTACAGAAGTGCCGGTAGGTCTGCAGAGGGAGGTGGCCTGGGATGGGGTGGGTCGCTGGGGTTCGGTTGGGTTTAGTGGTTTGGGCGTAATTGTCAACAGGAGCCTTTCCTGAGGTGTTGAGTGGGTTAGGCACACACTAGTACCTGCTGGGCTGGCTAGAATGGTTGTGACTTGGGTCTAGTGTCAGGGGCTAGATATAAGGGGGTGGGTTTTGCATGGTACAGTAGGCATGCACCCTGCATGGCAGCACAGCCAGCCGGAGCCAGCAGCTGCAGCCACATGCCACAGGCCGCATGTTGCAGACCAGAATGCAGCAGCTGGCAGTCCTCTGCTCACCACGGCGCACAGCAGCAGCACGCTGCCTGACTGTAGGACCCTCCTCACAGCAGCAGCAGCAGCAGTGCAAGCAGCAGCAACAGCAGCAGCAGTGCCACACAGCACCCCTTGCAACAGCGAGCCAGCTGCCAGCACCAGAATGCGAGACTGGCGCCAGGGCGCCACCCAGCTCAGCATGGCCCAGCGTTGCCGGCAGCAGTATGTGTGCCTGAGCCTGCTGTCGCACCCGGCACAGCTGCAGCAGGCACCCATTGGGCAGTTGAGCTGCCACACGGCCCACATTTGGGCTGGATTGCAGTTGCACCAGTTGAGTCAGACATCCAGGCAGCAGCCTGCAGTGTGATGCAGCAGCTCGTGGCAGAAACATGGCACACCCTGCAGCTGCATCAGCATGGAACAGGCCCCAGGCAGCGGCCCAGCAGGCGGCAGCGAGCCTCGCTGAGTGTGTTGCAGCACCTCACCGCACCCCATTGCACCGCACACCATTCAGCTGCATCATTGCACCACCGCCATCTATTCATCCTTGGAGGCTCTCCATCACTCGAGCATCATTCAAAGGCTGAGGCTGCATCAGCATCCACCTGCCATGCACCTGGCGCATGCGGCTAATCCAGTGCACGCCCTGGCACAGCAGCACCCAAACCCACATTGCCCTTGCACGCGCACCAGCATGCAATGGCTGAGGTTGCATCACTGCCTGCACCTGGCACCCAGCCAGCACCCACCCTGGCACAGCAGCACCCACGCCCGCACCTACATGTGCATCCACATGCAAGAGGCACCTCCAGCCCCAAGCACCAGGCGGCACACGAAGCAAGCATACGCCCATGCGCATTCACAGCAGCGTGTTGAACCGTCGCGATTGCCTTGCTTGGCGCCCGGCCCTGCCATGCGCATAATTGACCCCAGGCCGCCCCGGCCCCGCCGCCACAGCTGCAGCAGCAGCAGCAAGTGCAGCAGCAAGTGCAGCAGCAAGTACAGTGCACGGAGAGGGTTGTTGAGAAGCCAGTGGAGGTCATCAAGGAGGTCATCAGAGAAGTCAAGGTGTGTGGGAGAGGTTTGAGCTCTTGTCATTCTTGATTGTGACTGTGTTTGTGGCTAGCCTGCAGATGTGGGGCTTGGTGACATTCGTGCCTTGCTGCCAAGACTGGCTTGTCCCAGGTCGGCAACATCTTCAGCAACAGCACGAGTGAATGCACCATACTTGTGCAAGCCTCATGAGCTACCCTTCCACACTGTGTGTCCCAGCCCCATGCCTGCTACCAAGGCACTTGCCGTGCCGTGGTCAAAATGCACCCACGTGCAACAGCAGCATTGTTTCTGGTTGACTGACTGCTGCATGTCCACTTTTGCAATGCTGCAGGTACCTGTGCCTACACCCCACCCGGTACCCGGGCCTCCAGTGCCAGGACCACCCATTCCTGTGAGTTCCACTCAGCGGCTGTCTGTTCCGTATCAGTCTCTACTATGCCACCTGCGTTGGTTTCATTGACTGCTGAGGCATCACACGCGCAGTCATTTCTCAGCCATCCTGTATCATTGCTCAGGCTCAGGAGTGCAAGCTCCTGCCCTGCGTAATTGAAGTGTGTCTACTGTATTGTTTGCCTACATCATGTTATGATAACTTCACACTACTGCCTAAGCTCACACAGCTGCACTGTATCAAAGCCACATGTTCATCACATATTCCTTACGTTGTGCCAGTGTGGTTGCTGCCTCTGCTTGTGCTGACAGGTGCCCAAGCCAGTAATTGTTGAGAAGATAGTTGAGAAGCCTGTCATCAGGATTGTGGAGAAGATTGTGTACGTGGACAGGGTTGGCCCACCTGTGCAAGTGCCCAACCCCGTCCCAACCCCGGTGAGTACATCCACCCTGATCCAAAATAGGTGCCTGTTGCAATCAAGCACTAAGCATACAAGAATGTGTCACAAAGTTAGGGCTTGGACCTGACCTTGAGACCTCAACCACTCTCACTGCAGCAGTAATGTCTTACAGCAAGGGCTTGAACTCGGGTCCTGGCCTTGAACCCTCGTGCGCAGAGCTTGTTTGTGCACCCCAAGTTGGAGGCTGTTACATTAGCACATGATACAGCCTTCACTTGAGGGTTCCCGCGGCCCTGTGGTCTGTTGGATTTCCCTTGTTCTCATGCGCATGTACTGACATATCTTCCAATGCCATCTTGTGCCCTGCCATTGCCTATCAGGTTCCAGGACCCCCTGTGCCAGTCCCTGTGCCTGTTGACAGGTGTGTTGCTTGACTAAACCGTTGACTAATGGAGCAAGATGCCCGACACACCAACACACCAGCCTGCATGACACACACTTTTATGTCCCGCCTTGCCATCAACCTTGTGACTGAGTTTACTGTTGTCAAAAGTTAAAAGCAGCCGAGCCTTCAGCTGCGCTGAACATATTTGCTGTGCATTTGAAGTGTTGCAAGCCGTTTGAGGCGCATGTCTGCCAGTGCGTGACTGTGTGTGTCTGACGCTGGGATGGACAGTAGCAGATGCAACAAGCAACCAATGGCTAACAACGGATTGGTGTGTGTGTGCATGTGTGTGTATCCTGCAGGCCTGTGGACCGTGTTGTTTACAGGAATGTGCCAGTACCAGTGCCAGTGCCAGTCCCAGTGAGTACCTACCTACCGCTACAGACGAGCACGAACCAGTGCAAGCGCTGTCTACATCCAATGCATCCGACACAGTTGGTTCACAGCGCATGCACACCTGCATCTGCGAGGCATCACGCAACAGCCGGCAAAGCCAGTCAGTTATCTGCATGGATGTCACACACACCCGCCAGCTGGCACCAGCAGCTCAGTGTGTGCATTTGGCGCCCACGCTACGTCCTTTTCACAGCTGCGCCCGCACCTCAGCGTCTCATCCATGCCGCACCGGCACCCCATGCGGCATAGCAGTGGCTGTATCATACCCTCAAGGCATACCCGCCAGCAGCACCTTCATCAGCACTCACGTTGGGCCCCGGTGCATGAGGCATCTGCACCATCCTATCCCGTGTGCACGCTTCTGACCCCTGCAATGGCCATCCGATGGCATGGATGTCATCTACCAAATCCTTTGCCTCAAGGTTCCCAGGCCAGTCAACCATGTTGTGGAGAGGCCAGTGCCAGTTCCCATTGAGATCGACCGACCAGTCGAGCGGATAGTGGAGAGGCCTGTACACGTACCGGTGAGCATCCGGCAACTGGCGAAGGTTGCAGTACAGCTATGTGCGGGGATGCCATGGTTTGGTTGCAGCATACATGCTGAGTGCAGCATGTTTTCCCTCGTCTGTGAGCACTGGTGAGCAGCAGTGGGGCCCCAACATTGGTGGTGAGACAGCACACTGCTGCTGTGTTGACAACAGCACCCACAATCACATCCACACATGGCAGGCCTGACGAGTCTGCCACCATGCCTGCTGCCCCCCTTGTCACCAGGTACCTTTCGGTGTGCCGCAAGCCGTTCCTGTCATGGTGGACAGACCAGTAGGTCCCTTGCTGCACTAAGCACAGCACAGCACGGCACGGCACGGCACGGCACCCAGGGAGCACACACCGGGCTTCCAGGAGCACCGCACACACCACTGCATGCACAGCATCCATGCATGTGTGGCGTGCACAGACAGTCTGCATGGTGCATCCGCACACATGGCGTGCACGATCGGGCGCCTTGCATGGTGCATCAAACGCATCAGCACAGCACTTGGAATCTGTGCACAAGACCAAGCCCTCCTCCAGCTGCTGGAAGCAGGAGCGCTCTCAGTGCACTTGCCATGCATTGACGGGGCGCATGTTACAGCCTGCAAGGCAGAGACAGCAGCAGCAGCCCAGGCACACACAGTGGCATCAGCACCCAGCAGCAGCAACAGCCCAGTCGACCAGCAGCGGCAGCAGCAGCAGCAGCGGCGGCAGCAGAAACTGATGGGCAGTTGCAGCCAGGGGAGGCGGGGGGGGGGGGGCATGGCCCATACTGGCTGCCGCAAACAAAGTTTGCAAGATTGCAGCAGGCAGCCGACACTGCCGGCTGCCTTGCACACTGTTTGCACGCCACCACACGCATTTGTTTCTCTCTCTCCCTGTATAATAGAGTGGCATCACACCCAAGGCCCATAAGAAGCACAACCTGATGTGTGTGCACACGCTTTGCTGCTTGTAACAGAAGCGTGCCGTCAGCGGGGTTGCCCCCCCGGGGTGACGGGCACGCCACATTGGCCACAGTGCCTTGTGTAGTCACTTACTAGCCTTTCAAGAATTACTTTGACCTTTGTGACTATTGTCAAGCATGTAGTGACGACGCCCCGTTCACCCTACCAACTGCGGCAATCAACTGACCGACTGCTGTGTTGTGTACTGCCGCTTGTTGCTGCTGCTGCCGCCTTATCAATCAAGGTGCCTAACCCAGTACCCGTGCCGGTAAGTCCTAACAAGACGCTCGTACACTGCATGCGCAGCCCGGACAAGATATCATTGATGCGCCGCAGCAAAGCCAACAGAGTGCTTGGAGTGCGCAAATGGGAAGCAAGGCAGTACTAAAGTAACGCACAGCTTGTGGTGGGCAGTGGCCACACCATGTGCTAAAGACACAACACAACTCATACAGGCACTACACTGTCCTTGATCTCCCCAAAACTGACAAGCACTTGTGTGTCTCTCTGCTTCTGTCACATTTCAGGTCCCTGTGCCAAACCCAACACCGGTAAGCTTCTTAGGCTCTTGCTGGTACTCGGTTGTCTTAGGCTCTTGCTATCACCCAGCCGACTGTCCCGGGCAGCCGTAAAGGTCAAGGCTGCTTTACAGAAGCTACACTGGCAGCTTCGGTAGTTGTGTGTGTGGCCAGCTGGTGGGGGTCCACCCCCTTATCTTTGCCAAAAGAAACAGAGGCTGCAGCAGCAGCATTCTACATCAACCAGCAGGATGAAGGATCCCTTACTTGCCTGGTTGCGCCAGCACACTGATGCATGCTGCATGGACTGTGTGTGACTCAGACACAGCGCGACAAGACCTGCTGCACTCATGCCTGGAACTGACATATAGCTGTATGTGTCTCCTTGCTGCTTGCTTGCCAATTGACAGGTGCCCATCCCCACACCGGTAAGCTGGCTGCTGGCTGGCTGCGCACTCTTCTAGATTTGAAGCAGTCCATGTGGCAGCAAAGAACAGCAGCAGAAGCAGCACCAGCAGCATACTATGACCCCGACTGCACACATTTGGTGCTGCGCTTGCTTTACGTTAAGCTTTTGCACACGCATTCAGCACCATTCAGCACCTGTCCATGCCCAGCAATCCAGGAGGATCCAATGTGCAATTGCCATTGACGCATACTGCCAAGCTTCTCTCTCACATCATTCATCTCCCACCTTTCTGCACTCCTGCATCGCATGCACCCCCACGCACGACATCCCATCTGCACCTGGCCCCCGTCACCATTCATGGCACCCCTGCATCGTCCATGGCCCCATTCATGTGGCATCATCCATGCACGGATACATCCATGGCATGACGCACCATGCACACATCAGGTCCTCCCGCCCATACCAGCACCTGTCACACCCCTGCCAGGCTTCGTGGCTGCTCAGCCCCAGTTTGTGGCCGCACAGCCGCAGTATGTTGCTGCACAGCCGCAATATGTCGCCGCCCAGCCACAGTTTGTTGCTGCACAACCCCAGTTTGTTGCTGCCCAACCGCAATACGTTGCTGCCCAACCGCAATATGTCACACAACCCCAGGTGGTCGCAGCGCAGCCTACATACGCAGCAGCCGCCACGCCGACATTCATCGCTGCCCAGCCCCAGATGTCATACGTGGCAGCTGGCAGCAGCTATGGACACAAGTTTGGCGGCAAGGGCTTGTGATTGCAGCAATTGCAGGATGGCAGTGCTTCAGCAGCGTGCTGAGAATGTATTTTGTGATTTCCTTCAGCTCGTCTTTATGAAGGGCGGGCTGACCGTGTGCTCGTCACATGTGTGTCTGATGCATACAGACAGGCCAGCCTACTGCTGTTACTCATCTTGTGTGCATCTGTGTGACAGCATCGCTACCCTAGCGCATGCATGCCGCCAACCAGTTGGCATCTACATGGCATTGAAAGTTCAGCATGCCCCTTGGTCAACAACCATTGATTCACATTGACTGGGGTGTGCAGCGTTTGCTTCAAGCCAGTCATGCTACAACAGGCACTCCTGCACCTTGCAGCCTCCATACTGGGCCTGTGCTCAGCCTACTGTAGTGTGTGATGGGAGTTTGTTGTGCTCACCGCTTCCACGTGTTGTTGGGCTGGTGCATGGTGGAGACAGGTCACAGCTGTGTCCTGGGTGGGGCAAGCCTGTGCTGGTCCCTCAAATTAGCATACTCAGTGATGACAACAGGCACTCCTGCACCTTGCAGCCTCCATACTGGGCCTGTGCTCAGCCTACTGTAGTGTGTGATGGGAGTTTGTTGTGCTCACCGCTTTCACGTGTTGTTGGGCTGGTGCATGGTGGAGACAGGTCACAGCTGTGTCCTGGGTGGGGCAAGCCTGTGCTGGTCCCTCAAATTAGCATACTCAGTGATGCCTGATTTCTGTGTTTTGACAGTTCCTTGTATGTCCCCAAAAGGTCAGCATTGCTGCAGCAACTTGCAGTGGGGCGAGGTATGTACTGCCGGTTAAGCCGGAGTGAGGCTTGTTCTGTTCTGTGCAGCTAGTGATGCCATTGGCTGGTCTGAATAGCCTGGCCCCGGCTGTTTCTACAAGCAAGGCAGGCATGAGTGATACTCTGATGTGTCTGTCTGTGAGTGTTGATATGTTTGTGGTCTGCATTGAGCCCTAGTTTGATGCAACCACTTACTGGATTGTAAAGACGCATGCTTGTCAAGTGTGCCTTGGTGAAAGGGATCACATGTATCATGCGCATGCTTGGAGTACATACAACCACCAACCCTAGCAAAGAGAAGAAGCACAACCATGTACCCACGTGGACGTCCATTGGCCGCTGTCCTGCGGGCTCACACATAACATACTCAAGCTGCTGCCCTACTTCCAACCAGCACACATGATCATGTTGGCGATTTGCACCCCTGCTGATGCATGCCTTTGCCACTGTGCCGATATATGCAAGTTGCCAATGCAGCCAGTCTCTTGTGCACCTGGCAGACACAACCTTGAGCCATGTTACAAGCTCCATCAAGAAAGCCAACTGCATGGCCAACTCACCAATGCACCTCACCATCACATGCATCAAGCCCTTGTGCGCATCCTGATGCATCAAGCCCTTGTGCGCATCCTGATCACTCTGTGCTGATCACAAAGCTGCGCATGCAGCCTGCCACACCAACACCAAAGCAACTGCACAGGAGAGCACGCAAGCCAACACCCAACACCACGGGCTGAGCCAGACTGGTACCAGAAGGTACACAGCCCACACACAGAATGCATGGCAGCTGCTGGACAGAAATTCCCTAGCAACACGAGGCTGCTTCATGCTGCATGCCTAGTGGTGCCACTGCAGGTAGAGTTGCAAGTGGCGAGCATCAGCACAACGGCAAAATGCAGAAGCAGAGGCAACATGCAGAAGCAGAAGCATGCGAGTGACTGCCTACAGACACGCTGTCCAAACCCTCAGCCCTCACACACTTGAGACTGATTGTGCCACAGTGCAGCATGGTGTGAACCTCTCACAAGCAGCGCGATTGCTTGCTCATCACACCCCATGCTGCTGGCACAGCAACTGCCACTCAGAAAAGAAGCCCAGCAGAGGAATACCCCACTGCTACAATGTACAAGAGGTGCCACCCAAGTCACCATACCGGCTCCCGGGTGACCACCAACGACCCATGCGCCCGTAAACACCACAGCTTACCCCTTGCAGCCACCCAGTAAGAACAGCGGCCGCGCTGAAACTGCCACTGCCATACTGCTGTCAAGCCTGCATCTGCAGGATTGCACTGCCTGCATCTGCAGCAGTGCACTGCATGGACCCACTGCCAGCTGCTTGTGTGCTGCATGGCTGGCTGCTGCTTTACTTGGCAGTGGGGTTCTTGCGCAGGGTCACGCCCAACACACGTGACAGCTTGCTGAGCACTTGTGGGTTGGGAATGGCCTTGCCACTCTCATAATCCTGGATGATTTGTGGCTTCTCATTGATGAGCTGCAGCAGCACGCAGTACAGCAAACAGGTGCAGAGAAAACAGCATCAGCCAGTGCATGACTATGCAGCATCGCAACCAGGCGCAAGTACCAACCTGACGCTGTGCATGTATCCAAAAAGGCACTGCTGCTGCAGCGGGTGTGCACATACCAGACTAACTCTGATGCCCTCAGGGGCCTAGGCACTTGCCCAACTTGCACAGGGTGCATGGGCGACTGGTCAACCCCGTTGCAAGCATATACTCAGCCTCTGCAGCAGTGGTGTCTGCTGATAGCCTGTACCTACTGCTGCACTAAAACTGCTGCAGCTTCATGGGCTGTGTGCTGTTGTCAGCTCACTGCAGATCCTGCCCATGGACCCCCTCACCTGTGCTAGCTGCGACTGGGTCAGCTTCTTGTTTGTCCTGGCTTGCGTGATCTGCTTCTTCAACTCTGTGGACACCTTCTCATCTGCAGGACATATAAGGTGGGATGTTGGCAAACAGCTGGGTCTGCCAGCAGCCCATGCAACTTGGCTGCCACAGAGGTGACCTGCTGCTGCTGTTCGTGTTCCTACTGTCCAAAGCACACACTTACGGTGGAAATCCTCCGTCTCTGCATCCAGCTTGTGAGCTGCCTTCCCGCTCGCCGTCTGCGTGTGTTTAACTGCGAGGGCAGCAAGGAACGAGAACCATCATCGTCCATCAAGCGTTGCAGCTCCATTGCAGCTGCAAGGCGTGCACATCTGCTCTTACTTACCCTTTTGCACGGTCTCAACACCCACACCAGCACGACGCGCCTGCAAAGATGAAGAAGCAGGTCAGCCTCTGCCCCCTGGGGTGGGTGGGTGCAGCAGCAGCAACAGCCATACCATGCCCCCTACAGGCATGCCATGCCACCTACAGCGTTCACTGCAGACTCATCCTTGAGTGTTGCACTGGTGGGCTTCTTCTTCCTGATGACCACTGTATCCCAGTCTTGACCTCCGCCCATGTTCATCTTGCCTGTGTGTTGTTGGTGGTGAGACCGAGAGAGCAGAGGCAGATGAACAGAGTCTAGCAGGGCAACACTCGCTGCAAAGGTAGGCGTGCTGTGCGTTGCGCTGCGCCTAATGCAGCACAGAAGGCCCTTTTTGAGGTATTGACTAACCTGTGTTTGACTGAAACAGCTTGCGCCGTACTGTGCATTTCCTTTACAGCTATGAGTTTTACTAGCAGTCTCACAGCACCGGTGGCTCTTGAAGGTTGCAGCGTTGCAGAGTTGCACCTGAGCTGTAGCGCATGCCACCGCACCACGGTCAGCCAGTGCTAGTACTGCGTGGCATCGTCAACTGCTTCCAGGGTTACACACAGATATCTCAGCTGATATTCCATGCACAAGCAATGCAATGTTTGCAGACAAGCCTTGAAGATTCATGCAGCACCTGTTCACGCAGCTCAGCATCCCACCACCCCAACCCCATCATGCAAGCACCGTCACATGCAGACTGTACAAATGCTCCAGGATCTTAGAGGCCTCATGTGTAGCATCCCTACAATGCAAACCAGCACATACCCACGCACTGACGGTGAACCTGGCCACCTTTGGAAAGGCGCCGCACAGCAACAGGGCCACTAACATTGAATGCATGGCTGATGGCCATGCAGCACTTAACAAGTGGCCCACCCTCTAAGAAACTACACAGCAGTGCCAGCAACACGCTCATCACCAGACTTCTGTGCAGTTGCCGCAGGGGCTCGAGGATCATCGCCCCAATGATGAGCATCAGCAATGGCCATCCATATTGCATACCCTTCAGCATGAGCAGCAAAGATCTCATGCGATGGCCGCAGCACCTCGTCAATGATATGCATTATGATGCCATTGCTGCCCACAACAGGGATGTTGGGGTACATAACATTGGCAGTGTTGCTGTTGCTCCTTGAAGCAGGATCTGTATTGTTGACAAACCCAGAAAATGTGATGTTGTGTGTGGTGGGGTGGATGCGGACAGTGATGTTGCCAAAGGCTTCAACCTCGGTGGCCAAGCTCTGTCCATCAGTCAGGTTGGCAGTTGTGAGGGTGACACCAGGGATCAGGTGGTAGTGCAAGGTAGCCATAGTGAAGCCACGTACCATCAGCATGTCCTCCTCAGTCAGCTGCAGGTCTGTTTCCTTGAGTCCCTGTGATTTCAGAAGGTCGATCCAGGCCTGATCGACAGGAACAAGGATGGTGGCGGGTTGATCACGGTCAAATAGGCCCATTCCATCTGCACATGGGCAGTGCAAGGCGACGGGTTGTGTTGTCACGCGGCAGCTGCCAGGTGTAGAAACAATGTCAGTAGTACTCAGTACACCAGGTAATGGCAGTGCTGAGTGCCAGTACACCAGGTAATGGCAGTGCTGTCCCTGTAGGTCAGGGATCTTACTTTTGTTTGCACAGAATATCCTCAGGTGCGCAGCAGTGCAGCACTGTGCTGCTAGTAACTCCTGCAAGCCTGCTCTGTTCATGCAGGAAGTTACTGCTGGTGGCTGCTGCAGCTGTAGCTTGCTACCATTCAGTGACTGATACACGCAACACGTTCCACAGTCACCACAGGGCTGTTGATGGCTTCACATGCCTAAATATATCTTCAGCAAGTGTGCAGCACACTTACATGCATCGTCCAGCAGCTCCAGCATGACTGATGCATTTGCAGCAATTGCAACACCAGCAGCTTCACAGGAGGTGGTGAACGTTCTGTCGCTGCTTTTCACGGGAAAGGGAGCACCCACCCGGCTGAGATTGTCAACATTCTTCCAAAGATTTCGACCTTGTGCAGAAACGATGGCGAGAGCGCACAGCAACGCTACATGGAAGTGCTGCATTGATGCAATATTGGACCGACCCTGGTGAAGTGTAAACGAGGTTTCTGTTCTTGTTTACAGCGTCAAATGCTACAAATGGCCGTTGATGTTGGGCGCAGTGCATGTGTGCCACTTTACAGGTGAGCACACGGGCATCAAACGCCGAGGTGTGGCCTTCCAGTGACCGTCCGCGCAAACAAGCTGACCGATACTGGTGAGTAGGTGTGAAATCATCAAATATATTTGATGAAGCAGAGAGATCATGACGTAGAGACGCTGGATTGCATCCCGGGGACAGCTGAACGGTGCAGTACTTGCACTGATGTACACCACATCTACATGTACAGTACTGTACAATGCACTGCACGTCCGAGGGGTCCCACAAAAGCTTCAGGCAGAGGGTGATGGGACGACGAAAGGGACAGGTGTCGAAATAGAGCCCAAATGGAGAGAATGGTCCAGCAATACTCCATTAACGGAGTGCTCCAACCCAACCTGTACAGTCACTGTTGATTTCACTGAGTGAAACCTTACTACATCACTGCTGTGCCCGTGTCTGTCGTGCATTGTGGTTGACATTCTGTTGAATTACCTTGTAAGACACCCCCCTCTACACCAATGGCGCCTAGCCATCTCTACAGAGGAAAACGTCCTTGCCAATCCGTCAGACAACAATGCGTTCGCTAATTTGACATGCAGAGACAACACCAAAAGCACATCTACCGCAGCGCATGCAAAGTCATTTGTACACAAGACACCAGTGTCTTCAGCAATCAAATTGCACCATGCGCAGGTCGCAAACAGCTCTGCCTGTACAAACAGTAGCGCCATGGGGCCTCCATTGCTGCTCCCAGGTGACAACCAGCTGGTGGACATACAACATGCTTCACACAACTGGGTTAGTCATTCAGGTGCCAGCAATAGTTGCACTGAAATTCTTCCAAGGCTCATAGATAACGGCCAACAAGTGCAGCACCCTGTGCACGGCTCACTGCTGGTGAACCTAGCCACTGGCTAAGGGCCTTGGAACAGGCTGCAGCGAGGGGCCAGCCATGGGGTGGAGCAGCGTCCGGTACTCGACTGGTGTGCTCCCGGTTCAGGGGGAAAGACTTTCCTCCTCAGCCGCATCAGCAAAAACCAACCCTGTGGCCAAGCCTTCAGCAATCTCATCAAAGAATTCCTGCGATGGCTGCAGCACGGTGTCAATGATATGCATGACAATGCCATTGCTGCCCAGAACAGGGATGTCGGGGTACAAAACATTGGCAGTGTTGTTGAAAGCAGGGTCTGTGGTGTTGACAAACCCAGAGAAGGTGATGTTGCCGGTCGTGGGGTTGATGCGGACCGTGATATTGCTGAGACCATTACTGGCCGCGCTCTCCAAGCTCTGCCCATCAGTCAAGTTGGCAGTTGTCAGGGTGACATCAGGAACCAGGTGGTAATACAAGGCAGCCTGGGTGGATCCACGTAGCATCAGCTGGTCCAGCTCAGTCATGTTTTGCAGTACAGTGCTGTTGAACCCCTTCGAGTCCAGAAAGCTGACCCAGGCTTGATCAACAGGGACAAGGATGGTGGCAGGTTCATCACGCCAACCGTCAGATTCATCTGCATGCAGATATCACAGCGTTGAGCAGTGGATGTGTGCAAAGGTGTTGGGTTGTGTTCATCGGCCCTGGACAGTGTTGCCAGCTGTTGACAGCGTGTCCACACATGGCAGTGCTGGTGCCGTACGGGGTGGTGCGGTTGTTTGCAGCAGGAAAACTTCGGTTGCACAACACTGCGGCACTGTGCTGCTAGTATCGCCTGCTCACGTGCTCAGTTTATGCAGGCTTTGGCTACTGCTGGACATCCCTGTTCTTTGTGATGCGCCCAACACGTGCCAAAGCCATACATGGGTCGGTGATGTCTGCAAATGAATAAATGCGTTGCCAGCACCTGTGCAGCACACTTACATTCCACGTCCAACATCCCCAGCGCGAAAGACGCGTTTGCAGCGACATTGGCAGCTGTAAAGGAGGAGGTGAACGTCTTGTTGCTGCTTGCCTCTGGATAAGGAGCAGCCACCCGGCTGAGATTGACACTGTCAATGAGTGGCTCCTGCAGGAGACTGCGACCTTGTGCAGACACGATGGCGAGAGCGCACAGGAAAGCCACATGGAAGTGCTTCATTGCACCGACCGTTGGAAATTGAGCGTGGTTTCAGTCTTGCCTTGTCCGCGTCACGAATGCCACAAGTGACTGTTGATGCAGTTGGTGGATGCAGTTGACATGTGCCACTGTACAGGTGAATACAAGGGCAGCATATCAACCATATGGACCACCATGCATGCGGCCTTCCGTCAACCGCCCGCGCAACCAGGCCGACCGATGCATTGATGGTGAGCAGGACTACACAATCAAAAACAGTTTGTCATAATTATCGACCTTTTTTGAAGACACCGGCTAGCTTCCCGAGGCCAAATGAACGGTGCAGTATAGTGCAGTACCCCAGTCAGTCCAACACTAGGGGTCCACCTGATCACGACTAGCTCATGAGCTAGTAAGGAAAGGGTCGGTCAGGTTAGCAGATGTCAGAGTGACACCAGGGATCAGGTGGCAGTGCAAGGTAGCCATGGTGAAGCCACGTACCATCAGCATGTCCTCTTCTGTCAGCTGCTGCAGGTCAGTTTCCTTGAGCCCCTGTGATTGCAGAAGGTTGATCCAGGCCTGGGCGACAGGAACAAGGATGGTGGCGGGTTGATCACGGTCGAACAGGCCCATTTCATTGCACATGGGCATCACAGGGTTGGGCAGTGCAAGGTGTCGGGTTGTGTGTGCAGGCAGCAGGTGCCAAGACAAGGTGTCAACACACCATGTGGTGGCAGTGCTGTCGCTGCAGGTCAGAGATCTTACATAATTTGCACAAAACTCAGGTGTGCAATACAACTCTGTGCTGCTAGTAAATCCTGCCAGCCTGCTCAGTTCATGTGGGAGGTTGCTGGTGGTTTCTGCTTTAGCTACCTACAGCGCTGTATACAGCTAGCTACGCAGCTAGCTACCACTCAGTGACTGAGTGACTGATGCACCCAACACGTGCCACAGTCACCACAGCGACCGCTGATGTCTGAAATTGCCTGGATATGTTTACAGCACGTGTGCAGCACACTTGCATGCATCGTCCAACAGCTCCAGCATGACAGATGCATTTGCAGCCACTCCAGCAGCTTTACGGGAGGAGGTGAACGTTCTGTTGCTGCTTGTCACTGGATATGGAGCAGCCACATGGCTGAGATTGCCAAAATTCTGCAGCACTGCATTCTGGCAGAATGCCTTGTGCAGAAACGATGGCGAGAGCGCCAGCAAAGCTACATGAACGTGCTGCATTGGACAGACTGATGACATTTGAACGTGGTTTCTCTTTTTTTCACAGCGTCAAAACTGCCAAAGGTGGCCAGTGGTATTGGTTGCAGAACACATGTGCCACTGTACAGGTAGTACACACCGAGGTGTGGCCTTCCAGTGACCGTCCGCGCAAACAGGCCGATTGATACTGGTGAGCAAGTGTGAAACACTCAAGCAGTTGATGACGCAGAGATGTCATAACGCAGAGACGCTGGCTTGATTGCCGAGGACAGCTGAACGGTGCAGTACAGTGCACTGCACGTGCAGTACCCCAGTCCGACTGACGGTCATTGGGGAGATTGTGGTGGGACGCTGCAAGGGGCCAGGGTTCAATCGCGAAAGAGCCTAAATGGATGAAGGGTTCAGCAATAATCCATCAGCGGAGCATTCCAACCCATGGGTTGGCCAACAGTAAGGGCTGACCACACGGCCGGCTGCTTGCTCCACCCACTGGGGCAGCCATGCAGCTGGCTGTAGCTGCAGAGTTAGCTGCAGCAGAATAAACATGTGAGTCATACTGTCCCTGACCTTAGGTCAGCTACACCGCAAACCCCTCTGCCTGGACACAGCAAGCGTAGCTTGAAGCTGGCTCTGGTAGGGATAGCCCTTGCGTGCTGCAGCTTGTAGCTGGGTGTAGCTACACGTAGCTGTGGTGCTAGCAGGCAGCACTGCCTGGTGTGTAGCCAGTTACACACAGCTGTAGCCCAATCCATGCCGTGGACAGTGTAGCTGGCCGCACACACCCACACACAGCACCCCACCATGCAAGTTGTAGCCATTTCCTTGGGTAGCCATGCCTTGTGGCTATAGCTTGTAGCTGTGACTTACACTTGAAGCGGCCGACTTGCTGATAGAGCATGATATTCATGCCACACCTACTGGTGCAGGCGCCCGGGCAAGCTACAGCCAACACATGCCCGCCCCGGCGGGTGGGACATGTAGCTGGCCCAGTGGTCAGCCCCTCCCACTGTGACAGTGAAACTTTACTACAGCACTGCTGTGGACGTCCTCGGGTCTGTTGTGCATCATGGTTGCCATTTTGTTACCTTGTGGGACAGTACACCAATGGTGCCTAGGCACCTCTACAAAGAAGACTGTCTTTGAGTTGCCATTCCACCTGGCACAGCAAACCTGCAGCGGCCACACATAGTGTCTGATGAGAATTATATTGAACCTCATTCGCTGCATTGTTGCATGCATGCTATACTCTGCGTGAGTCTGGCACAGTGTCAACTGTACATTCTGCATCCATGCTAATATTCGTGAGGTTTACACACAGGCTGGACTGCGGCCATCCCCCTCAGCATCTGCATCCACAAGCCAATGCAGTGGTGACAAAACCCCTGTGCCGAGCACAACACACCAGCATTTTCTTCACAAAACAAGCAACCTCTACACAACTTGTGTGACAGCTTGGCAAGCTGTCAGGCTTCCCAGTCTGCATGCAAGGCAACGCCACCAGGGCAGAAGACCTGACAGTGCAAGACACATATATGACTATAGAGTCCGCACATAACAACCTGTGTAAACCAACTGGCTACTGCAGCCTCAGGCAGCGCCAATGCAGAAAAGCAGTGCAACCAACACAATTGGCAAAGTGTGGTTGCACTCGTCGAGAGTCACGCAAGCTGAAGGCTGTCATGACTGAGTCACTCACTCGCTCAATCTATTGAAAAGACAGCAGCATGCACTCCAGGCAGCATGGCCAAGCACAGTTGCTGTAACCAAGCAAACCCTGGCCCCATGCACAAGGGTGAGTGCCCATCCATACAACAGCAGCTGCACTGGCAGCAGTACGCAGCATGCTACCACTCAAGAAAGCCTGCGGGCCACTTCTCAACTGCAGCAACAAAATCCAGCCAACCAAACCCTTGCGAACCCACCCAGCACTGCTCGGCGTGAGGAGGGGACAGCAGGTGCTCACTCCAGCAGTACTCTGGGTTGCGCTGTGGGGCATCCTGCGCGCGCTTCATCTTGATAGCCCCCAGGAGCTCATACAGCTTCAACACGGCGCTCGTGCCAAGAAGGTGGAGTGGCAGCAAACAAGCAAACCAAACAGTAGTACAACGTACCAACCCGCCATTCTATCCACACGGCGTCATACGGCGGTCAAACGTCAGACAACAGTATCGCATCAGTGTGATTGGCTAATGTGACATGCCGCAACAACACCAAAACCACAACTACAAACACAACCGCAGCGCACGCAAAGCTATTTTCAGACGATGCACGGTGCACGAATGTCTTGCACGAATGTCTTCAGCCTTGCACCATGCGCAGGGCGCAAACAGCTCTGCCTGTACAAACACTAGAGCCATGGGGCCTCCGATGCTGCGTCCATGTGACAACTGGCTGTCGGACATAAAACACGCTGCACACAAGTTGTGCCTGGGCACCACACAACTGGGTTGCACTGCCAGGTGACAGCAATGTTTGGGGTGAAATGCCCACAGATAGCAGCCAACAAGCGTAGCACACCGTGAACAGTTCACTGACTGTGAACCCGGCCTCCTTGGAAATGACCACAGAGGGACCAGTCATCGGGTGGCCCGCCATATCAAGACCGATTCGTTTGCGTCCGGCACTCATCTTTCGTGCCGCCACTTCAGGGGAAACACTCCCTCAAGGGGGTGTATCGGACTTCCTTTCTTCTTCCTTTTCTTCTTTGGCCCAAGCGTGAAGATCACCAAAGCCCAGCCGGCCTGCAAGGCCTTCGGCAAGCTTATCAAATCTTTCCTGCGATGGCCGCAGCACTGTGTCAATGATATGCATGACGATGCCGTTGCTGCCCACAACAGGGATGTCGGGGTACAAAACATTGGCAGTGTTGTTGTTGATCTGGAAAGCAGGGTCTGTGCTGTTGACAAACCCAGAAAAGGAGATGTTGCGGGTCGTGGGGTGGATGCGGACCGTGATGTTGCCTCCCGAGGCCAGCCAGGGTAACCGAGGCCAGTAAAGAATATGAGGGTGCAAGCTCTGTCCATCAGTCAGGTTGGCAGATGTCAGGGTGACACCAGGGATCAGGTGGTAGAACAAGGCAGCCATGGTGGTTCCACGTAGCATCAGCTGCATCTGCTGCAGCGGGTCCAGATGGACCAGCTCGTCCGGGGCGGCCAGCGGGACCAGCTGGAAGTCCAGCTCAATCAGCTGCTGCAGTGCAGTATTGTTAAACCCCTTTGACTCCAGAAAGCTGACCCAGGCTTGGTCAACAGGAACAAGAATGGTGGCGGGATAATCACGGTCAAGCCCTTCAAGCCCGCCAACCTCATCTGCACGTGGAAGTCACGGGATTGGGCAGTAGAGTTATGCAAAAGCATTGGGTTGGGTGTTGAGGCAGCAGTGTTGCCGGCTGTCGACACAGTGATCTGATCAGATGATGGCAGTGCTGTCGCCGTACGTCAGGGGTCTCGCAATTGTCTACGGCAGGATGGTTCAGATGCACAACACGGCGGTACTGCGCTGCTATACCGCCTACTCACGTGCTCACTTCCTGCAGGCATGTGCTGCTGGTGTTACGCTGTCTTGAGCTACAGCTAGATGCCACTGATGCACCACACGTGCCACAGTCACCACAGGGGCTGTTGCTGTCTGGCCTGGTTGTTTTGTCAGCACCTGTGCATCACACTTACATTGCACGTCCAACAGCCCCAGCATAAAAGACGCGTTCGCAGCGGTGTTGGGAGTTTTGAAGGAGGAAGTGAACGTCTTGTTGCTGCTTGTCCCGGGAACAGGAGCAGCCACCCGGCTGAGTTTGACACTGTCAATGAGTGGCTCCTGCAGGAGAGTGTGACCTTGTGCAGACACGACGGCGAGAGCGCACAGGAAAGCCACAGGGAAGTGCTTCATTGGCCCGACCGTTGGAAATTGAGCGTTGTTTCAGTCTTGCCTTGTCCGCGTCACGAATGCCACAAGTGACCAGTGATAGTGGATGCAGTTGACGTGTGCCACTGTACAGGTGAAGACAAGGGCAGCATATAGATTATATGGACCACCGTGCATGCGGCCTTCCGTCAACCGCCCGCGCAACGAGGCCGACCGAAGCATTGATGGTGAGCAGGAGTATACAATCATGAAATATTTGCCATATATTTCAACGGTTTTTGAAGACACGTGCTTGCTTCCCGAGGCCAAATGAACGGTGCAGTACACTGCAGTACCCCAGTCAGTCCAACAATAGGGGTCCACCTGATCACGACTAGCTCATGAGCTATTAAGGAAAGGGGCTGCCTAGCCTGATCCTAACAAGTAGACATGGGAGCAAGGGCTGTTGATCACTGTCTCTGTCATGAAAGGCGTGCCATGAAAGGCAATGTGAGCACCATTACCTGCATAGCCTGTAGCACTGTTGGTTGCAACCATGCTGCAATGCGTTTCCAAGTTGACTAAGCCTGAGTATAGGCCTTGGAGGGCGTGGGAGTTGAGGTGGGTCTTGCTATCGGCCCGCACGGTCACCTTGTCACCAGCTGCCATAGCCATCCTGTGTCAGGCCTGTTGTTCATGGGTTGCCCAGTGTGCTGGAGGCAGGTTTGTGAGGTCTACAGTGGACAGCTTGCATGCGTTACAGACCAGTCAGCTGCCGGCCAGCATGCTGCAGAGCGCATCTGGCTGAAGCTGTATGCTGCTTCAAATCCCGTCACTACTCAACTGTCAGGCTACAAGCAAGACAGCATGTTACCATGTTCCCTAAAGCCAAGAATGACAACATGCCCTGCAAAAGCAAGCACCAGTGCTCTCGTAGTTGCGTCACTCTCCCACTTGTCATGCTGCACACAGTATCCTCCCACCGCGCTGCTGCCACTGGCATGGATGTGACATCCCACCAGGCAGCTTGTCAGGTCAAGACCTCTCTGGTAAGCTCTGGCGGCTCACTGTCAGCACACCCTACCAATAGGGACTCATGAGCTGATGAGCACATCAGTGACAGAGTGCTGGAACAACTCTTCACCACGTGCCAAGCAAGCATGATCCCACTGGCAGCCACCCTCCTCCTCCCAACACACCATCATGCATGCACTCCCCAACTGCGCCACCAGCACCAGCTGCCACAGCATGCATGCAGCAGGGGCTGGCCAGCACACATCCATCCATGCACCCACCCATCACAACAGCCTCAAAGTCGGTCCAGTCCCCTCCCACACACGCTCTGCGGATACAGAGCTGCCTTGTGAAACCAACACCCACTCAGGCAAAGCAAAACGGGTGGGGCCCCAGGCTGGCACACACTCCAAACCACCCCACTCCTCTCTCTGGCACTGGCCCAGCCCATGCTGCCACAGTGTGCTGCTCAACAACGCCCAACATGCCTCGACCTTCGCAAATGTTGACAGCAGCGCATGGGTGCAACCGAAACGCAGTGTGTGCACAAGAAAGATGGCCTAAGCCCGAGATGAAATCCTTGCAAGGCTCATAGACAACGGCCAACAAGCATAGCACACTGGAAAGGTTCACTGACTCTTGAGCCTGGCCACCTTTGTAATGGCCATAGAGGGGCCAGTTACAGGGTGGAGTTACGTCCGGTATTGGGTTTGGGTGCACTTCAGGGAGAAACACTTCCCCAATCAAAAGCATCAGCAAAGCCCAACTGGACTGCAAAGCCTTCAGCAAACTCATCTAATATTTCTTGCGAAGGCCTCAGCACTTTGTCAATGATATGCATGACAATGCCATTGCTGCCCACGATAGGGATGTCGGGGTACAAAACATTGGCAGTGTTGTTGTTGAGCTGGAAAGCAGGGTCTGTGGTGTTGACAAACCCAGAGAAAGTGATGTTGCAGGTCGTGGGGTCAATGCGGACCGTGATGTTGCCAAAATCTGCACTGGCCTCGCCTTCCAAGCTCTGTCCATCAGTCAGGTTGGCGGATGTCAGGGTGACACCAGGGATCAAGTGGTAGTACAAGGCAGCCATGGTGGTTCCACGTAGCATCGTCTGGTCCAGGTCAGTCATATTCTGCAGTACAGTCTTGTTGAACCCCTTTGATTCCAGAAAGCTGACCCAGGCTTGGTCAACAGGCACAAGGATGGTGGCGGGTTCATCACGTTCAATGCCGTCAGTTTCTCTGCACGCATACATCACAGCGTTGAGCAATGGATTGCACAGTGTGCAACAGTGTTCTGTTCAGAAGCTCCGGACAGGATTGCCAGCTGTTGACACCGTTTCAACACATGGCACTGCTGTCGCCGCACGGGGTATTGTGGTTGTTTACAAGACTTGTACAAGACAACTTCAGATGCGCAACACTGCAGCACTGTGCTAGTACTGCCTGCTTGCGTGCTCAGTTTATGCAGGCGGTGGCTACCGCTAGCCACTGCTGTTCATCATGATGCACATGCCACGGTCATACAGCGGTCGGTGATGTCTGCCACAGAGTGGAGTTGTTGCCAGCACCTGTGCATCACACTTACATTGCACGTCCAACAGCCCCAGCATGAAAGACGCGTTCGCAACGGCATTGGCAGCTGTAAAAGAGGAAGTGAACGTCTTGTTGCTGCTTTCCACTGGAACAGGAGCAGCCACCCGGCTGAGTTTGACACTGTCAATGAGTGGCTCCTGCAGGAGAGTGCGACCTTGTGCAGACACGACGGCGAGAGCGCACAGGAAAGCCACAGGGAAGTACTTCATTGGCCCGACCGTTGGAGATTGAGCGTGGTTTCAGTCTTGCCTTGTCCGCGTCACAAATGCCACAATTGACCAGTGATAGTGGATGCAGTTGACATGTGCCACTGTACAGGTGATACAAGGGCAGCGTATAAATCATATGGACCACCATGCATGCGGCCTTCCGTTAACCGCCCGCGCACGAGACCGACCGATGCATCAATTGATGGTGAGCACGAGTATACAATCACAAAACAGTTGTTCATGAAATCGAAGGTTTTTAAGACACCGGCTTGCTTCCCGAGGCCAAATGAACGGTGCAGTACAGTGCAGTACCCCAGTCAGTCCAACACTAGGGGTCCACCTGATCACGACAAGCTCATGAGCTAGTGAGGAAAGGGGCTGCCTAGCCTGATCCTAACAAGTGGACATGGGAGCAAGGGCTGTTGATCACAGTCTCTGTCAAGCAGTGATGCCATGAAAGGCGGTGTGAGCAACATTACCTGCATAGCCTGTAGCACTGTTGGTTGCAACCATGCTGCAATGCTCTTCCAAGCTGACTCAGCCTGAGTATAGGCCTTGGAGGGCGTGGGAGTTGAGGTGGGTCTTGCTATCGGCCCACACCGTCACCTTGGCACCAGCTGCCATGGCCATCCTGTGTCAGGCCTGTTCATGGGTTGCCCAGTGTGCTGGAGGCAGGTTTGTGAGGTCTACAGTGGACAGCTTGCATGTATGACAGACCATTTAGCTGCCAGCCAGCGTGCTGCAGAGCGCATCTGGCTGAAGCTGTATGCTGCTGCAAATCCAGTCACTAATCAACTGTCAGGCTACAAGCAAGACAGTACGTTACCATGTTCCCCCAAGCCAACAATGACAACATGCCCTGCACAAGCAAGCACCAGTGCTCTCGTAGTTGCGTCACTCTCCCACTTGTCATGCTGCACACGGTATCCTCCCACCGCGCTGCTGCCACATCCCACCAGGCAGCTTGTCAGGTCAAGACCTCTCTGGTAAGCTCTGGCGGCTCACTGCCAGCACACCCTACCAACAGGGACTCATGAGCTGATGAGCACGTCAGTGACAGAGTGCTGGAACAACTCTTCACCACTTGCCAAGCAAGCATGGTCCCACTGGGAGCCACCCTCCACCTCCCAACACACCATCATGCATGCACTCCCCAACTGCGCCACCAGCACCAGCTGCCAAGGCATGCCTGCAGCAGGGGCTGGCCAGCACACATCCACTGATTCATCCTTCCATGCATCGGCCACAACAGTCCAGTCCCCTCCCACACTTTCTGTGGATACAGAGTTGCCTTGTGAAACTAACAACCACTCAGGCAAAGCAAACCAGGTGGGGCCCCAGGCTGGCACACACTTCACACCACCCCACTCCTCTCTCTGGCACTGGCCCAGCCCATGCTGCCACAGTGTGCTGCTCAACAACGCCCAACATGCCTCGACCTTCGCATATGTCGACAGCAGCACATAGGTGCAACCGAAACGCAGTGTGTGCACAAGAAAGATGGCCTAAGCCCAAGCTTTGGGCCAACAACCTCCTCACATGTCCAGCTGTACACCGAGGGTGTGTTAAGCAACTGGGAGGGAAGCTGCCGGCCCGAGAGAGCAGGGTACCTGCAATGACAAAATTCCTGCTGCCGCTGCTGCTGAGCGCGCAAACAGCCTGCTAGTGTGCCAGCTGCGCAAGCATGCTGCTGCTCCTGCTGACACCAGTGCCTGTGTGGGCTGGCATCCATATCACATGTACTGTCCTACCACTATCACAACCAAAAAGGCAGGACAGATAACAGGTGCAGTGCCCCACTGTGAGTAGGATCAAGAGCTATGGATGTACAATGTACCATTGTACAACCCAGCCAGCACAGCACTAGCCAAGCACAGATCAGCATACAGCCAAGCACAGGCTGAGCACACGATAGAGTGCACAGAGCAGAGTCAGAGCAAAATCATGGGACCACTGCTGCACTGCTGTCCGCCAGGGCGGGTTAATCAGCAGGGCTCCAGAAGCCTTTCTTCGGGACAGCAAAGCGCTTTGCTGCCAGCACAGCAAAGTTCGAACCCAATCAATGACGTGGCCAGTGGGCTGGCACCTCTCTCATGCCATTCATGCTCACCACCACAGACAGCAAGTAGCTCCTGCATGCATGCGCATATGGCCACCGACCGCCTTGCATGGCACCAAAGCAACACAACTCAAACTGTACTGAACTGCGTTCTGAAGCAGACACCCCACCAGCAGCGTTGCCTGTGTCGCTGTGGAGTACCAGGTCTTGACCTGAACCTTGGAATAGCAACAATATCAAAAACAGCCAAATGGCTTTGAAAAGTGGGCAAGCCCCCAGTTGCTATGCACACATGGCGTTGTCGCCACGACAAGCGGTCACAAGAGGACAGCAAATAGTATAAGGCACAACTTGTGTTTCTCGGGACACCATTTTCTTGTGGACGATTTTCTTGTGGACGACCTTTTTTTGTGGGGACACCCTCTGGGGGTGCCCTGTGTTTTAATATCAATGCGTGTGCAGAGCCAACATGAGCCAGCTCGCAGCTGCCAGCTGCGACCCCAGTCAGTTGACCCCAGTCCATGACCGGGGTCAACACAGCTGTTGACGTACCAAAGCCACGCACAAGATAACAGCGAACTGCAGTTGGCGTTCTGCAACAGACACCCAGACAACCAACGGGATTGATTTGGCAAACTGCACACGCACACACCACAGTACTAGCACACACACAGCCCAGCTCCTCTAATGAAGTGGAAATCTCAACACGCCAGCAAGCAAGGAGGCCATAATATGATCGTGATTGCAACAACAGCATGCTGACAGGTTGCCAGCGGTGCTGCTGCATCATGCAGAAAGATGCAGAGCCTCCACAGATGGAGGCCGTGCTCGCATGCACAGTTGCTTTGAGCACCCAATAGTAATCAGTAGAAGCCATGCAGACCAAGGACGCCGATAATGGAGCTGTCAATGCCACTGCTGCCACTTTCACGGTGCAGTACAGGGCTGTGCAACAGCCCTCGGCATGCTCTGGCGGCCTTTCTGCATGCCGGATGCTTGCACACAGCCCACTGCTACGCCAAGGCGCAGCACAATCACCCACTGGCAACTCTGCTGCCACTTCAGCTTCACAACAAACAAGTATCTATCCAATCCATGCCATAAATCAGCGGCGTCAACAGGGTGATGTGGCATAGCCTTCACTGGCCCTACTATTGGAGGCTTCCTTTATTGCCTCTGCCAGTATGCCACAGAAAGAACCAGCACGCAAAGCAAGATCAAACGATGCACACAGGCTGCTGGGAGCAGCCTGGCAGGTGGGTGAAGGCGGTGACAGGCTGCTTGCAAGCAGCAGTACCACCGAGAGAAGCATGTAGACACTCTGGGGCTGCCACAATGCTACTGTTGGGTCGACCCCAAGTTCTTACTCTGGTCAAGCTGTAATGCAACACTTCAAGCGGTGATGCAACACTGTGCCCCAGTGTACTGGGGATTGTGGCGGATGCCCCCAGAAGCCAACCACAAAAGCCTGTCTCATACTTGACAGCAGACTGCAGCCTGGCAGCGGCGCAGTGTTGCTGGCAACACCACATTCTGGCGCACCGCAAGCAACTCCAACCTGAGGCCGAAAACAGCCCACAACCGAAGCCACAGTCCCCATCCCACCCTTTCTTTGAAGGACCTGACGTGGACAGAAGCTGCTCTTGCTGTACCACCACCATAAGGTCCCTCAAACCTGGCTTATTTCAACAATGCCAGGCGATCCCGTTGACGACGCACACGAGTAGAATCAGGCTTCTCTCAATCACATGAAGCTGCTATGCCACAGCACAAACGACCTTTCTGCCTCCGAGTGCAGCATCGTTTGCACATCCCAAAGCGGGCAGCAACACGGCCACACCTGCAAAGCCCCTCGCAAAGCTGCTCAACAGATGAGTCAAAAACCCATTCGCAGCACACTAGCCTCCAGATGTCTGAAGCACTTGCAGCAGGCACACCCAACTGTGAGTCAGGTAACCCACACACAACCCAGCTGGCCCTTTCAAAGCATCTGCACACCCAGAAAGACAGATGAACGTGCGCCAACCCATGGTGGAAAACCACGCTGTCTTCCATTTTCGCATGTCAGAACAGATGGGGCCTTCGCATGTCAGAACAGATGGGACCGGTCTGCAGTGCTGTCGACCTTGCTGTCGCCTGCGCAGCTCCTGCATGTAGCTGGACATATGGCAGCAGTGAAACGACCACACATGTTTGCGCTGCAGGCCACATAAAGCCAGCACAAACGCTTCCGGCCCTTTTCCAATGCTTCACCAGCAACACCCCACAACGCATGCCCAGACTCCTTTGCATGGCACGCCCCACATCCTAATCAGAACAACTGATGTGAAAAACCGGGATGCGCAAAGCCCTGATAACCCAGCAACTGGACTGCAAGCAACCGCAAGCACAGCCCAGGTGCGCAACAAAGCGCCCATGCCACCTCGGCTACCCTCTGTGTAACAGGGGCCTAGTGGCTGGATGCCCACTAGGGGACACACACACCCAAAGCAAGTCAGCTAGTGATCGACAAGAAGGCACCTCCAACCCCACACACAGATGAAGCTACAAACCGCTTTACTTCCCGGCTGCTCGCATGCGACGCAGCCGAGGCGGCACCCCATGTACTGCATCAGAAGCACAGGGGGCAAGCAACTAGCAGGCGTGCACCTAAAAAGGCAAAAAGCTAGGCAAATCAAGGCAAAGACAAGTGCTGAGCAGCGAGGCTATGGCAACAGGTCAAAAACACCACCACCACAGTCAATCTGATTGCAAGCTGCACAGTCCAGCACAGCAGGCCTGAGGCTTCCTTCACACCATAAAGATAATCTTCCACCCAGGCTGCAGCAGCCTGACCAACCAAAACTGGGGCAGTCGACACACCAGGGTCCGATCATCGCAACTATCAGCAGAATCAATGCATAGGGCGGCTGACGCCCAGGTGGCGTCAGTGCTGGATCGATCCAATAGGGCTAGGCAGCGCCTGCCATAAGGCTGTGTGCTGAGAAGGCATCCACCCCATGACGCCAGAACCCAGCAGTGAACCATACACATGTGTCAAGCTGTCACAAAAAACCATTCCTGCTGGCCAGCACAAAGCTTCCAGCCCTAAGTGCACACTGCGTGTCCCGCCCCATGTGTAGGTGTGCGGCAGCCCTCGAGGGCGCACCAACACTGACACACACACCATACTTGCAGATCAACACACACACACACACACACACACACACACACACACACACCACACACACACACACACACACACACACACACACACACACACACACACACACACACACACACACACACACACACACACACACAAGGAAGGGACAGGAAGGCACGCACAAAGAAAGCAAAAAAGACCCCAGCCCAGTGCAAAACAATCATGCTGCATTGATAGGCTTAGCCCAGAAGAGCGCCATAGTCAACGCACCAGTCTTTGCAGCCAAGCCATAACCAAACAGAGGCAAGGTCGTGAAAAGGGCAGGATATGCCCAGAAGAGCACTATTTGGCATCGCGCGGCCAACGTCCCAACAAAACTGGGGGCAGCCGCCACAGCAGATCATGTCCCAGACATAACAACCCATCTTGCCGCACACAAGCTGAACATGGTGCAAAGCCAGCCCAAATGATGTCTGCTTCGTCACCATGCCCAGCACATTCTGTGTGCTGCAGAAATTCTTATTGGCGGCGGCAACGGTCACGCCAGACTCCCAACCAGAGCAGTGCCAGACAGAACAGAACGCTGCAAGCATGAGCAACGACAAACAAAACTGAAGCAACAGAACAACCCCAAGGGACTGCCCAACGGGAAACAGCCACATGCACCAAGGACGCACTGCGCACTGCACCCAGCATACGCGCTTTCCCATGCTTCTTAGCCCTGCCCTGGCCCAGTACCCGCCGGCCACCCCAGCACGGAAGAAAAAAGCGTGATGCATTTCCCTGGGGTGCTGTTGAATGGGCAGCGAGCAGCGGATCTTGCAGGCTGCACCAGCTTGCAGGCTCCTTGCATGCAGTACAACATTTGACAGACGACACGATGTACAAACCACAACACTTACTCAAACAGGTTCGCTGCCAGGGCAGACAAGCTGCGGGCCAAAGCTGTAGGTAAGCTGCTGCAGCAAGCATGCTGCAAATCTCCCACATGCGTGCCGCGCGCATGCACCAGTCCCAAAGCGCGTGTTGACACACACGCACGAAGGGCTGCAGACGTACACACCCATAAGAACACATACACCCATAGTTATGTGTACACACCCAATGGCCCACACGCTGGTGTCTTCATGACACAACCAGTGTGCCCAATCTGCTCACATGCTCACCATCACCATGCATGGCCTGTTGTGTCGCACATGCAGCTGGTCCTGCAACGAAATTCGTCTGAAAGGCTGCAAATATTCATGGTGTATTGCAGCAGGGAAAGCACCCGTGAGCCGTGCAACTGCACACAATGGGCCCACCAAAGCAGCGCTTGCAGCATGTGCAAAGCAGCATGCTTGAAAGCCACACCCGGCACTGGCCTGCACGGCATAAGCAAGAGAACCCATGTGCAGCATCAGCACCCAGAACAACCCCAACATGCACCATCTGCACATGCAGCGCTCAGCACGATTGCTGCAGGCAGGATACATATCCCGTTTGCACCCAGCCACGCCAACACCATGCCCCACTGCATCCCCAAGCAGATAACACATGTTGCCGTAGTAGATGACCGCTATCCCACTTTGAAGGGGGGCATGTAGGCGGAGGGCCATACAAAGACTCTGCATGAGGTGAGGACTCTGCACGAGGTGAGGACTCTGCAAGGAGCGCATGGGTGCATGCTGCAGGAAACTCAGCAATATATAGCTGCGGCAAACAAAAGGCATGGCATGAACAAAGGTGCTAGAGCACAACCCTTGCCACATTCATAACCTGGCCCGAAAAGCACACCTCCCAAATGGCAATCCATGTCCGACCCCCCATAGTTTCCCCCATGTCCTCACAAAAAGCTGCAGCAGACCGACCATGCAAGAACCGTGCTGGCCATACAAGGGACCGTGCTGGCCATACAAGGGACCGTGCTGGCCCTGCAGGATTCTGTATACAACTGGGCAACAGCACCCACAGCACACCAAAAGCGAAGCCTTTCCACGACATCTACAAGAAAATCGATCATCTGCCTTGCTACAGGTGCCTTGCTACAGACAAGCAGGACCCATGCCAGTGTGCATGTCAGCACGCCACTGTCCTGTGCAGCAGCAAGGTGTTCACGTATGGACAGCGGGGCGTGCTGCGCAGCAACAGCAACTGCAGTGAAACAGAAGCAGCACCACACAAATCAACATGCATGCAAGGCAATCACATGGACACCCATACTGCAGAATTGAGGCTGCATGGCCCCGCTAAGATGCACTGCATGCAGGAGGCCTCAGCAGCCAACAGACAACCATCCACTACAAAAACTGTTGGGTGCAAACATCGGCTTCACTGTGGCTACTTCCATGTCCTGTGACTGACCTCACCAAACAGTGCTGGCCTGCTCCCATCCTTCCCCTGGCACGGCCAAGGCAGTGGACTCTCTTGCTGGTGTGTGCAGAACCCCACCCAAAAACAGTCCCGCAGGACGCCTGCCACTCCAGACCCCAACCATCTCTCGTCAGCCCACAGCGCATGCGCAGCATGACAGAAGCAGCACCTTCAACATCCCGTATATGCCTTCCCTCTCAACGCACCAGCCCTTCACATCCGCTGGCGCTTGCTGATAGCGATGCCATTCTGTTCTGCAGCAGCAGCCGCTGCAGGGTTTGCATGCTTCCATCTGTGCAGTGCCTGATGCACATGGTACTGCACGTCCAGTGCTGTCACAGGCTCCGGGCCGGCAGAAGGCTCCGCGATGATCTCAAACACATCGTAGACAGCACCGCCGTTGCTGGTGGTGATGGCAGCACGCGCAATCTGCACAGACAGCACAGGCGCCAAAGTGGTTTCAAGCAAGGTCGCAAAACTATGCTCACAAAGGTAGCAAGAATGGTTTCAGATAGCTTTGCGCTCACAGCTTCGTTCTAAGGTATGTGTGCACAGTGCACTGCACCCTAACACAGCTGCATGCGGGCTGATTTGCATACAGCGGAAAGACCAATGCATATGCAGGGGGAAACAGCAGCAGGCCCCAGCACAAGCGCACAGTCTCACCTGCAGTGGCAGGTTGCAGAGTGCCTGTGTGATGTCACTCAGCAGGCCGTGCCTGTCCCTGCAGTTGACCTTGACCAGGAAGGAGGAGCCGGGGCCCTCCTCCACCAGCACACCAACAGCAGAGGGAAGGTTGGCAGGGGCCTGCAGGAGACACGCGTGCAGCATGCAACAGGTTCAGCACGTGTTCCCGGGCAGCCCTTGAGTGCCCTGCTGGCAAGTGTGGGAAAAATGCTGCTGGATGCGGCCTGCAGTAGTTCAGGTTCAGGTGTGTGTCAGCCAAGACGTAGGCTGCAACACGCGCAACTGCATGGTTTGGGCCAAGCCACAGTGATGCTCACAACCTGCTGCCGCATGGCATCATGACGTGGCAGCGGCTGTAAGCTGCCAGCGCGCGCAGGAACACACCTGTGGCAGGTCAGGGCAGCTGCTGGGCGCAAACACGTTGCTGGTTGCAGCTGCAACAGCCTGAGAGGACAGGCTGGCGCTCAGGCTGTGCTGCAGCAGCGACTGCGCAGACTGGCTGACTGCTCCTACCAGAGTGGTGGACTCTGGCATGGCAGCAGGCATTGACAGGCTGATGGGCATGATGCCGTGGTTGACCCACTGGGAGGCAGCTGGGGGTCCTGATGCCGCTGCTGCTGGTGCCACCTGCTCTGCTACCATGCCGTTGGCTGACATATGCTGCTGCTGGTGCATGATCTGCTGCAGGCGCTGGCGTTCGTACTCATCATGCTGCACCTGTTGGGTGTGAATGGTGTGAGGACAACAGCAGGGGGGGCAGGGGGGTGTGTCAGTAAGAGAGTTGGCTTCGGGAGGGATGCTGCTGCCTGCTCACAGCACCTCCCTGTGCTGACCATCATTACACACAAATGCCGCACCCTGCGCATCGAATACCGCAGACGGCTAGCTCCTGATCACCAATTGCTTGCAATGGCACACACCTTGTCCTTCAGGAGCTTGAGCAGCTGGATCGTGTCAGCCAGGACAGTGTGCTTGGGCCGCTTCACATCACCCCCATCAGGGCTCTTCACAGAGGCGGAGGGAGGCACCAGCTCCCGCAACTGCAGCAAACACACGTGGCTGTTGAGGCACCGAATGTAGTTGGAGCAGCTGTCTCTCAGCATCTCAACGACACAGCAGGGCATCTGCACACCCCTGGAGCCCTGCACAGCCAGGGTGAAGGGCCAACCACCCACCTCGTCAATCAGGGAGTTGATGCGGTCCCGACGCTGCTTCTCGATGGTGCTGTGGCTGACAGTGATCTTAGATTCGCCTGCGCCTGCGCAGAACAAGCGGAGCGGATATCCGGTAAAACGATCTATTACAGACCCACGTGTTCAAGGCCACACGTAAGCGAAGCATTGCAACAAAACGGCACCGAAACCTCACCCTTGATATTCTGCTGCTGTTGCTGCTGAACGGCCCCAGCTCCCGCAAAGGCAGAGTGCCAGATGGCTGGTTGCTGCTGCCATTGCTGATGTGGCTGGGCCCCGTACAGCGCAGGGGCCGACGCAGCCACTCCGTCTGCGTGCCTGGACACCAGCTGCGGTGCCAGGTTCCAGCTCTGGTGCACACTGGAAACTGCACCATACCCCTGGTCATACTGGTATGACTCCTGGTGGCCTGGTGTCGCCGCGCTGGCCCGTGCTGAGCTGCCATCTGCATCACTGCTACTGCTGGTAGGCCCCTCGATGTCTCCTGTGTGTTCAAAGGCCTTGAGGAAGTCTACGTCAGGCAGATGGTCCTCTTCGCAAGGCCCCTTGAGCGTCAAGGGCAGCTGGGCGAACGTGTCCAGCCCAACGTCATCAAGGTGAAAGTCTAGATTAATCATGAGCCCGTCTCTCGCCGATGCGCACTGTTCAGATGATTCACGAGCGCACGTGACGAAATCTAAGGGGAGCAGGACACCCCAGGAAAGCTGTCGAAGAAGCCTCCAAGTCTAGCACACACTTTGTCGCAGCCCCATACCAGCCTGCCCCTTTGGAGGGGCCCCAAGACCCCAAGCAGACCTGTGACAATGACAAGTGAGGCATAAGGGTTGTCGGGCGGCTGCTCTCGTAGATAATCGCATTATCACGCATCTGATTGCCTGCGCCTTGCGACATGGGCGCATTCGGCGCCCCACACTGTTTGCTGCGCTGATCTGGTGAGCCAAGTTTGACCGGGCAGATGGTGCCGATATCCAGCCTCCTGCAACCTATTCTTGACGTTTCTTTAGATGTTACAATGCATACCCAAACATTTATTGCCGGGAAGTAGCCAAGCTGCATGTTGTAAAAAGATCGCAGAGGCTGAAGCTGCCCTGTCTGTCTGCATGCTGGTCTCCCACAGTGGTGGAACCAGTGCACTGTGCAGGACTGCGTGTGGGTCACTGCACTCCAAACCAACGCTTCACCGCGGTTTCCCGACTGTTTATTCAATTGCCTCTAATTCGCTGGCAGTTTTTTGCTGGCAGGATCATCGACCCCCCCCCCCCCACCCCCACCACCACCATCGTGCCATGCCTACGGTACTAAATGGGTGGTGCCTCATCGTCAAGCCAACAGATCAGTCAGTGCTGCGCACAAAAACAGCCAACAAACGCCAGCTTCACTGCTTGGTCACTGCCTGAATGGCACATCAGAGGGTACCACCACCTGTGCATTGTGGCGAGTTGCCCTCACAAGCTCCCCATTCGGCCTGTCGTTTGTGGCAATGCGCACACGCGACTGCTCTGGCGTCACACCGATGGCCGTCTGCCGTTCAAACACCCTCTGCATAGCTGTATCTAGGTCTATGTCCACAAACCAACACTCGTCCAGCAGCTGCTGCAGCTCGCACCACGGCTCGTCATCTAACAGCAGGTAGTTACCCTCCACCTGCGCACACACAGCATCAGGCACAATTGGCGACGTGGGGACAAGATAACACTCAGTTGACAGTCGCAAAACTTGCGTGGGTCTCTGTGGGTGGATGCTACGCACGCGTCCTAGTCGCAGCAGTGGGTGTGCACAGGGGAGAGCCACCAGGCAGGACAGGGCCAATGCGTGCCAGGTGAAGCCACAGCAAACAAACTGTCAGCGGGTGCCCAGTCTGGATGCTGGTGCAGAAGAGCACTAACTTGGTCGGATTGCTGCCAGGGGTGAATGCTGCGTATACACAGCATGTTCACAAGCAGCTGCCTGCCGAGGAAGCTGCCACGCTAATTCAAACCCGTGTTGATGCGGTGCGCTCATGTGGGCCGCATATCGGCAGCACAGCCCCTGTTTGTGCTGGCCGCAGCAAAGCAAAACGTTGTGCTCAGCACAACCTCTCTCACAAGCACTATTGAATCATGCTGTCAGCACCTCCACAACATGTTGTCAGCTTGACAGACTTACCAGGACCACCCCATGCTGTGCTGCATCAATGAGTATGTCCTGCTCCACGGGATCGCCCACCCCGTGGTCAAAGGACGGCAGCATAGCCCTGCCCTGCTGCTTGATGCACCTAATGGCATCCACAAAAGCCTGTGCGTCAAATGTCCAGGGCGCCCCCCTCCGCGCGTATGCTTCCTGCAGGGGCACAAGCAGCAATTACTCATCATATCACACAACTGCATGCTTTGCCAGCTGCACGCCCCTGTATCCGCAAGCAACTGCATCAGCGGAAACAAGCTGCTGCAGCTCACAAAGTGCATGACACTGGCATTGCTCCGCAAGTCAGGTGCCAAATCCAATGCAGTGTGTGCAGCATGATGCACCACACCCTGCTGCCTGAAGGGTTGCCCGTAGCCTCATAGCATGCACAAGAGCCTTGCTGATCTGCTCCCCCCCCCCCAAAACACAGACTGCAGCTAGACTCAACACGCAACCGTACCTGGGGGTCTGGCATGGCATCTAGCTGTGCCTTGTATAGATGGAAGCCATCCATAGGTGCTACTGCTGCACCTCTGCTGATGCCCTGCTGCTGACACAGTGTATTGATACGCTGCGCCACAGACTGCGCCAGTGTGGACTTCCCGCTGCCAGGGCTGCCTGCAATGCCGACTAAGTGCTGCTGGTGCTGTGGTAACTGCTGCACTGCTATCAAAGCCCTCTGTGCAAGTGCTTCAATGATGTCTCCATAGCAGGCACCTGATCATCAGGTCAGTGGTGGTTGTCACGCAGGTGCAAATTGTCTGGTGAGTTCGTGAGACAGCACAAAGCCGCTATTCACTTGTCACTGCGGATCACATTACCTTGCATGACCTCTTGAGCAGTGGGCTGCTGCTGGGGCCTGCCTGCTTGTGCAGGCTGACGCCGCTGGGGTCTGTGCCGCGTGCAGGTCTGCTGCATGTACAGCCAGGACTGCCTGCTGTGCACGCTGCACCTTTGCTGCGGCCCTCTTATGCTTCTGAAAGTTGCCATCGCAGACGATGCCGTAAATACAGGCGCTGACAAAGCAAGACTGATCCAGATCTGCACTGCTTTTCACCTGACGCTGCCAACGTGAAGACTACAGGACGCGTTGGTTGAAATAAACACTCTATTGCAAATCAATGTCGCTCATGATGTGATGTCCATGTTCGACAGGGGTGACGTAACATAACACATGCATGCATACGGTACTACCTATCATAGCACGAGCATGCTGCAGTGAACATCACGCAGAAAAAGAGCAGACATATCCACCCAATCAATCCCACAACAGGTGCCCTTCAGCATGATGCGACCAGTAGACCCCTCAAAGCCCACCTGGGCAGCACGGGTGTCCCTCATCATTAGCTATGGCCTTTTAGTCACCTTCAATGTGCTGTCTTCAATGGGTGTGCTGGGGCCCAACCAGAGTGATATGAGTGGCAAGTACCAAACCGCCTTGGTGCCAGCAGGGTGAGTGGTGTTGAGCAGCAGCTGTTGCAGGGTGTGCTATGCCGCATGATGTGCAGACCCGGCACAATGCAGCCGCAGACAACCTGCAGATGGGAGGTGCATGGCGTCATGCGAGGTGCAATTCAACACAGCTGGGATGCATGCATTCACACCCCTGCATCTCAATACACATATGTCCCGTGCACATGCTGCAGCAAGGTCGTTGGTTCAGCCTGTGCATTGTGCTGCATGCATGCACAGTCGCTTGAGCAGTCTTGACTCAAAAAAATGTAGCAGGTAGTACACTGACACTTCACCCGCTGCCCATATGGACACTGTTGCCTGCTGGTTGTCCATGCAGCTACGCTTTCAG
The DNA here is from genome assembly GCA_007449985.2 of Desmodesmus armatus. Lineage (NCBI taxonomy): Eukaryota > Viridiplantae > Chlorophyta > Chlorophyceae > Sphaeropleales > Scenedesmaceae > Desmodesmus > Desmodesmus armatus. Next base: position 454,708 of record VIIQ02000048.1, on the reverse strand, counting down.
GTGAGAGGGTTCCCTAACGCAGCGCCTCACTGACTCTGTGCCAGGCTGGCACAGCAACCCAGCCCAGCAATCTGCACGCAGCTACGCCCTTGTGAAGCGGTGGACCTTCACCCAATAACATTAGCAGTACAGCATACAGCAGGCTGCACTCAGGCGTCCTTGAATGCATGCAGTTTGCACCAAGTCCTGGCCCCGGAGATTGCTCCGTGTGGTGTGTTGGCAGTGCTGTATGTTGGCCTCACCGTCTTGTGTGGACCTTGCCTGCTGGGTGATTTGTGTCTGCAGCATTTGGGGTGTGATCTTTACACTCCAGGGAGCAGCAGCAGTGTATGCTGCACTGGAAACTGGCTATCAGATGCCCGGCAAGTGTGCTGCTGTCAATGCAGTCGGTGAGTAGCAGGGTCCATTCTTGCAGGTCAAGGCTATTGCTGTCAGCGTACGTGTGGCCCTGCCACCGCCGAAAGGAATGTTTGTGCTAGGGGCATTTGACAGATTGAGCAGCAGCATTGCCTACCACGGTTTTGCACCAACAACGTGCCGTCATGCGCACCAAGGTCATTGCAAAACAGGCACGTATGCCCACTTTTACTGAATGAGCTGGCTTGCGTTTCTCTGTTGCTGTTGCTACTGCTGCTGCTGTCTTGTGCCTGCCCAGCGATCGGGTGGCCCCTCACATGGCTGTTTGAGACCGCCTGGCTCCTGGTCTTCCCCAGAGAGACTACCGCCACCTTCTACCTCAGTGCCATCCTGCTGTTCTGCGGCTTGGGTGCTGTCGGCTGGACAGCAGGCCGCACCCACGCCCTGTCAGCAGCACCAGCAGCTGCCAGCCGCCCGAACCTATTTGTCTGGGCGCTGTTTGTCTTACCAACCAGCATGAATGCGGCCTGGATGAGCGTGGCTAGCTGCCTGGGGCTAGACGTGCTTGCTGTATCCCAGGGCTTGCCTAGCAACAATGAGGTTGCTCTGGCAGCAACGCTTGCTGTGATTGTGGCCTGCGTGGGTGCGGCTATCATCCTGGCGTATAGGGATGTCGCATGGGGCCTCGTGCTGATTTGGGCGTTTGTCGCTGTTTTGAAGGCGCACCCACACCTGCAGATCATCAGGACGCTAGCAGTTGTTGCGATAGGGGTGTCCGGGCTGTGTGCGGGCTATGTGGCAGTGCGGCATTGGCAGGAGGGGCACAGCAGTTGGGTGCAGGCAGTTGGTGAGGGTGGTGGGGCTGGGTCGGTGCAGCAGCCGTTGCTGGCAGAGGCACAGCCTGGTGCACCAGCTGGGCCATCTGCTGCACCACCTCCAGCTCAAGCTTGATCAGGTGTGTTCAACTCCTAGGAGTTGAGGATCTCAGTAGGACCTGCACAAGGTGTTTTGAGCCTCACTGCAGGCACAATTGACGCGTCACAGGCTGTTGCTTGGCACCTTCTGTTGTATCAGCTGGGCAGCTGGTGATTGGTGATTTGCGGTACTGTGCCGCATTATTTTGCTGTATGAAGACCCATGCGTCGTGGTTGTAGCATCCAAGGACACGGTGTGAAGTTTGTCATTCCGTGTTAGCTGGGCCATCCGCAGTTACCCCAGTACCAGCATGAGGCTTGTGGAAGTGAGTGTCCTAGTGGGGGCAACGCCCTAGCTGCATTGACAGGCTACGGGCCCCTTTTCGTGCTGTTTGGTTTTGCACAGCTATTTTCATGTCACCACACTATGTGCGACACCTCCATCTTGTTGTATACTGAGTTGAGTATACCTGCACATTGGTGCATGCACCATGAACATTTTGAAGCTGCGTGCAGTACCTCTGGTGGGGCACTTTGTCAGGCACAAGGTAGCGGCTGCGTATGGCACAAGCAGATGGAACTGTAAGTATACAGTAACATTTGATACTCACATGTCTTTGCAACAATGTAACGCCCACACAACAGACGTGCATCATCGTGTTGACACAAGGCTACAATTGGCGTCCACAGCACAGTACGCGTTTTGAAGACCCCCCCACCAGCAGCAGCAGCACAGGGGAAGCGGTTGCATGCATACAGAAGCTGCTGGTTGGACACTCTACATTAGAGTGACAGATCGGCCAGCGCAATGAATGGCGGCTACTCAAGCCGTTAACACGTATGCCTTCCCTGTGTACGTGACACAGCTGGTGCCCATTACAGCGCTGCAGCATGAGGCTTGTACAACACAGTCAACATGTGCCACACACCAATGTCAGTATGACAATGTCTGCTGATCCACATATTGCCCATGGGAAGGCTGCACACGGCTGTGTCATGGTGAAGTGCTGCCACCACCACCACCCTGCCTGGCCGGTGGTGGTGCAGAAACACTGCCGTGCTCCACCCCCTGGACCACTGGCTGTACAGCCACATGTGGCCCTGATGGCGTTTCTCGCTCTGAAGGCCTACCCAAAGCAAAACCAACAGCACTTTCTGCCAAAGCTTCCAGTGGTGGCTCAAGCACAGTTTCGACAATGTGCATCACAACGCCATTGCTGCCAACAACCGGGATGTCACGGTAGATGACACTCGCGTAGTTGGAACTATTCCTGCTGGCAGCAGGGTCTGTCTTGTCCACAAACCCCAGGAAGCTGATGTTGCCGGTAGTGGGGTCAACACGCACACCGATAGTGCCAGCACCCTCCAGGCTCGTGGGCATGCTCATACCACCAGTGAGGTGGGCAGACATCAGGGTGACGTCAGGCATCTCATGATACAAGAGGAGAGCCAGTGCAGCACCACGCAGCAGCAGCAGCTGCCAGTGATTGTCTTCAGTTACCTGGCTGCCTTCAGTCAGCTGCTGCACTGTGGTCTGGTTGAGCTGTTCTGACCCTAGGACTTCATCCAAAGCCTCGTCATGGAGAAGAGCAAGGGCGTGGCTGCGCCAAAGCTGCTGCTCCGGCGCCGTTGTGGTCAGCTGCTGCAGAGTGCCTCGTTCGAATCCTGCTGACTGCATGACTTTGTACCAAGCCTCATCAGTGGGGACCAGGATGGTGCTGGGGATAGTGATATCGTACTCCCCTGTGTCTGCTGCAAGTGAGAATGGCATGGGTGGGGTGTGGAACGGGTGTGACTTCAGCAGCTGGACAGACTACTTTCAAGATGTGCCTACAAGGCTTCTTGCAGGGCTGACTGGCATTGGCGCACACACAGCAGCTGAAGGCGCTTTTATCCCAAGTGAGGCAGCCAGTGTGCAAACAGCATTGTGCTGCTGGCTATGTTCAGCGCTCGTCACGAGCGGCTTGGCACAGCAAGCTGCTGCTACAAGTGGGTGAGCTGCACAGTGCAAGGGCCCATGCACACCTGCCAGTGGTGCATGGCGGCACAGAGTGCTGGGAGATCGTTCCCATCATGCATGACTCAGTGGCACTTGCATGCAAGTAGGGTTCACTCACCCAACCGGTCAAGTGCACCAATCATGATGGACACATTCACAGGGATGCTGGCAGCTTCGATGGATGCTGCAAAAGTCTTGTTGCTGGCCGCCTGGGCAGCAGCAGGAGAAGAACTGTGGTTGCTTTCAGCCTGAGAAGCAGCGCTGCTCTTTCCAGATACGCTGGTCACAACGCACAGCAACGCAATGGATGAGATGAAGTGCCGCATCATAGCACCTTCCAACATTTAGGAATGTGGCGTCCTGTGGCGCATCACAGCAAGCACAAGCCACACTGCACTCACGCGCTATGCATCAATAATCGTGCAGTTTAAGCTGTGTAAGCTGTGGTATGAGAACTGCTAGTCCAATGCTACAGGGTTTTGCTGGCCTTCCAGTGGCGATCCTGCACCGCACAGGTGCACCAAAGGAAACGGTAGTCGCATAATTGAAAGAAAACGGCTTCGACAAAAGCAAACAGGTACCGATCTTGTCATGTTGGTCATCCAAGTCAGCACCAGCAACGTCAAGGTAGACCTATAGTGTGCGGCTCTGTGCCACAGAGCTGTTGGGCCAACACATCGGGTCATACTGGCAGCACATCTGCGCATCTGGGCATGCAACCAGATGCTCATGCGTGAGAACCCTGCTTGTGGCGCATTATGTATTGTGCATGGCCCACAGCAGGCTGACAGTCTTCCCGATAACACGTTCAGATCTGATTTTCAATACGATCTTGCCTGCCACTGATACTGCTGCCGCCATACTGTGCTGCTGCTGCTTCAGGCTTCTTCAAGGCCCACCGCGACACGCCCGCCAGCACAGACATGTTTGGCTCCCTCATCTTCTGCCTCCCCACAGAGTTCGCTGGGGGTGAGCTCATCATCAGGAGCCCAGACCTCACTACCTCTGTCACACACAACTGGGGCAGCACCAGCAGCACTAGGCTGGCAGCTGACAGCAGCACCACCAGCAGCAGCAGTAGCAGCCGCCATGGCGGGGTTGCCTGGGCCGCCATGTACAGTGACTGTGAGCATGAGATCAAACCCGTCACCACAGGCCACCGTGTGACCCTGACCTACAACCTCTACCTACCCTCCAGGGGAGGACGCAGCAGCAGCCAAGACAGCCAGGAAGAGTTTCCCTCAATCAGTGCAGCACGTGATTCTGCCTTTGGTGCCCAGCTTGCTGCAGCGCTGAGTGACGCCACCTGGTACCCCGATGGAGTCACCCTGGGCCTTGTGCTGGAGCACTTCTATGCTGTGGAGCCTCTAGAGGAGTGCCTCGGTCGGCAGTACGAAAGCCAAGACGACTCTGGAAGCATGTACCTGTCCAGGCACGAAAAGGGCTGAAACTACAACCACAACACCCCCTGCAACATGCCAGACAGCATAGAGCCTTACAACCTGAAGGGTGCTGACCTACAGCTGTACCGGGCAGCACGTGCATCCGGCTTGGATGTCCAGATCGTGCCTGTGGCAAGCTTGGATAAGTACAGCGATTTGGATGATGTGCGTGGCTGCGCCTCTCCTGGCCCCCTGTCACCCAGCAAGCTGGCAGTGTTCAACAGCTTCACAGATGATCCCACAGGTGGAAATGAGTTCAACCCAGAATGCGACTACAGTTACAGTCCAGCAGAAGGGGGCTCAGCAGGAGAGGCTCCAGCAGAAGCAGACAGTGCAGCAGAAGGAGACAAGCCAGCAGAAGACTATAACACACCAGAAGGTTATGAAGCATTCCTCCTCCGCCAGGAGGCAGAGCAGGAGGCAGAGTGGCAGGCAGAGCGCAACAGATGGGCCACGTTTTTGCAGAAGCACATAGCGCGCTACTGTGCTCCTCGCATCACTGGCGAGCTGCTGTGGGTTAAGCGGCCTGGCAGGCAGCACCTCAAGTACTGCGGCCCTGCAAAGGAGTATAACGGAAACAGCGGCACCACCACCTGCTTCTATGCTGCTGCAGCCCTGCTGCTGGTGGGGGTGCCGCCTGTTGGGGCACCTGAGCGCCAGGGCTGAGCATCCAGTCTGGTTTTAGGACCACCTGAGTGTTGCTTGGCAACGGGCAGGCATTGTCTCATGACCTTGTGCCAGTTGTAGCTTGTGATATCACATCGATGTTGAAGACCTTGCCAGGCGCTGCGGCACTGGTTGCAGTGTTGTTGATAGTGGTGCTTGCACCTAGTGCAGCAAGTGACGGTTGGTGGTTGCTCTGGCTGTTGGTGTGGCTGAGGTGCCGTGCCAACCAATCCTGATGCTGTGACTGTGTTTCTGATGCATGTGCCACATGCCAGTGGTGGATCATGGTTGCTAGACAGTGGCACTGTCATGTTCATGCCAGTTCCAGAATATTACATTGGCTGACTGATGCCAACAAACAGTGTTTGTTGGTGCAGGCTGCAGCAGCCGTGCCCAGCTGACCGGCTTGAGACTTCTTGTACGTAGGGCTCTCAGTGGCGGTGCGTCTGTCAGTGGGCCTGCAATCTGTACCTTGCTGGGACCAGGCCTGCAATGGCCCTGCTTTGTGGCACATACTTTGTCAGACTTGGAGGCAGTGTGAAAATCATGAGCAAGGCGCCTCCTGACTTGCATGCCCCTGCTTTTTTTGGACGAGGTTCAATTGGTTGCCTAGGGTTGAACCCTAGGGTCCTGGCAGGGTTTCCACTTGGTGGCATGGTCACCGACCATGCCCAAGACACTACCACGTACCATATCTTATCCGTTGAATGTGGCCTATGGCACAGACTCGAGCACCGAGAGGTTGAGGCCCTAGATCCAGGTGCTTTGTGCCCCACTGTATTGGGCTGTGTCGCTCGGTAGCGACATGAACAGCAATTGTTTCACCGGTGACTGGCATAGCTGAAAGGCTGCCGGTTGAGACACAGTGTGTTGAGTCATGACACCCTGCTGGCACGTTGAGTCCTGATTCAGCACTCCTGAGTGTTGGAAGCCTTGCTGTGCAGTGTTAGCTATGTGGTCTATCATAGCCGGCACCGGCTGGCTGCAGCCAGTGTCTACGTTGTATGTAACCAACCAGGACACCAGTGTCACAGGGCAGGACGGTTGTGGGGTTGCCAGCTGCATCTTTCTGTGCCGGGGGGTGTTACTGCATGCTTGTGTTGGTGCCGCTTATGTGGGTGCTGAGCTGCGGCGCCGCTTGCGGCACGCTTTGTGTGCGTGCAAGGGGCAGCTCCCTGTGTAGTGATGCGCACGTGGCTTTTGCATGAGCATCCTGTTGATGTCACAACTCGGTGTGCTGCAGTGTCTTGCAAAGGTGCACATGCAGTATCTGGTGTCCAGCCAGAGCTGATGATGATGTGCTGCAGTGTTCCTTCAAGCCAGACCTCTCAATATTGATATACAAGATTTACAGCTGGGCCTGTACAACATGCAGAGGCAGCTTCACGCAGCCAGCTACACAATGGCCAGCTGGGTGGATTGGAGCAAGTCAAGGCTTGGATTCACCTCATCCCACAGTGCGAGCTTCTTCAGAGCTCGCATCAGGGCTCACGACTTCTTGTTGTTGGCCGCCTGGGCAGCAGCAGGAGAAGAACTGTGGTTGCCTTCAGCCTGTAAAGCAGCGCTGCTCTGTCCAGATACGCTGGCCACAACGCACAACAATGCGATGGATGAGATGCAGTGCCGCATCATAGCACCTTTCAGTTGCGAATGTGGCGTCCTGTGGCGCATCACAGCAAGCACAAGCCACACTGTCTCAAGCGCTATGCATCAGCAATCACGCAATTTATGCTGTGCAAGCTGTGGTATGAAAACTGCTAGTCCAATGCTACAGGGTTGTGCTGGATTTCCAGTGGCGATCTTGCACCGCCCAGGTGCACCAAATGAAACGGTAGTCGCATAGTTGAAAGAAAACGGCTTTGACAAAAGCAAACAGGTCTCAGCAGATGGTCGAACACATTGGCCTCCTTCGCGGCGCATCGGGCGTTGACGCACTATCGGTCATGGGCGAATGGTCGACGCGCAGCTCCCGACACATGCAGACTTTCTGATGCAAGAACGTACTGGGATATGTGTGATCTGTTCATGCAGCAAAGAATATTGGCGACCATGAACTACGACACATCGTGGTTGTGACGTCAAGTAACATTTCGGGCGGGAAAACACATAGCAAGCTTAGCACTGCTGAGCTCTACAAGCCCCCTGGTGTCCGAAGTCACAACAACGACAGAGTACCACAAGCACAACAAGCCCCACAATGGCTGAGTCCCTGCAGCAGTCCCTGCGGCGACAGATGCTGTCCGCTGCTGCAGCAGGCTTTGCTGCTTTTGAGATCTCTGGCACGCTGCCGCTGTCAAAGCCTCTGCAGCTGTACTACACGGACCATAACAACCAGCCTGGCATCGTGAGTCGCCCTGCATATCCATGCATGAGCCATGGATGCTTGGGCAAGTGCTAGCATGATGCTATCTGCTGTGCCACACCAGCGAACAACAGGAGGGCACCAAGACAGCGGTAGGACTTCAGGCTGGCTAGCAAGACACATATGTGCTTACCATGCATGCTGAATGGCAAGAACTGCTTGCTGTAGCCTGTCCAGGTTGATCCAAGGTGGTGAGTCACCACCTTGGAGCCCACTCAAGTGATTTTAGACGCTTTTGCTTCGTTGAAATCACAACCAGCAAGGCATATTAAAAACCGTTCCCACAATGCATGACTGCCTGCCCCCCCCAGGTGACGTTCCCCCTTCCCGGCAACGCCCCCAGTGAGCTCCAGCCCCTGCTGGACGCCTGCAGCCCCGCCCTGTTTGGTCTGGGCCGGCAGACCCTCCACGATGAGTCAGTGCGCAAGGCCCTGCAGCTGCCTGCTGACAGGCTGGGGCTCAGCCTGGCCACCTCCCTGCCCAGCCAGGACATACTGGGGGACATACGCGACCTCATGATGCCCTGGGCAGCAGGACACATACGCGCAGAGCCATACGCACTCAACGTATACAGCCCCGACGGTGAGGGGACTGGGAAAATGTAAAGTGTTAATCGTCTGGACCTGTGCGCATTGCGCATTGTTTTTGGTAGTGGCATGCTGTTAGGTGTACGACAGAGTCAGTCTTAGCAACCGCACAGTGCACACATTGCAGCCAACAGTTGTGTCAGCGGCTGCAGCACATCTGCCACTAGATACTTCTAGCTTGTCTGATGCAGAGGTTACAGGCCCTGCACTGTGGCCTCAGGCCTACCGTAGGCCAGAACACTGAGTGTAGGCCAGAACACTGTGCATGCACAACAGCTAGCTGACCACCATTGTGTGCTTGCTGCTCAGGTTGCCCTGGCATGCTCCCTGAGACGTTGCTCACCACTGCTGCTGTCATCTGCTGCCATACTGCTGCTGCTTCAGGCTTCTTCAAGGCCCACCGCGACACGCCCGCCAGCACAGACATGTTTGGCTCCCTCATCTTCTGCCTCCCCACAGAGTTCACTGGGGGTGAGCTCATCATCAGGAGCCCCGACCTCACTACCTCGGTCACACACGACTGGGGCAGCACCAGCACTGACAGGCTGGCAGCTGACAGCAGCAGCAACAGCAACACCAACAGCAGCGGCAGCTGGCACGGTGGGGTTGCCTGGGCTGCCATGTACAGTGACTGTGAGCATGAGATCAAGCCCGTCACCACAGGCCACCGTGTGACCCTGACCTACAACCTCTACCTACCCTCCAAGGCCAGGCGCAGCAGCCAGGATAGCGGCGGCTTGGAAGAGTTTGGCTCAATCAGCACAGCACGTGAGTCTGCCTTTGGTGCCCAGCTGTCTGCAGCGCTGAGTGACGCCACCTGGTACCCCGATGGAGTCACCCTGGGCCTTGTGCTGGAGCACTTCTATGCTGTGGAGCCTCTAGAGGAGTGCCTTGGTCGCATACACAATCGGCAAGAGTCCGACTCGGATGATGACTGGGGAGGGCGACCTGAAAAAGGGTGGAGCGATGACGAAAACGTTCCCAGCAACATGCCAGACAGCATCGAGCCTAAAAACCTGAAGGGTGCTGACCTGCAGCTGTACAGGGCAGCACGCGCATTCGGCTTGGATGTCCAGATCGTCCCTGTGGCAAGCCTTGACGAGCCTCAGCGTGATATGCCACGCCCGTACTGGGAGCAGGAGCCGCTGTCACCCAGCAGTTTGGCAGTAGTAAGGAGCTTCACAGATGATCCCACAGGAGGGGCAGCTTGGGATCCCTCATGGGAAGATTGGCCAAAGTTTCTGCGGGAACAGATAGCACGCTGCTGTCCTCCCCGGATCCATGGCAAGCTGCTGTGGATCAAGCGGCCTGGCAAGCAGCACCTCAAGTACTGCGGCCCTGTGGCGGAGTTTGCGGGGAATGAGGGCACCACCACCTGCTTCTATGCTGCTGCCGCCCTGCTGCTGGTGGGGGTGCCGCCTGTCGGCGCACCTGAGCGGCAGGGCTGAGCTCTTTCATGCATGCTCTTTCAACCATATGGTTTGACACCTCCCACTGCAGCCACAATACTGCTTTGGGAGGCATTGGTGCATGACATGTTGTGGTGCACATGCATCGGGCAGGAAGGATCTATGTGTCAGGAGGCATGCCGGTGCCACAGCTTGCCAAGTGTGTCTGCACGGCACCTGGCGCAGCAAGTGACAGCAGGTTGCAGCTGGCCCAGCCAGGGTGGCTGAACTGCCTTAGGTGGCAAAGGCGTGCCACAGCTCAGACGGACGAGATATTGAGCTTATTTCTGCTTTGCCAGCTTTTTTTGAAGCTGTGACTGTGCCCTCGATGCACTGCATGTGGTGGGCCCTGGCTGCTAGGCAGTCGCTGTCATGGAGTTTCAACCAGGCTGCCCCTCACCCCCCATGATGGATGCTAGCTGTAGCAGCTGCTCAGAAACTACTGTGTGATCGTCTTGACGGGCATCCCATATTTGGACTAGCGCTGTGCCGCAGTCTTGCTTTGCACCCTGCAAAGGAGTAGGGTATGCAAAGGCCTTGCTTTGCCAAAGACGCTGTCAGACTTGAAGCAGTTGCTGGTGTTGCCAGCAACCCGGCCCTTGTCAAGCATGCTCTCTGTTCCTGTTGGGGAGTCTTGCAGCACATGTGCGTACAGGGATCTACGCAAGGGTTTACCTGGTGAAACAGTGACGAACCCTGCCAAGGCACCACCAATCTATGTACATGTGGGCCAGGCGGCTGATTTGGGTTGTATGGTAACGGCTGGTACAGCACCGTGACATGTATGTACTATTACCATGTGTTGGCCACATGTGTGCACCCTTGTTTGTCTTGTGCTGTACCCAGACGTCTGAAGTGCCCAACACCCTTGCTGTGCTGTCTTGGGTGCGGCATATTCAGCAGCAGCTTGCTGCAGCCATTGTGGTATGTTGCATAACCAGGTGGGCTCACCTGGCACAACCCCCAACAGCAGCAGTACTGCTTCCAGCAGCGGCCGCTACAGCGGCGGCAGCAGCAGCAGCAGCAGCAGCACTGTCACACAAAGGGCTGCACGCCTTGCATCTGACATCAAATCATGGGCCATGGCGTCCAACATGCATGTGCATTGATTCCATACACGAGGTGACCGGCTGACAGTTTGAGGGGACTTCTCAGACCATTGGTGTTGCTTCTGAGCTGTCAGTCTTGTGCAAAGTACGCCAGCTGGTGCGCAAAGTACTCTTGTAAGGCGTTGCACAAAATGTGTCAGCTGCTGGAAGGAGAGGCGACATGCTGTCTTACAGTCAGCTTCAAGGTCCAGTCTGTATGATGGCACGAGGATTGCAGTTCATGGTTGCGCTTTCATGCGCAGACAGCAGCAACACATGACATTATGGGTACACACCAAAGTTGGCTGCCAAACTGCGCGCCAGCACATGGGCCTTGAGTAGTTGAGTGGCCTGCAGGCCAGGACACGCAGGCAGGTATAATCTGAAGCATGCTTCAGCAGGCAAAGCACAGGCGCCACTCATCAATGCGAGTACAGGAAGATTTATTTTTTGCCTTTACTTGCAGCATTCGTACGTTTTGTTTGCTCGGCCATTTTTGGGCTGAATAGCGTTCGGGGGCCGTCGAACCGCATCCAAGGGCTCTTGGTTCAGCGGAAGGTCACACAGCGCACCCTATTCAGACGCCACAGCAAGTGGAAATCAGGCACAGAAACGTTCAGCAGTCGCCACCATATCCAACGCGTCCAACCAATCACTCAAGCGACATGGCAGCCAAGGTGAGGCGAATCCCTGCTGCGCTTGCAGCGCTGCGACCTCCTGGACGTGCATGCAATACCTAAGGTATTTACTAGTAATATCGCATCGTATGTCAGCCTCGCAGTGTGCTCTTGCTGCTGCAATATGTTGGTCCGGGCTGCTGCTGATGCTGTTTGCATCACTGTTGGAGCAGCCCTCACAGTCTGACTCACGTCTGCTACCTGCTACTGGTGCTGTTCCTGCCAACAACTGAGCTCAGGTCTTCGTCCTGCTGATGCTGGTGGCCGTGTGCTTGGCAGCAGAAGCCTCCCAGCTCCCTCAACCCTCTGACGGACTCTCCCTCCGCATCCTCATGGCAACCAACCAGGCTGGGACGGCCGACTTTGACGCAGTCACAGATCCACCGGTCAAGCTGGCTGCCACTCAGTGCGCCAAGACTGAGGGCAAGAAGAGGTGCCCCAAGGGTCAGGAGCAGGGCTGTTGTGAGGACAGCACGTGCATCACGCTGAAGGACTTGAACTTGGTTTTCAGGCCTGCGGTTGTGAAGCTGGCATGTGAGACAGCCCCTGCCTCTTATGCCTGCTGCACCAAGCCAGCTGCCAAGAAGAACCCTTGATTGAACCGCACACCCAGCAAGGCGTGCATCATACTGCTGCCCAGCGGTTGCAGCGCCTGGCACCTGTCCATCTCTGTTGGCGAAAAGGATGTATGTTATGTGCACTAGATGCTTCAAGCCACACCAGCAGTGCAGGCGGCTGCGTTGCCCATGCATGTATTGGTTCCTGTGCCAAAGTAATGCGGCATATGTTGGGTTCTGAGTTGAAGCTGTGCAGCTGTAAGCAGTGGCGGTGTGTTGACAGCCAGCCAGACATGATGTTCAGTGTCGTCCGTCAAAACCTTTTTGATGATTAATGTGCGCATGGTGCTCTCACGGCCCAGAGGCCCTCAGGCCTCTGACAGCTAGTTGCTCTTGCAAGCAAGCTGTGCATTCAACCCCTGGTGGCCAGATGCCTTATTGGACAAGCAGTTGTTGTAAAGTTCCATTGAAGCAGTGCTCAAGTTGATGTGAATGAGCACAGGCATGCACCCCTGAGCATTTGGGTGCCATTGATGATTGCATTCATGCATTGCTGGCCCTGTCCAACTGTGAACAACTATATCTGAAAACAGGGGTGTTGCAGGGGGGAGCAGTTGTAACATCACACCTGACACCATGTCACACCTTGCACAGGGGGCCTTCGCAAGGCTAGGAAAGTACTATGATGAAAGTGGAGGGCGCCCAACACACAGACTGATTTGCCCTGTTTAATGTCCAATCAATCCCTTGACATACACTCAGTATTCTGACTACGTATACTTACTACTGTCTAGATAGTAGTCAAGCATGCGTGTAAAAACAGCCACGTACACAAAACTGGCACAGGCATCAAATTTTGGCAGGCATCAATATGGTTGTGCTTGTCACTGTCAGTGACTCAGTGAACCAGCTGCAACACTTGTAGTGCCAGGGAAATGTCACAGTGATGTCGTTTGGCATTTTCTTCAACATCACTTTGTCTGCGCATTGTGCGCGCCAGAAGCACGCACACCATGCTCAGCACAGGCTGACACAGCAGCAATGCATCAACCACATACACACCACTCGCCCCCTCCCAGGGGGAGACCCAGCAGCAACACATGGCGTTATGAGTACACCAAAGCTTGCTGCCGAACTGCGCGCCAGCACACAGGGCTTCAGCAGCGGCCAGCAGGCCAGGACATGTAGCCATGATATTAGCTGAAGGTGCTACAGCAGGCAAAGCACAGCGCAGCTGCAACCATCGCTGCGAGTATCGCGCGGCAATTGTTTTGCGTGTGAATCCATGTTGCACATTTCGACTGCTCGCCGACCGTCGTGCTGCGAATAGCAGTCGGGGGCCGGCGTCCAACTGCGTCCAGTTGGGCTTGCAAGGGCTCGTGGGTCAGCGGAAGGTCACACGGCGCGTCTTATACACACACCACAGCAACCGACAATCGCAACCAGAATAAGCAGTCCTCACCATTTCAAACGCGTCCAACCAATCACTCAAGCGACATGGCAGCCAAGGTGAGGCGAATCTCTGCTGCGCTTGCAGCGCTGAGACCACCTGAACGTGCATGCAATACCTACAATACCTACTATTAATATTGCATCGTATGTCAGCCTCGCAGTGTGCTCTTGCTGCTGCAACACTTTGATCCACGCTGCTGCTGCTGTTGCACCACTTGAAGCAGCCCTCACAGTCTGACTCACGTCTGCTACCTGCTCCTGCTGCTGTTCCTGCCGACTCTTGAGCTCAGGTCTTCGTCCTGCTGATGCTGGTGGCCATCTGCTTGGCAGCAGAAGCCTCCCAGCTCCCTGAGCCCTCTGGACACTCCCTCCGCCAGCTGATGGCAACCAACGAGGGTGGAACAGCATACTTTGACGCACTCACGGACCCAGCACTCATGCTAGCCTCCACCTACTGCACCAAGACTGAGGGCAAGAAGAGGTGCCCCAAGGGTCAGGAGCAGCGCTGTTGTGACGATACTGTTGGCAAGTGCGTCACGCTGAAGGACTGGGGCAAGATATTTAAGCCTGCGGTTGTGAAGCTGGGGTGTGGGACAGCCCCTGGCTACTATGCCTGCTGCAGCAAGCCAGCACTGCTGACAGCCAAGAAGAACCCTTGATTGAACCTCGCACACCCAGCAAGTCTTGCTTTGTACTGCTGCCCAGCAAATGCAGCGCCTGGCACCTGGCCGCTTATGTTTCTTGAAAGGATGTGTGTTATATGCACTAGATGCTTCAAGCCACACAAGCAGCACAGGCGGCTGTGTTGCCCATGCATGTGTTGGGTCCTGTGCAGTGTAGACACTGCCAGTGCCAGGGTAGTGCAGCTGTAGTATGCATGTGTTGACCCCATGCATGTGTTGGGTCCTGTGCCAAAGAAGTGCAGCATGTGCCACACCCAACAGTGTTGGGTCCTGTGCTGAAGTAGTGCAGCATGTGTTGAGTCCAGTGCCAAAGTAGTGCAGTGTGTGTTGGGTTGTTTGCAAAAGTAGTGCAGGATGTGTTGGGTCCAGTGGTGCAGTAGTGCCGCATGTGTTACATCCGGGGCCAAATTTCATAAAATTTAGTGCAGCAGTAGTGCAGCATGTGTTGGTTTTTATGCAGAAGTAGTGCAGCGTGTCTTGGGTCCTGTGTTGGAGTAGTGCAGCTGCACTACTTCAACACTGCAACTGCGCAGTTGCAATCAGTGAGTGTGTGTAAGGCAATCCAGGAATGATGTTCAGTGTAGTCTCTCATCCGCCGCTGTTGTGTTGTTGTGATGGGCCATGTGCACATGGTGCACACAGGACCCAAAGGCCGTAGGCCTCTGACAAATAGTCGCTCTTGCATAACCGATGTGGGCCGTCCAGAGCCTGGACCAGATGCCTTGTTTCTTGGACAAGCAGTTGTTGTAAAATGCCGCTGAAGCAGTGTTGAACGAGCACAGGCATGTACACCTGAGCAGGCTCATGAGCACCTACGTGCCATTGATGATTGCAGTCATGCACTGCTGGCCCTGGCCAACTGTAGGCAATTATGTCTGAAAACAGGGTTACTGCAGGAGGGAAGCAGGTTGTGGCAGGAGGAATCAGGTCATCACACCTGACACCATGTCACACCTGGCACAGCTGGCTTCGCAAGGGCTAGGACTGTACCACCAGCTTTCGACACAACAGACAGCCACAGGTTGTTGCACCACACCTGCTGCTACGCAAGTCTATAACCCAAATTCTGTGGCAGTCCTACTGCAGGAGGAGTCCAGGGGACATGTGGCCACCAACTGGGGTACATCATGAGCCCCCAAATCAATCAACGGGCAGGGTGCTATGGACAACGTGATGCCTAGCTCTCAGGCTGCAAGCAAACCTCAGAGCCGGTATGGCTGTCTGCATTCGATTTACCAAACGCCTTGGGGCAGTGCTGGGTTTGCCAAACGGCAGTGTGTGAGAATAAAGCAGCCACTGCTGGCCGTCAGGATGCACCATGAGTGAAAGCACGAGTGCCTGCCAGGTTGTCTGTCAGGCTGACAGTCTCAGTGTGGCGGGTCGACAGCCAGGTGTCACCTGCAGTTGCACCACTATGCAGCATACTATGCCATGTTTGGTCTATCGTACATCCATGGGTTGCTTGTGGCTTACGACCGTGCGTGGTCGCTGTGTGTGGCGTTGAGCTTGCAGCTGCAGCAGCAAGTTCACTCCTGAAGCAAGTTCGGTCCTGACCCTTGGGGGAGCACGTGCTCCAGCTGCACAAACATGGAACACATAACATATGCATGTTGCTTGAGCTGCTGTCAACTGCTCTGTGCGTCGCAGGTGGGCAGGCTGTTGAGCAGCTAGCGCGCTGGCGGGAGTCCAGAGACTCCACGCCGGGCACAGCCAGCCATGGACCATACGCCAAACCTGACGTGCTATGCACTAGCTCGAGGTACAAGCAGCTTCAGGCAGTTGCTGTGAGGCAGAGCCTCGCGATCATGACGAGTCACAAACCACTCACACGTCAGCCTGGAAGTTGAAACGCCAGGACCACCAACACATTGATGATGTGTGGATACGGGTTGAATCATAGTACATTGGCAAGTGTCCATATGCAGCTGTGCTGGCAGACCTCATTCCCAGGAGCTGTTTACCTGTCTGCTGCTGTTCACTGCTGTTCACTGCTGTACAGTCACACTCCTGCTGCACTTCATCCACAAAGAGCAGTTCAGAGCACGATCCACATTCATTACCGCTATCCTTATTCTTCAATGGAGCTGGCAGACGCAAAAAGATGCACTCCACTGCCCTCCAGTACAGCCGAAGTGCCGGCAGCAGCAGTAGCAGCACTGATCGCACCTGGTGCCTCAGTAGCTGCTGCCAAGCAGTCGCGCAACAACACGCCACTTCATCTAGCAGCAGCCAAGGGTAAAACAGAAGCAGTATCAGCACTCATAGCAAGTGGAGCATCTGTGGATGCCGTCAATGGGTCCGGCCACACTCCATTGCACATGGCTGCAGCGCAAGGGCATGACGCAGCAGTATCAGCTTTGATTACAGCTGGTGCCTCAGTGTCAGCAGCCGACTTGGAAGGCCGCACTCCATTGTTTCTTGCTGCAGCCTACGGCCAAACAGCAGCAGTGACAGCCCTGATCGCAGCTGGTGGTTCAGTGTCAGCAACCAGCAGTTGTGGTCGTACCCCACTGCATGCTGCTGCTGCTGCCCACGGGTACGCAGCAGCAGTAGCGTCACTGCTTGCAGCTGGTGCATCAGCGTCAGCTGCTGATGAGCAGGGACGTACCCCACTGCATGTTGCTGCTGCTGGTGGGCATGCAGCAGCAGCATCAGCACTGGTGGCAGCGGGTGCCTCAGTGCATGCTGTCGACAGTAAGGGCTGCACTCCATTGCACTGGGCTGCTGCCAATGGGCACCAGGCAGTAGTAGAACTGCTGCTTGCAGCTGGTGTGTCAGCAGCAGCAGCAGCGGCAGCGGCGGCGGCAGATGCTTGTGGCCACACTGCAGTGCTTGCTGCTGCTGCAAACGGGCAGGAAGCAACAGCAGCAGCACTGGGTGCAGCTGGTGCACCAGTAGATGCTGCTGCTGCTGCTGCTGCTGCTGTGTCAGCAGCAGTGGCAGTTGCTTGTGGCCGCAATGCAGTGCTTGCTGCTGCCAGGAGCAGGCAGGGAGCATCGGCATCAGCACTGGGTGCAGCCGGTGTGACAGCAGATGCTGCTGCTGCTGCTGGTGTGGCAGCAGCAGCAGCAGACGGTTCTGGCCACACTGCAGTGCTTGTTGCTGCTGCAGACGGGCAGGAAGCAACAGCAGCATCAGCACTGGGTGCAGCTGGTGCATCGGTGGATGCTGCCGATGTTGCTGGTGTGGCAGCAGCAGCGGCAGATGCTTGTGGCCGCACTGCACTGCTGGCTGCCGAAATTGAGCAGCAAGCAGCAGCATCAGCACTAGGCGCAGCTGGTGCATCAGCAGATGCTATCGATGAAGCTGGTGTGGCAGCAGCGGCGGCAGCAGACGGTTCTGGCCACACTGCAGTGCTTGCTGCTGCCGGAAACGAGCAGGCAGCAGCAGCAGCAGCAGCAGCAGCACTGGGTGCAGCTGGTGCATCAGTGGATGCTGCTGATGATCAGGGCTGCACCGCACTGCTTGCTGCTGCTGGGACTGGGCACCAAGCAGTGCTGAAACTGCTGCTTGCAGCCGGTGCATCTGTATCGATTGCAGATGCATGGGGCCGCACGGCCCTGCATGTCGCTGCAGCTGGTGGGCATGCAGCAGCAGCATCAGCACTGGTTGCAGCTGGGAGCTTTCTGAATGCCGCCGACGCCGATGGCTGCACTCCGCTGCACTATGCTGCTGCGAAAGGGCGGCAAAAAGTGCTGAAGCTTTTGCTTGCATCTGGTGCGTCAGTCTCAGCTGCAGATGCAAACAAACACACTGCGCTGTATGTTGCTGCTTCCAAGGGGCAGGTACATGCAGCAGAAACACTCATAGCAGCTGGTGCCGACGTGCATGCTGCCGACAAGCAGCGCTGCAGTCCTCTGTATGTTGCCGCTGCCAACGGGCATGCAGCTGCAGTGACAGCGCTCATTGCAGCGGGGGGTTCAGTGTCACGCCCTGACAAGTTTGGATGCACCCCGCTGCATGCAGCTTCCGCAACCTCACACAGGAAGAAAACAGCAGGGCAGAAGATGGCACCAATAGGGGAGAAGAAGACAGCAGCAGTGCTTAAGGTGCTGCTTGCGGCTGGCGCCTCAGTGCACGCTGTTGCTAAAGTCCGTGACAAGCGCGGCCGCACAGCGCTGTTCGATGCCGTCTTTGGCAAGACAGCAGCAGCTGCAAAGGCAGTAGAGCTGCTGCTTGCAGCCGGTGCCGCAGCTACGGTCACAGACAAAACCGCACTCGGCACTCCGCTGCATGCTGCCGCTGCTTGCGGACAGGCAGGGGTTGTGAGGGCACTGCTTGCTGCTGGTGCCTCTGCAGCAGTAGCTGACCCCAAAGGCCGCACTCCACTGATGCTTGCTGCAGTGCGAAAGGGCTGCGTCAGCAAAGGCAAAGACAGGGACATCAGCAAGCTTGAGATCATCGAGCTGTTGCTCAATGACTCTGCTAGCAGCCTACAGGCATGCCACATTGCCGCAGCCCAGCAGGCAGCACAGAATGCAAGGGATGATAAGATTGTAGCACTGCTGGCAGATGCTTATAAAGCATGCTGTGCTAAGGACGAGGCTGCCGTGGGCGGTGCAGCGGGGGATCCCAGCTTGCAGAGCAAGCAGGAACAGCCGCTGCTGCCATCCCCACCGCGGCCGCTGCTGCCCCAGCAGCAGCAGCAGCAGCAGCAGCAGCAAGAGACCTGGGAGCCTCAACCCACTTCTTCTTCTTCTTCCAGCACAAGCAGGAACCCAAGCAGCAGCAGCAGCAGCAGCAGCAGGAGCAGGTTTATGCTGTCATGGGCACATCAAGGGGCCTTCACAGTGATGCTGCGGCCCTGCGCAGCGTCAAGGCTGAACCAGGCACTAGCGATGATGTTGCCATTGCTGCAGCTGCTGCTGCTGCTGCTGCTGCTGGGGTGGGTGGAGTGTGGAGGATGGAGCCAGAGTACACCAGGACCCGGCCGCAACAGCAGCAGCAAGCGCAGGGGCAGGAGTACCAAGAACAGCAGCAGCAGCAGCCGCCGCCGCCGCAGCAGCAGCAGCAGTGGCAGCCGCAGCCGCAGCAGCAGCAGCAGGAGCAGCAGCAGCAGCGGCAGCCGCAGCAGCCACACAAGAACCGCAAGTTCTGCAGCAAGCTGGGGTGGGTGGATTGTTGTCAGATGGAACCAGAGTACACCAGGACCCCGCCGCAACAGCAGCAACAAGCGCAGGGGCAGGAGCACCAAGGACAGCAGCAGCAGCAGCAGCCACACAAGAAGCGCAAGTTCTGCAGTAATCTGGGGTGGGTGGATTGTTGTAACATGGAACCAGAGTACACCAGGACCCCGCCGCAACAGCAGCGGCAGCAGCCACACAAGAAGCGCAAGTTCTGCAGCAAGCTGGGGTGGGTGGATTGTTGAAGATGGAACCAGAGTACAGCAGGATGCGGCCGCAACAGCAGCAGCAGCAGCAGCAGCACCGCCACCACCAGCAGCAGCAGCAGCGCCGGATGAGTCATCCTTTGCTGCCAGGTAGCTGCTGCTGGCATTGCGCTGCCTGCTGCATTGGGAGGGCAGGCGGCTGCAGGATTGGAGTTGCCTCTGCTGCTGCTGCAGCTGCTGTTTGGTTTCACAGCTTCTGCTGTTGCAGGTGTTGATGGAGCACTGGCTTGTTGTTCCATGAGGCGGAGGATGATTCACTCAACAGGCAGACCATACAGGGGCATGCACAGCCGCTGGCTGCAAGGGGACCGCAGCCCAGGGAACAGCAGCAGCAGCAGGCCGGCAGTTTGGCAAGGGAGGCGGAAAGCGGTGGTGGTGGTGGTGGTGGAGATGGAGGCAGTCGCAGCGGCAGGTTTTTGGGCAGGGTGCTTGTCAAGCTGGAGCCTTTTTTGAGGTAGGAGGGGTTGAAGGGGGGAAGGGGTTGAAGGCTGCTGTTGGCTAGGGTTTAGGGTGCATCAGCTGGCAGGGTGCGTGGGTCTTTGTCAGCGTATGCCTGGCAGCTTTGACATTATCAAATGACACTTTCAAAAACAGCAACAACAAAAAACGTTCAGTGTGGAACACTGCCAAACTGCAGGCTGCTCTATAGCTGTCAAACAGCCGTGGCAAGCGGTCGGGGGTGATGTGTACTACACATCATACAGGCGCTGCAGCCTGAGGCTTATGTCACAGGCAGCAGAGCAAGTCTGCTGGCTGCAGCAGCACACTGGATTCACACTTTGCACGCCCGCTGCCACCTCATACTTCCTTACGTGCCCCTTATCTGCCGCTGCTGCTGCCAGCCACATGTAGGTACACATGCACCTAGGCTAACTGGATGTTCCTCAACTTTGGATGGCGTCTTGTGGATGGGTCATGAGTGCCATTTGTGAAATATTGGATACTGTACCGCTGGGCAGTACTACTGCTCTCAGAGGCTCTAGCACTCCTTTCACTTTGTTGCTTAAAATTTCTGCCAGCAACGTTTAGTGATCGCTGGCAAGCTCTGTTGTTGCATCCATTTCATGATGCTGTATTTGGTGCTTGGACGTTGTCCCGCCGTGCGAGAGGGCCCCATGATGGGGGCATTTTGTGCCCAGGAGCAGGATGTCGAGGTGATTGTGTGAAGGGTTGCCTTGTCGGCAACATGTAAAAAATCTAGCCAGCACTGAAAATTGTGTGCTGCTTGTCTTGGGCTGGCTTACAAGCTGGCAGTAGTTGGTGTGAGTCAGTAACACAACTTTGGGTTGATGGCACTGATTGGTTCCAGGGCAAGAGGCTTGGGGCTCACAACTTGCAACATTTACAGGCAACACTGACTGCACAAATCAACAACGCAAAAGGTGGTATGGGGCCAACATCTGTCTGGATTCACCCGCTGCTGCAGACTGCTGGTGCCTCAACACCTTGAATGCACGCATGCTACAAAACCACCACTCTCCCACTGCACATATCATATGATGACGGTCATTATATGGCCAAGTTGGCAAGCTCACTGTACATCACCATGGATAGGCGAATGCTGGCACATGCTCAAATAGCACAATGCTCTATTAGCTCAATGCTATGCTTCCTGCAGACAAGTGCCTAAATCCAAGGCTGGCATTCCATGTCACGTCACTCATACAAGGACTTTGTCAAGACCATTGCTGCCGCCAGGACTACACGCAAAGCTCACAACATGCATGGACTGCATTCAGTCCAGACCCTGAAACACAACATAACTCTGATTCAGCATGTGCTAGCCGGCTGTATGTACACTCTGTGCGCTGTGTAGCTGGCGCCCAAACTTGTGCATTCCGCAGACAGTTTGCCTACCGCATTGATGCGGCAGGTGTCACCGCCGCAGCAACGGCAGGATTGTTTGCCAAAACAGTGTACAAGACTGCGCAATCGGCCAAAGCATTCACAACACTTCCGCATATCTACTTGGCTACAGGTCATTCATGGCCTGCTGTGTCAGCGACACGTCACGGTGTGCTGGTGGTGTCTGCAGGGTCTGCAGCACCTGCCGCAGGGGCTGCAGCTGCAGGAGCCTCGGGGTCCCCAGCACCCCCCTCCTGCTCAGCTTCTGCCAATGCGAGTCAAACACACCCAGAGCGGTTTCGTTGAAACCTTCCTCCGAAGGCAACAGCACCCTGTCAATCACATGCATCATTGTGACAACGCCGTTGCTCACAACAGGGATGTCAGAGACGACAAGGTTGGCAGTGTTGTTGGCGACGCTGGCAGGATCTGACGCATTGACGAATCCAATGAAGGTGACGTTGTCAGGGGTGGTGGGGTCAATGCGGACGGTGATGTTTTCGTCTTCATAGCCTGTGGGCAGGCTCAGTCCGTCGGTCAGGTTTGCACGGAGCAAGGCGACGTTGGGGATATCATGGTAGAGGAAGATGGCCAGGGCTGAAACACCGAATGTGAAGTTGTCCAGCTGCTGAATTGTTGTCTCATTGGCCCCTGCTTCGATCAGGAATGCTTGTACGGCCTCGTCAGTGGGGACCAGGATGGTGGAGGGTACTGTCAAGTTGGCAAGGTCGTTGTCAACTGCAGGGTGGCAATGCACGGTTGAGGGTCAGATGCAGGGCAGGGCGTCAGCCAGCAGCAGATGGAATGTCCGATGTGGTGCCACTGGGAAGTCATTGCTGTAAGGGGACGATGCACTGAATGATCCTGCAGAGGCAGCCAGCTGTGCATTGTGCAGCTTCTGCCAGCTGCCAATCATGAAATTTGTTGACATGAGATAATCACCTGGTGGGGCTGCACGGACATGCATGGAATGCATTGTGCTGGCAAGGTGCACACTCACTTAAGCTGTCCAGGAACTCAACCATGTAAGACACATTTGCTGTGACGTTGGCAGCCTCAAAGGACGATGCAACTAGCGTGCTTCCGGTTGCATTGCCAGCAGCAGGAGCAGGCGAAGGGGCCACCTGGGGGCAGCATCAGGGGCAGGGGCCACTCCAGCAGGATCAGGAGATGTTTCGTTGGCTGGGTCTTCAGCCTGTCGAAGAGTGCGACCCTGTGCAGCAGCGATGGCGAGGGCGCACAGCAGCGCCAAGAGGAAACGGTTCATGATGGATCGTTGAAACGGTTTGAGGCGGGATGCTCGCGTTGGAGAAAATGTGCTTGACTGTGAACGCCTCCTTCTTATAGCGTTGGTGGAGCTGTTGGTCAGCCCAAAGGTCAAGTCAGACCGACCGAAATGGCGTGGTATTCCATTGGCCATCTGGCAACGCTATCGACAAATCCGATAAAGGCCTTGGCACGCGGCTTGTTCTGTTCCGGAGGAGAGGGGAAATAGGGTTTTTTGAGCATTTACGGACGGAGACGCCGGTAGAAGGATTTTTGGCGCTTCCGCGCGAATGTGCAGCATCGACTCCTGCAGGGCGTATGGAGGAGCTCTGCTTGTCTGGGGCACTGACGCCTGTCCGTATGCTTGAAATCATGAAGTGTTATTCTTCGTGGACAGCAGCAGCTCGTGCGTCTTACCCGTGCCAACCATGCAGAAGACACAATTTCACCCTAAGCCGCAAGGCTGTCCTGTAAGCCAGAACCAAAGAAACCACCGACAGAACACGTCATCAACCGCCCTCTGATGGATGGGGCACTACAGCTGGTATGCTGCAGTGCTGTTGCTGCTGTCTGCACCATCACACATGCAGCTCTGTTTGAAGAGGACTGGCAGCAGTTACTGCAGCTGGACCTGGCCGCCTTGTCCCACAGGGCATATGGACATGGACCATCAGCGGCAGTACCGGGACTCCTGCGCCCTGATGGGGCGCAGGGAGTAACCAGATGCACACACCCTTGCCTGACTAGTGATTGGGCGAGCACAGCACAGGCACGTGCTGTCAACCATAGATCTATGTTTCTATGGTTTTCAGAACAGGATATGTACTGTATGCCACAGTGGCTGCAGGGCTACCTGGTTCAAGCTTGTACATAAGCTCCAGCTGTGTACTTCTTCGAGAAGGAAGCAGGGCAGCATGTGCATGTGCTTGGTGGGTCACATGTACTGCATTGGGCTTGTGACGCTGCCAAGCAAGTGCGTTTATAAGCAAACACTCATGTCAGCAGCTGCAGCAGGCACAGGCAGTGCTCGGCCTCGCCCACACCACTGGTGTCCTTGAAGGACATAATGCACTGATGGTGTACACTGGACTGCTGCAGAAACGTCAACTGCATCACCACCATGCCGGCGGGTGGCGCGAGCGTAAACTGTAAGGCGCGGAGGGACCGAACGCTTGTGTGACCTATGGCGTTCCCACAATCCACTATGGGACCGTCGAAAACGGTCCATATGAAAACTAGCTTCTACCTTTGGGCCCACCAGGCTACTGATATTCGTTCGTGGGGCATTCGGAACCAGCAGGCGCGCCCTCGGAAGAGACCAAAGTGCCAGTCGCAGCTTGACCCTGCATGCGCTTTTCAAGGCCTGTCTTTCTTTTTCGTGTTTACAGTGTTCACCTGCTAGCCGGCCGCGTCGACGTCCACCTGATCACTGTGGCAGAAGCCTGCTTCTGGGCAACTAAGCACAGTTAGACATGCAGGACAAGTCCTCCACTGCGGCAGTCTGCAAGGATGCAGCTTCTGTTGCAGCAGACCCCTACCTGGCTTGTGTGCATGAGGACAAGCACCGCTCTAGGCGCTGCTGTGCTTGCACCCGCAGGACAAAGTTGGTGCTGGCAATAGTGGCAACCATCATCATTGTGGCCGGGGCTGCGCTGGGGGTCGGACTGTACTTCGGCTTGCAGAAGAGCAACGGTGAGTGCCCAACCTCCCATGTGACTATTGTTGCCGCGTGCAGCTTGAATGCGCAGCAAGCAGTGGACTCCAAACCATCTCAACCACAATGCAAAAACTGCACGGCCCAACATCACCTGCGTCACTGCTCAGCAGGCTGTCACGTCACATAGCCGCGGCTGCACAGAATGTATGAAGTGTGTGTCTCAGGCTGCCACTAACTGCTTGCATTGCATGCATGTCTGCTGACCAGCCTGCAATCTATGAATGGACACTACAGTCTCAGACTGTGCATGCAGAGAGAGCCGCAGCGCCTCGTGGCACCATGGTCTATAGTCCTGTGAAAACTGCAGTGTGGATGTAGCAAGGTGTCCCACCAGTTGGTTACACAGCAACGCCGGCACACCGCACCACAAAAACCAGCATTTGCCTGTAACAGGCAGAAATGATCAAACCAACAACAGGACTGCACGCCAATTGACCACATCAAGGGTGTGCAGCAGACTTCACCCAGCCAGCAGCAAAACCACCAACCAGGGTTTAGGTCCTTGACCAACTGACAGCAGCAGCAACTGAAGCTGCAGCGCCAAAAAACACCAAACAAATATACACACACCACATCAACCCGCCATGCCATGCACACGCCGTCATACAGCGTGACACATAGCCTGAATGATGAAGCTCTTGTGCTATCCTAGCTTGATGGAGCGCTTGTATTATCCAAGTTTAGCGTTGTGCTGTTCTAGCATGTGTGCGCATTGCCTGTCTATGGTGATCTTGCCAACACAGAATGCACTCCCATTGAATGGGAGAGTGGAGGGAATGCAGCATGCACACGTGCAAGGTATCCCAGCACCTGCCGTCTGCAGCAGCGTTGAATCCAGACAGGTCTTCGCCCCATGATGTTTTGCGTTGTTGATTTGTGCAGTAAGTGCTTCCTGTAACTGTTGCAAGTTGTGAGCCCCAAACCGCAAGGCCCGTGCCTGAGCCTTGATGCACGTTGTTGACACTGTGCTGGAGTACAGGTTGTACTGCCCCAGCCACCACTTGCCTGCAGCACACAGACTTCCAGAACACACACCGCATTGCCAGCATTAGTGCAATGAAGTTTGGCCTGAGTGCTGCATGTGCCTGTTATGTGATTTTTGTGCTGGATAGAAGACCGTCTTCTGATCATGTGATTTTTGTGCTGGATAGAGAACATGTGATTTTGTGCTGGATACTATCTTGAAGACAAATTGTCTTGAAGACAAATCAGGTGATAAGCGGGGATGACCGCCCACACAGGTACCGGCTGGCCACACACACAACAGCCCAAGCTGTCGACACCGATGTAGGGAGCCTGAAGCCAAGCCTCTCTCCAATGGGAGACAAAATGTTGACTAGACGCTGGCCATTGTGCATGCAATGCAGTGCTATTCTGGCTGATTGCAGCCGCTGCATTCAGCCTAGGCCAGGCATGCACTGCAGCTTTGAGTGTTGAGCAAGCCTCAAGTCACCGTGACTTGCAGTGACTGCAAGTGATACTCGTTTTTCTATCCCAGCACAGCCGACAGTGGCTGCTTGTGCTGCTTTGTGCTGGACAAGTTGCACGGACAGCAGCGGCATGGGTCAAGGTGCCTTGCAACTTCAGGTTGAACCTGAACAGGCAAGGAGCCTGTGCCGTCAGGACCTTCCACAGTGGCAACCACCATCACCAAAAACCAGCAGTGTGTACTCCAGACAGCATACACTTTTGGCAACAGCTCTTCCTAAGGAACATTCTTTCCGAGATAGAGGACTGCACACTACTTGACAACGTCAAGGCCATGCAACACTTGACCCAGCCAGCAACTCAGTTGCTGACCGGTCAGGTACCTGCGGTTCAGGTCTTTGGTCAACTGACAACAACAGCAATTGCAGCTGTAGCCGCAAGATGCCCAGCACAAACCTACACAACATACCTACATCTACACAACAAACCCACACCTTCTGCACTAACCCACACCTACAAAACAAAGCAACACCTACACAACACACCAACCAGCCACACCATGCTCGGGCATCAAATCGCACTGGCGTATCGCACAAACAGCACAGGGTGAAACCAACCCTGTATTCACACCCAATCTACCAACACCCCACCTCAGGTGGGGTGCTATAGCATGTAGCTTATCCAACCTCCTGCTGCTGCAGCATATCCAAAACCCCTGAACAAGTGCACAGCCACATAACACTGAACAGCGCCGCGAGATGAAACTGCTGTGCCCAAGGTTGGGCTTGGGCTTGTTGATCACACACACCCCAACCTGTCTACACACACACACACTTCATCCACATACTCTGTGCATGCAAACATGTGTTAGCACAGGTCCAGTGAAGCATGTACAGGAGGTACATAACCAACGTTCCATACGGATTTGACACACTATGATTGATGGCACTACCATAAACAGACTGTGAATTGTGATATGTGCATGTCGCTGCATTCCGTGTGAACAGCGAGCTGCTCATTTTTGTTTGTGTGACTGGGCTGGCTTGTTGCCACAGATCCCAGACTCTGCACATACATGTGCATGTTATGTGCAAGCAGTCCAACCCGCAAGCTGCTTACTGTGGAAGCAGCCACTTCCTGCCAACACGTGTGCATGTGGTATGCTGCACACTTCACAACACACACAACCTGTCATCCTCGCGGTTGCGAGAGCCTCATATCTTTGACACTTCTTTAGCCACACAGCACGCATCTTCACTGCTTGTCTTGCACCCTTGTGTGGGTCCACAGATGCGTGCCAGCCCGTGCGCGTGGTGTTTTAGCGGGCGGGGTTTAGGGTTTAAGGTTTACATAAACCCTACAACGTAACCCCTTTAGCGGGTGTATGCCACCCAGCCACCGCGAGAGCTGGTTGCGGGAATTGACTTCAGGAAGCCGCAGCCTGTGGCAACCTCAAAGGTGAAGGCCACACACCTGCAGCAGCAGACAGTCAGGGGGCATGAATGAGTGACACAGCACAGCAGAGCACAGTAGAGAAGCGATGCGACTGCATGGCACAAGGTACTACAGGTGTCAATGCCCCTGCTGACAGAGCATGCACCAGGTGGCCCAACTGCCACGTGCATGTACCCCTACCACACCCCTCCCCTCACACCAGACCAATACAGCGATCTCGACCCCCCCCCCCCAAACACAGGCACACACTTGTGTATCTCCACTCTGCCTCCCCCCTGCAAAGAACACTGCTGCAACCCCCCCCCCCCCAAGCAACACCTGTTGTCATTCTTGCACTGGTTCATGACATAGTCAAGTCCCCCACAGTGCTTGCAGAAGTTCTGGCCACCACAGGGGATGTCACTGCCGTTGATGTCAGAGTCCACCTTGGGGTTATAGGTGCCACAGATTTGGGACGGGGGCAGCAGACAGGCACAGGTAAAGCCTGAAGGTCAACGGGGCTCAGATGGCCAGGCGGCACTGCAGTGAGGTGTGCAGCGTTGAAGACCCAAAGAGTGAAAGAACAGAAATGGCCAGGGTGTATATGATCCTGGAACGCTGCCTGTGATGGACTATAGCACGAGAGCCTACCAGCACACGGCTGACACGTACCGCCAGGTGCAGACTGGGCTCACATCACAACACCAAGGCTCGCACACTCTGAACACTCTCTGATCAACACCCCCCCCCCCCCCCCCCCCCCCCCCCGCCGCCACATTGCAACACCTGTGTTGGGAACCACACAGAAATCAGCTGTGCCGTAAGCATACTGTATGCTCCACACACCTGCATAGCGTTGAAGGTGGGGGCGGGCTTGTCGGCGCTGGCCCCGCAGCGGCACTCGTTGTTGCCGTTGGGCCCCTGGCTGTTGCCGTCGATCAGCACCCTGGCGCCATCCTTGCAGATAAAGGCCAGCTTGAAGGAGACAGGGGTTCGGCCCTGTACAGAGGGGGGGGTGAAACATGGCAAGGAGGGTGTTGACTCTGTGGGTAGCTGTCCGTGTATGAGCTAGCAGGTGTGAAGCCAGCCGAGAAGAACTCTGTGTGCAGCCAAGTAAGCGCAGCATGCAAGCGATGTTCGACAAGCATACTGCTGCTGTATGTCATGCTGAGGGTGCTGATGACAAAAACTGAAGTTGTACAGTTGAGCTGTGCTCTTGCAGAGTGCCGTGTGACAGCGGCACGAGTGAGTTGATACACGGTATATTAGCTGAAGGGCATGCGCAGATACGGAAAATGCCGAGCACCAAGCTTTCCTGCTCGTAAGATCCAACAGGTCAGGCAGCACTGGCAACGCTCGCATCAAGCCCTAACGGAGGATGGTGACAATAACAAGGTTTTGCTTGCACACAGAAAACGATCCGCTCGTGTCACCCACGCAAACCACTCGCCACTTGCAGGTGCCCTTGTTGTAGTCCCACTTGCAGCAGTCCATGGGTCCGCCCGCTGCGTTCTCAAAGTATGCGTTGCAGACCTTGGTTGGACACACCTGTGCTGTTGCTTGCTGGCACAGCACAGCCAGGCACACCACCACGCACGCAAGGATCGACCTCATCGTGAACCGCAGAGTGCGTGATACACTGAAGACTGAATGTATATTCAAGGGAAAGCAAGTGTGATTGCCCTAGCCATGTGGTCTTGCGCCAGGCTATATACCTGCCAGAATGAACAGATTAAGGGTCAGCGCGTAAACCCCTCGCAGTCGCGGAAAACGTGGTAACGCTCAGAAAACCCACGATAGAAACATTGTAACTCTCAGAAAGGATTGCGGGGCTGCTGCAGCTGGTGGTGGTGCTGTGCAAGGCGCTGTCATCGACGATGGTGGGATGACAGCATCAGCACGGGAGCGTAAGGAGAGGAGGGACAGCAGCGGAAGAGGAAGTAAGGGTCTCTCACTACCCTGAGTGCATCAGAGGGGCAGTCGGTGGCGTGATACCCTGACCCCCCCCCCCCCCCCCCCCCCCAAGAACAGATTTCCCACCCAGCTTGTTTGATGAGCTAGGCGTTGTACACCATTGGTTCAACCAAGTTAATTATACTGCCTTGTCAACATTGGTGTCCACCTGCCTGTGATATCTGAGACGGGGGTGCACACAAGAGGCAAGATGCATTGCTCTCCTAGCTAATTGGCTGCTAGTTCTGCTAGGATCCTGAGGGAGGCTGCACAGTGCGGCCAGCCAGCCACGATGGGCTGTACCAGGGGCTACTGACAATGTCAGCGCTGACATAGTGCACAGCTGGGAAGGGGAAAATCCGTGCATGAGCAATATGTATGCTGTGCCAATGGGTGCATAATGCATGCTGCTTGCACAGTGTTGCACAGTGTTGCTTGAACTGCTCCCTCTGTGACATGCCTATCTCATGAGATTGACCAAGAGCCTTTGTGAATAGCATGTTGAGGATTCGAAAAGTTCTGATGAGTGACGCCGTGTCAGCGCAGCAGTAGCCGCAAGCCAGGTTTCTGTGCTCACTGGGAGCATCCTGCAGTGCTTTACCCTGCACCGAAGGCCAGGCAAACGACACCACTATGGACCACAACCAGTGGTTGCAACTTGCAACAATTTGTTCGGAACTAATGGCAAGCCAAACAAACAAACTCAACACACATCAACCTCCGACCTGCATAGAGTAACTTCAGTGTGGGCAGCCGACCAGCTAGCTGAATAAAAAGGCCTTGGCATAGACCACAGCCGAGCAAGATGCATGGTGTCAGGTCGCCGCGGCCGCTGGGCCGTGCAGTGACAGAAGACAAGTGCATGGACTGTCACGCAGGCGGCTGCGCTTGCAGGCAGTGGTTGCCCATCATGTCCCATGCACTACACATCGCAGTAAATTGAGCTGCCAGGCGCAACAAGCACCTCCAACAACCATGACCGTAGGTGGACAAAAAAGTACTGTGGATTGAAAAGTGCAACAGCAGCACCGCCTGCATTCATCATAACAGCAGCTGGTGACCACTGCGTCAATGCGCAGTAACAAAATTGTAACACGACGCACCTAATGCAACACCATCTCCCCCCACGATGACTCATCACGATGACTCACAGTGCAACTTGGCTACAACAAAACACCAGCAACACAATACGTCACCTGCCTCTGCCAGCTGGCAGTCCTCAACCCCAACCAACTACACCCATCCCCTTGCACGCACTTCAACAGGTGCTCACAACTTGCCTCACCACAATTCTCAGATGCTGCCATTGCCGTTGGCCGCTGCTGCCTTCCCCAAAATATACTCGACGATTTCCGGTCCCTCAACAAAGGGCACCCCGTTCTCCTTTGCCCATGCAGCAGCTGCGTCAGGTGACAGGGCACCATAGTCGTCTCCGCTGTTGCTGAGCATCACACAGCCTACCAGCACAGGGGTAATGCCTGCCGCCTTTGCTAGTGCGACAGACAGCTCCGTATGGCCCCTGCACATAACAGAAACATGTAAAAAGGACAAGGTCTGGCATGAGAGGTGCAAGAAAGCATACCTATAACTGCGAACTGCTAAAAGCACCTGCCGCAGACAGCGGGGCAGCAGACACGGCTGCAGCAGAGGGTGGTGAGTTGTCCTATGGGTGCCCCCCTTTTGTGGAGTGTGTGACAAGTGTCATGCACAAGGCATTGACCTCAGCTAGTGACGGCGGCTGTGACGAACTAGTGTGCAGCAAGGTCACCCCTGTCCCTAAGCCGCAGACGTCACAAGCGCCATCTGACAAAGACTGCTACCGCCCCATCGGGGTTGGCAGTGTGTTTGGGCGTGTGCTGGATAGGATACTGCATCGGCGCTTTGACCGCATTGTTGAACGAGAGGGTATTCGTGCTCCGACACAGTGTGGGTTCAGGGGCAAATATGGGTGCTTGGATGCATTGTTCACAATGCAACACCTGATATCACAGGTGCAATGGACAGGCCAGGGGTCTTTCCCCCAGCGTTCCTGTCTTTGGGCTGTATTTGTTGACTTTAGGAAGGCTTTTGACCTCGTTAGACGTGATCTGTTGATAGCGCGCTGCAGGGAGTTGGGGGTGCATGGACCATTCTTAGAGGCCGTCACTGCATTGTATGACAGGGTGTTGGTGCGTGTGTGTGTGAATGGCCGCCTGGGCCCGGCGTTCCAGACGCACCGTGGCACCCGGCAGGGCAGTGAGCTGTCTCCACTTTTGTTTGGACTGTTTATGGATTTATTGCATGAGTTGATCCTGCGACGAGTGCCTGGCGCCGGGCCCGTCATCGGCAACCTTCGCGTCCCAGACGTGATGTACGCCGATAACGTTAACCTGTTGGCTTGGGCTTGCCACCACATACAGCAGCTGTTGGACTGCTTGTCTCTTTTCTGCCGTTTGTTTGACATGGAAGTCAACCTGGCTAAGACACATGTTGTCGTGTTCCGGCGACCGGGTGCTACTTGCCCTGCGGATATCTTGACCTACAGGGGGCAAGCATTGAGATACGAGGACAGTTGCACATACCTGGGGCTGCAGCTACATGCGACGAAGGGGTTCGATACAGCCAGCGGTCAGCTTGCGTCGAAAGGCCGCAAGGCATTGTTCGGTTTGCTGCATCTGTTGCGGCTTCACCACATCTCACAGGGTGATCTCCGCATGCGAATGTTTGACATCCTGGTGGACCCGGTCCTTTCATATGGGGCACATATCTGGGGGCCTTCCATGTGCCACAAATGGTTGACTGACGCTTACGCAGGCCGCGCCTGCGAAGCAGACGACGTGCACTTCTTGTTTTTACGCGAGCTGTATGGGGCACATCGCACCGCCAGTCGCGACGTCCTGTTGAGGGACACCCACCGAGCCTCCCTACCGTGTCGGTGGCTGTCCCTGGCAGCTAGTTGGTGGGCCAAGCTGGCAGCCATGGAGCCCGACCGGCTGGCCCACCAGGTGTGGTTAGCGGACATATACATGATGTTGAAAGGGTGCGTCAACTGTTGGACTTTCTGTTTGTTGGAAGGATTGGAAGATATTGGCT
The DNA here is from genome assembly GCA_007449985.2 of Desmodesmus armatus. NCBI lineage: Eukaryota > Viridiplantae > Chlorophyta > Chlorophyceae > Sphaeropleales > Scenedesmaceae > Desmodesmus > Desmodesmus armatus. The sequence goes on along the minus strand of VIIQ02000048.1, from coordinate 422,372 downwards.
TTGTGGAGGGGGACATGTGGCGCTCAGGCACACCGGGGGTGACTGTTGATTCCATCAAAGCCATCAACATCACCAAGGAAGCGGTGATGCATGCTGCCTTGCGATATCAGGCGGCCCACTGGCAGGCTGTCGTTCTTGCTGGCGCTGACCCTAGGGCAGGTGTGTCACTCAGCACCCATCTTAGGACGCATGCCGCATGGGTGCATGCCCTTGAGGCCAATGTAGTACATGGGAGGGACAATGCCCCGAGCTTCCATCAGCTATGCTTGCCTAGGGGGATCTTGCGGTGTTTGGGACGGTACCGGCTTGGCGGACACCACTTGAGTGGACGCCTGCATGGTGGGGGACAACAGCATGGGCGAACCTGCCCCCTCTGCTCTGGTAGGGGGTTGCGTGCTGAGTGGCATGACACACTTGTAGCCAGGTGTGGGGGGGACAGGCCTGAGGACTTGCTACATTTTGTCTTAGAGTGCCCCGCATATCAGGGACAAGTATGCTTCAGTATTTGCCTATGGTGGTGGGGACTCAGTGCAGCGGTGCATGCAGCTTGTGTTCGGCACCACCCACCAAACTCAGCTGGCCCGTTGCATTGCAGCTATGGACGTGTATAGAAGGCACCTGCTGGGTAAGGGCAATTTGTCTGGGGTGCGCCCTATTCAGCAACCGGACGGCTATGTGGCTGTTATGCCCTACCCAGCCTGCTTGCACCGTGCGACGAGCTCACCCCTGTCTACGCAGTTGCTCGGGCTCGGGGTACGGCACTCTGACACCTTAGCATTGGCAGCAGGAGCACTAGTAGTAGCTGTGTTGTGGGTCCTGCTCTGCGTGCTAGCACAGCAAATGATTGGCTTGATCTGTTAACTTCTGCCTATGTTGAGACTTGTCTGAAAGACTGACCCATGTGTGTGCGTGCACGGTGTGTGGAGACTACCAGCTTGCAGCTGAGTCATGAATGCACGATCCTATACCTGGTGTGTGTGGCAGTTGCCCTTGGTGGTGTTTTTTTTTTGGGGGGCTGGTCTTGTTTGCCGGTCTTGCTGCAGGTTTTTCTTGCAGGTGTGTCTTCCCAGTTCATCCCGTGTGGAGAGTACCGCTCAGCGGTGAAAGTATCCACTTGTAACAACCTCCCCCCCATAACTGGCGAGTAAGGCGTGTTGGTTAGTGCCAAGGATGGGTTTCTGTGACTCTGTCTGCAAACACCATTCTTACAGGCTGTAGTTGAATGCACTGTACTGTTACTCTGCATGCCTCAACAAGCTTGACACTTGCACTTCTGCACTGCCAAAAAGCTACCCTGCCAGCCATGCTAGCTATCCACTCTACCCTCCATGCCAGGCTAGCTGCTGCTGGCTTCTACCATGGCAAGATCCGGCACTAACAATGGATAGAGACACGCTAACAAACAGGAACGCAATGCCCATAGAAGGCATTCACACAGGCCATGTTGGGTGGGCACAGGCCCCCATCACTGCGACTGCATCAAAACCTTCACTGGTAATCAAAAACCCATGCTGCCTGCTACAGCAAAGCATACGTAGACCTACACACTCAGGTATCGCCAGTGTCAAGCTTAGTGTCATACACACTTCGGAATCCTTGGAAAATGAGATGGTCGATCGACCGCATTGGCTGGATGCACTCCCTGTGTCTACACACATCATGTGTCAACCAAGACGCCTCACCTGCGCAGGGAAAGGCCCTTGGGGTTCTCCTGGCACAGGAAGATGTGGCCTGGCACGTGGTACTCAGCGCCCAGCCTCTCGCCAGCCTCCTGCACTGGCAGCTGCTGCTGCTGCACCTGCGAGAGCATAACATCAACATCAGGGCGTGGGGTAAGGAGCACCACCAGGGCATATCGTGACATCACCACTGCTGATAAAGCGTGGAAATTCTTGATTATGACTGACAGCATGCTAACAGCACTTGCCTGCTGTGCCGCTGCGCATGCTGTGTCCCGTTTGCTTGGCCCCAAAAAGAGACTGCCACACTCATATGCGGCAATGCAGCAGCCGCCATTGCACTGAACTGCTGTCCCAGCGTACAGTTGCCAGTGCCCCTGTGGCCACCAATGCCTGAAGTAAAAGCTCCTATCCGCTTCCCCTCGAAATACAACATTCAAAATGCAAATCAGCCCTAGTTACCTCCTGGTACAGCTCTGCCAGCCGCCGCACTGTGAGGCTGCGCTCATCATCAGGTGCCCCGGTCTTGGTTGAGCGGTGGTCCAACGAGACACCCACAGAGCAAGAGCCCTGCAGCAACCAGCCAGCCAGCAAGGACAGACAATGGCAAAAGCATCAGCAACAGTGGGACCCTTGGAAGCGTGAAGCTTTAGGTACTGCGTAGCGCACTACAATTGGTGGGCAGGACAGAGCATCCCTAAAGAACCAACACACTTGCTGGACTGATGCACAGCAGTGATGTTGCAGTGCAGCTCTCTGGTTGTAACAACAGTCATTGCCAGCTGCCAGCACTGGGTTTGTGATGCTGCTGCACACGCTGCTAGACAGTCCCAGGCGCACTGCTGCGAACAGGCAAATGGCTGCCTAGACAGTCAGCTTCAGAGACCCAAGCTGTGGTGAATCACAACCTAGGCTTGATACATGATGAGCGAGTGCTGCTGTGTGGCAGCAACCTCCAGCTACACATTGAGGCTGACTAGCTGTACAGCAGGCTGGACGGCTACAGCAGCTGACACTGTTACTGTTACTGTTACATGGTTCAGGCTGAGCCTGAACACCCCGTAGGGAGCCAATGAGGCTCATGGGGCATCAGCATCATAAAACGCATCTGAATAGTCATCGTAGTGCTCATCTGAGAATGCACTGACGAACATATCGGCTGATACATTGCCAGGACAGTTGGGCTGAGAAGCCCATGATAGCGGCCTGCTGCAAGAGGCAACTGTGACAGACCTGGCACATCTCCCCATCTAACTTGCCCATGCCTGTCAGCACTGGCCACTTGCCGGCAGCCTCGCGCATAGCCGTCCCCGCATATGGCAGCCCAAACGCCTTAGACACCTGTTCACACATATCACAACGATCGCAAAGTAGACAGGGCAGGTGGCAGGTTGCTGTGTTGCCCTGGCATCAGGGGGCCTGCTGGCAGGTGGTTGTAGGTTGGAATAACCAGTACTTAAAGACAGCCCAGCTACAGCAGGGTGTAGCTGCTGCCAGGCCTCTGAGTCAACGTCTGACTGTGCTAAGGCAGCTTGAAGCAGGCAGACTCCATGAAGGAAGCCTCCATGCTGCAGTTGGAATACTAATGGCTCAGTCCCTTTGGTGGTGACATCCCCTAAACTGCACCTCCAATGGACTGGATCACTGGATTGGGCCAACGGATGGGATGCGCCACAGCACCACGCCGTGCTGTGTCCTGTTTGATTGCAATGCAATGCTCCTGCTGCTCCTGTTACGTTGTTGCCAACATGAGGGATGCAGTCGCTGGATACTAACGCCTGGGTCTAGGCTGGACTGCCATAATCTACCAAGTCTACTGCTGACTCTCCTGCGGCGCACCTCATGGCCGACTGCTATGTACAGCTCGCCCCCTGCTTGTGTGCGCAGCATGCGCAGCTGAGGAGCATGCGTCAACAGCCCTGAGAAGTATATGTCTGTCTCACCCTCACGAGTCCTGCAAGGAGGGTGGCATGAGGAGAGATGTTGGCTGGCCAGAATCCATGCACACTTGCACTGCTCATTTGTGCATGATGGGTTGTGCTGTTGTTGGTGCATCCACCCACTGCATTGCCACACCTGGAATCAAGAATGCACACAGGCTTTCCATCCCTGAGCGCCTGCAATGCTGCTTCAACAGAGCCCGTGGTGACAGCTGTCTCAACCATCAGATCACGTCACAGACTGTTGTGCCTCAGGCGAGATTCTGGCGGCACAGAGACAGCCTTTTGCTGCTGAAAGTGTTCATCGTCATGGGGATCTTTCTAGTTGTCTCGGTCTTGATCGCCCGGTCAAACCTGGCTGTTGAAGAAACTGTCAGATCACTCTTGAGACTCGAAACAACTTTGCCGATTACACTCTTAAGGAGATTCAGAACCTTCCCCGCACTCACTCCGCATGGTGCAAGTGCACATGGCATGAGGGCCCACTGGGCCCACCAGGCTGTTGCAAGTCCAACTGCAAGCACACGCCGCACCATTAAACTGCCCAAGGAGACCTCACAGGAGGCCTACAACCTGCTGGCTGACCTGCTGCTTGTTAAGTTCAGCATGAGGGCTGGCGAGCCTCGTGACAGTGCTGGCAGCATTGCATGAGGCCCTCACGAGGCTCCTGTTGAGGGAGGTGTCTGGTGGAGCTGTGGGGCCGTGCGGGCCAGCCCACTGCAGCGCGGAGCTGCACCTTTGGAGTGGATGCTTGGCACCTGGGCTAGTATGGTCATGGCTATCATCAGCACTTCATCAAGCTGCAATTAACAGCACCCTCAAGCACCAGCACTGTGTGACGCATCAGTGTCTGCAGCTGCTGCTCTGCCTTGCTGTCACCTTCGTCTGTATGACGTATGCCTTCAATTGGCACAGTGTGATGATGACCTTGGAAGGAGCCTGGTGTGGGGTAACCCAGTGCCAGTGGCAGCCTGGGCCCTGCCCGGCTGGCACACAGTCGATGCGCTGTACTACCCTTGCGTGTTTCCTGCCGCCCCTTTTCATCTGATAGCTGCCAGCCAACGCCCAACTGTGCCACTGTGCCACTTCGAGACAAAAAGTTTTGTCGGCTCTGTGCTGCATTTGTGGCAATTGTTGTCTGCACCAGACACTGGTGCAGCCTAGGTTCACTGCTTTGTTGCTGTGCCAGTGGCAGTCATGGCCCATGCTGCAGCACCTGAACACTGTCAGAGCAGACAGGTGTGGTTGGCATGCACACTGCACTTTCCTCTCAACTGGGTTGCAGGCATGTCTTGCTGGCATGCCTGTGACGTGACACCGAGTATTGAGAGTGGGTATTATGTGGTCTGGCGGAGACCATGTGCTGTGGTATGACTGCATGTGGTGTGGCATTCACCCACACAATTGCTGCACAACGCACTGACCAGCTGTTTGTGTGACCACCTGGTTGGCGACAGACGTGAATGGTACGAATTTCTGCTGACAGTATGCTGAGGATGGCAATTTGGTGGTCCCTGCTGCTCATGCTGTTGCACTGCATACCTTGGGCACTCACCTTGCCAGGCTGGCACAGGTCACTGCTGTCCAGGAGTGTCTGCTTCTCAAGCTAACACAGCTTTGCTAGCACAGATAGCACAGAAACATCTCCTCAAAGTGGTGTACTGGAAACGTGAAAGCAACGTTTGGGACACTAAAGCACACTTCCATGTTGCAGCCATGAATGGCGTTCATGTCCCCTCGTCTGCCAAGGCCGTGGGCATCCTTACCCCCAAAGACACTTGAGAATGTACTAGGTGTACCTGAGCAGTGTGGCACAAACGAGGCAGGGGCGCTTGAACGTACTGCACCACGCCCCTGATCTGCCTGTCCCGAATTTCTGCCTGTGATCTTCCTTCTCGGCAGCCTAAGCCTGTGTGCCAGTTCATCGAACATCAATAACTCCGCTTAGCTTTCTAAAGGCCGCAAAGGCGGGTTGCTCAGGCTTGTGCACAAAGTTGTAGGACCTGCTGCTGTTGCGCACCAGCTTAAAAGCAGCGTCAGCTGCTGCAAGCTGACAGGATGGCAATACATGACTCAAGAGGTTTGTTATGTTATCTCACATCTGATTGTGTCCATGACTCCATGCACTCGCCCCTGTTGAGCACCAATGCAGTTGACGTGTGTGCTCTGCTTACTCGCCCTTGCTGTGGTCATCTGCTGTGGTGTGCTGGTGTGCCTGCCGCTTCTGCAGTGTGAGTGCCCACGGTTAACCTCAAGTAGCAGCTGGTTGTGTTGTGCCGAGGCAGCACACCTGCACCCACGTACAGTGACCCGCTTGTCTGCAAGCCACTGATGCCTGGAAGCTAATGATGTTGTGGCTCAGCACTCGGTGCATGCAGCCCGTCCATGTCATCGTCACTGCTTTGCCAGCGTCTACAAACCATGAGAGTACATGCACACGGCATTTCATGCAAACAACCATACTCCCTCCTGGCCCTCCTGCCCCCTGACTGCTGATGCCCTGTGGTTTCTTGGCTGGCTATCTGCAGCATCCTGGTGCTGGCGTTGATGTTCAGCACAGGACTCCTGCTGCAGATCTTGGTGAGCACAGGCTGTCTTCAAGTTCAGTGTCTAAAACTTGTTAAAAACAGCACATCCTAGCCCTCAACACGTGCAGAGGACTCGACAGCACAGCCGAGCGAGCCCTACATGCAGTGTGTCCCCACCAGTGTGCCGGGTGTGTCCAGTTCGGCCTTGATGACAGGCACTGCCAGCCTGTCGTCAGAGCTTTTGAGGTGGGTTATCCAGTCAACAACAAGCACAGGTTGGTTAGCCATTGCTCCACTGCAGCAATGCCAACAGCTTCATCAGCTGCAGCAGCAGCTCAACGTAGATCCAGTACCCTGCAGCAACGCAAAATTCACTCAGTGCCTGATGGTGCATGGTGTGTGCTGTTCCCTGCAGGGCTGTGTGCTATGGAGGAACTGGTGGCCGATGTTGACTGGGCTGATGTATGTGCTGGTGCCCATGCCCTACCTCTTCTTTGGGTCAACTGGTTCAGATTATGGCTCTAGTTCGCTGGCCAGTGGGTGAGCTCACAGGGGCTTACTGGGTGTTGTGACTGCAGCGTGGTGGGGGAAAGGAAGCTTGCATGGCTGGAGGCTTTACAGTGGGGGAAGGGGCAGAAGCGGGGGAGGGAGCAGGAGCAGGCGAAAAGATGGGGCGCCAATCCGACTGCATTGTGGCGTTGCTCGTCTTATCGTCATGGTCTCAGGGAGTGTTGGGAATCGTGTGAGGGTTGGGGCAGCGAGGGAGTAGGGCCAAGCGCCAGCTATGTGCTGGCTGCTACCGTACGAGTTGTGTGTGTGCGTGGGAGGGGGGGGGCAGGCAGCATGCTGAGCAGCAACTGGTACGGCGCTTATGTCAACAAAGGCTACATCACCAGACTGCTTGATGGCTTTGTCAAGTTCATCTCAGATGCAGCTCTAGCAGCCACAATGCCATCACTGATTTTCATCAACACAACCGTTACTGGAAGCCTTCGGCGTCAGTGTCACGCAGGCTGCAGCAATGACACACTTTTCTTGCTGCAGAAGTTTGACCATTGTGCTTGTGTATGTCGCAGGTGGATTGATGCTGGCAAGTTTTTGACAGGATTTTCGGCCGTGGGCTCAATCGCAATACCAGCCATCCTGGCGCATGCACAGGTCAGCAGAGGCTTGGTGTGATGAGGCACGCACCAGCAGACATCATATGGGCTTAGGTCATGCAGCTCATCGCCAAGACATGTTTGAGCAGCATAACAAAATCTGTATTACAGCAACATTGCAGCAACACCAGCATTGCAGGCAGCTGGCTGTCGTGGCGCAGAGCGATTGCGACATCTGTGGGAGTGGGCACTGAGTTATTGTGTTGTGGCGCTGGCTGCCTGCAGGTCATCACGTCAGGTGCCTTGATAATGGAGCTGGCTGCCGTGTTTGTCCTTGGCGCCACCATCATCACCTATGACTACTTCAGCAGCAGAGACAGCATGAGCAGCATCGGCTACTTCTAGCGGTGTAGTGCAACGAGCCCTGCAGCTGCTGGCAAGCGATGGCACGTGCTGATGCCTGAAGGGCCTAGCAGCGTGTGGCGTGCTGCCCACACAAGGAGACTGGGGGCCAATGGGCAGGACCAGCAGTGATGCAGTGCAATGCGTGTTGCGGAGTCTGCTGAGTCAGCAGTGATTCATCATGAGCGAAGCAGCATAGCCTGTCTGACCCGCCATCACAGGCATCCGCTTGTTTTGATGACTGTGACCTGTTGCTGTTAGTGCGACGTTTTCGTGGGCCAATTGGGTTGCAAGCACCTTGGCAGCCTGTGACAGGGTACAATTCAGGTTCAGGGCATGTGTCTGCTGGTGTGCCTCCCAGCGTACAGTGTGCTCAACACGTTATTGAGCTGCTCTCAACAGCACGAAAGCTCAGTCTTTCGTTGTAGTTCACCGAGCTAGGAATCACCGACACGTGCAACTGCTCACTGATCAGCTACGGCTGCTTGTCTCGTTCTGGGCTGCCATGGGGTGGGTACACACGCTGAATGATAAAGTAGCTGACAGCGCTGTCGGGCGCTATTTTGAGCTCAAGGGCCGTCGCAGCACGTTCAGCACTGAGATACGAGCAGGCCTGGTCACGTTTCTCACCGTAAGTGACTCTCGCCATTGCTACATAATAGTTTATTGCTGTTGCCACCCGGCTGCAATCGTGCAGCCGCACGATTTGATTACGAATGATCCACTGATTCTGCATCTGTCCCTTCCGCAGACCTGCTACATCCGTAAGTACAATGCCTTTAAAAAAGAAAAAAAAGAAGTATTGGGATGTCTAGAGAATGCAGGTCCGGAAGTTGAATGGGTAGGGGAAGACGGGGCAGGGCAACAACACATGTCTTCAGGGTCAGTAAACTGATATTAACTAATCTAAATGCATCTAGGGGCCGCCACCCGTATGACGTGCACGCTCCTCTGAGTTCCGTCCCTTCCAAGCTTTTGTATTACCTGCAGCAGCACAACCATTACATGCCTTTGTAAAATCTGCATGTGAAGTGTGGGCAACAGCGGGCTCTTTTCATTTGAGTGCAGAGCGAGGCGCGTCAGCAGCAGCAACAGCAGCAGCGGCACCCGTTTGGGTCCCCGAGGCTGGTAATTAACGTGCACATGTTCAACGGATGCATGCTGCTCGCTGTGCGCGTCGCGCCCACCAGTGACGTGTACTGTGCTGCCCTGTACCTGCTGTGCAGTTGCTGTAAACTCTGGGATCTTGGCAGATACAGGCGGCACGGTGAGCAGCAGTGATAGCAAGTGCCTGATGCAGCATACTGTCAATTTCCTGCAGCTGCATGCTACAGGGCAGAGCTACTGGTGCAACACATCAGTTACTGAGTGATACATCCCTTCTTGCTTGGCTGTGCGACACTATTGAGGCTGAAACACTCCATTGTGTGTGCTGTATGTTTCTGCTGCAGTGTACCGATGCTGAATGTACGGTGAGTTGTTGGGCCCAGCTTTGGAGCGTGGCAGTGTCTGTAATGGCGGCCAGGCCTGGCTCAGGAGGCGTCGTGCACAAGCCATACATGTACGGCCTGACTCGTGGCTGATCAGAGCATTGACAGCTTGCGATGATGCTTCTTTTCTTCCCAGGGTCCCAAGGCTGGGCAGCCAGGCTGTCGTTTCACCTCAGACCCAGGCTTTGCAGCGTGCCAGGTACGGCCACGAGCCAGCTGCTGAGCAGCGCTCAACTGCGGTGCTTTCTGATATTTCATTTGGCAGAAGTGATGTAATTTTTGCAGAGACAGACAGCTGTGCCCGGAAAGTGGCACTGTCCTGCAGCTGAGTGGTGTGATGTGCCGACTGCTGTGTCCACCTGAGCTTGTGTCGTGCTTGCTTCCTGTGCTGCTGTTGCTGCTTTGTGCTGCTTCTGCAGCAAGAAGTGCGCCGCAGCATCATCAGTGCCACTGCAGCCACCTCCCTGATGGCATGCTTCCTCATGGGAGCTGTTGCCAACCTGCCGCTGGCTGTTGCGCCGGGCATGGGCGAGTGCCCAAGTTGAAGTTGAAACTGCTTCAGCACATCCTCCTGCACCTCACGCAGCAGCAGCCTGGCCAGCAGCATGCCAGCTTGCCACATGCTTATGCTGCATGTTGATTGTAGGCTGGTGACGCTCAATGCTGGTCAGAGGGCCTCGTGTGATCGTAGCGGCTAGATGGCATTTTCAAATGGTCTGATTGAGGCTGTTTGTGGCCCTGCCTGTTGCAGGCATCAACGCTTACTTCGCGTACACGGTGGTTGGCTACCTGGGCACTGGCAAGGTAGGGCTGCGTGTGTGAGGCACTTAGGATCAGTGCGGTGAACACTGACTTACGAGATGTGTTTGTGCTGGGTGCCACTGGCTGCACTGAGCCCTACGCTTGCGTAGGGCTGTGTGCCTGTGGGGGAAGTTGCCATAAGCTTGTGAATATGTGAGCGCACATTATTTGGGTTGCACAGTGATGTTAAGATGGGTGGGGCGCAGGTAGCACGGGTATCTGAAGGTGGCAAGCAAGCTACAGCAGAGACCTGCCTGCCGCAAGCCCAAGGTTGTGCACGCTTCTTGATGCTGCCTGCTTCCGCGTGCTGCGTGCTGCAGATCACGTACCAGGAGGCCCTTGCTGCTGTGTTCATTGAGGGTTGGATCTTCATCATCATCAGCCTCACAGGAGTGAGAGGCAGGCTGGTCAGCCTGGTGCCAAAGTCAATCATGTTGGCAACTGCAGGAGGCATCGGGCTGTTCTTGGCCTTGTAAGTGATGTATGCTTGCCCATGTGTGTTGCGCAGCTGCACCTCTCTCAGAGACTGTGGGTGGTGTTGCCGGTGCGCAAGGCGACCTTTTGCACATGGCGCAGCTTGCGCGCTGGCCTCACTTTTTTTCCTGGCATGCGCTGGTTGGCGCTGCAGCTGTTGGATACCAGAGTAGTCACCAGCAGCACAAACATGTGTGTGTGAGGTCAGTGCCGATCAGCGGGCTGCTGCAACAGCGCATGCAGTTCAGCTATAGATGCAGTGCCATGTATGGGGCCGTCACACAACATGCGCATGCCCTGGTGCGTCTCTATCGTATGCTGGCTGATCGCTACCTGTTGTTTGCTGCTGCATGCGCGTCTTATTGCTGCAGCATTGGACTGCAGGGCAGTGAGGGCATTGGTCTGATTGGCTACAACTCAGCCACGCTGGTGACACTAGGCGGCTGCCCCTTGCAGAACCGTGTGTACCAGTACAGCATTGCCAACACCACCACAGCAGCTGTGTGTGCCAACAACCCTGATACAGGGTTGATGGAAGCTAACCTGGGCCCCCCATCATCCAGCTACATGTGCCAGGTGCGGCCAGCCTGGCAGTTTTGAGGTGCAGCTGGGAGGGGGAATGGTGCAAGGGCAGGGGCATCACAAAGCCATCTTGAATCGAGCGATAAGGGCTTACTAATTGCAGGATGTGATGACCGCCTTATTGCAGGATTTGATGACCGCAGCGCAGACACGACCCCCTTCATTTTTGCATGTTGCATCGTCAGGACTTGGAAGGGGCAGTGGGATAGGGAAAGGGGCAGAGAGAGTGGGTGATGTGGACAGCAGGGCAGGGGCAGAGGCATGGAAGGGAACGTTGAGGGATGAGATAGGCATGGAGGGGAGGTGAAAGTGTGAGCATTGGTAGCAGTGAAAAAGGCAGGGTGACAGATAGGTGGTGGCTAGGCCATGGGTTCGACGGTGGCAGCTACCAGCCCAGTGCAGGTCTGCAACTTGCATTAGTTGCAACTGCTGCGCAGAGGTGCAGCAGGTTGGTGTGACAGTAAATTAATTTTTGGGCAGGGGCACACCGAGCAGCAGCATTTTCAGCTCACAGCTGTGTCACTTGCTGACCTGTGCTGTTTACGCGGCTGTTTTTCGGCTGCAGGGCAAGCGGCTGCATAACCCCAGCCTTTGGTTGGGTGTTGCTGGTCTCGCCTTGATGGTGCTGCTGATGGGCCGGCGTGTGAAGGGTGCGATCATGGTTGGCATCCTGTTTGTCACCTTCATATCCTGGATACCTTACCATGGTGCAACATACTTCGGAGAAGCTTCACAGGTCAAAGGTGGGCATTTGTGCTGCTGTTGCTACTGCTGCTGCTGGAGCAGGCTGTGCAAGTGCTGCGTAGCAGACATGAAGGCGCGTTTGAGCGAGTGTTCAATAAGTGCAAAATCATGTGTCTGGAGGTTTCGTAGTGCCAGGCTCATGGGGCAACGTGCATGCTTACGCCTTACGCCTTGTGCCTCACAAGGAAACACGGCGAGTTGTGGTCACTGCCAGCCATGGAGGCCGCCCCTAACTACCCCCCCCCCCAAACCCCCCTCTTCCCCCTAAACCCCAAACCCTAAACCCTAACCCCAAACTCTAATTCTGGCAATGGTTGCAGGTGCAGTTGGCCTCACACAGCAGGAACTTGCATGCCAGTGGTTGCTAGTGACCAACACAAGCACCTGATTGTCCTCGACAACACGACACTTGTTGTGCATACACATGCATACCTTGCCACAGGTGGTGTTGAGCGCTTTGAGTACTTCAAGAATGTGGTTGCTGTCCCTGATGCCAGCAAGACAACGCTGGCCTGGTCGTTTGCAGCGTTTGGGCGCAGTGAGCTGTGGGTGGCGCTCATCACCTTCCTGTACCTGGACTTCCTGGATGCAACAGGCACACTGTTCAGCATGGGTGAGTCACTGACAGCGGCAGCAGCAGCAGCAGCCTCCAGGCAGCATTGCTGCGCCATGCGTCATGCATGCAGTGTGTTGTGCAGTGTGGTGTGCATGCCAACAGCAATTGCTGTGGTTGCAACCACTGCTGCAACCCAAAGACTGTCAAGTACCTGCCAGGGAATCCAATGGACAAAAGGAATGTGCTCACTGGTGCACGCTTGTTGGCATGAAAGGTTGACGTGTTCACTTCTTTGTCATTGCTGCTGCTGCTGCTGCTGCTGCTGCCGCTGCTGCTGCCTGCAGCCACAATGCTCAGCCAGCGCATCCCTGGTTTCGTGAATGACAAGGACAAGACCTTCCCCCGCCAGCTGTTTGCCTTCTGCGTGGATGGCATTGCAAGTGAGTGCCCAGCATCATTGCTCTGAATACAGTATCCTGGCAGGGCTGACTGCATGTGCTGGTGGACTGCCGACACAAGAAACTACTTGCTCGCGCCTTCCAGCCGCGATCGCTGTATCTAGTTTGCCAGGTGATACTTTAGCGCTTTGTATTCAGTTGGCTCTTCAGTTGGCTCGTACTTGTAGACGACAGGGACATTCAGCAACCCCCTACCTGCTTTCCTGCCTTCTTGCAGTCGTCATCGGCTCTCTGTTGGGCTGCGCCCCCCTGACCGTGTACATCGAGAGCGCCAGCGGCATCCGTGAGGGTGGCCGCACCGGCATCACAGCCATCGTGGTAGCTATAGGCTTCTTTATATCCCTCTTCCTGATGCCCCTGATCGCCAGCATCCCGCCCTTTGCTACTGGCCCCGCCCTCATTCTGGTTGGAGCGATGATGATGGAGAATCTTATCGATATTGATTGGGCAGATGTGCGGCAGGCTGTGCCAGCTTTCATCACTATTGTCGTGATGCCTCTGACGTATTCCATCGCCTACGGAGTGATTGCTGGTGTGTGCAGCTACCTATTTCTGTACTTGGCCAACTTTGGCATGGATTTGGTTGGGGTGGTGCTGAAGCGCAGGAGGATGGATGAGGTGTTGTATGACAACTGCCCTGATGCTTTCCAGGTGAGGGTGATGTTGGTGGGTGTGGGCGGGCAGCTTGGGCAGGCGGCTGGGTGGGAGGTGGCTGGGTGGGCATGTGCTTGAATGGTTGGGGGGTTGGACTAGATGGTGTGGTGTTTGTGACTACACTCAACCCATCGTGTGGTTGGCAGGCAGTGCCAGCAGGTTCGCCAGGCGACCATGCCTGGTTGTGCATGTTCTGAGCCACTGTTCCATTGCAGCCTGTCTTCATGTGCAGCAGCACTCTCCACTGCCGTCACAGCATTCGTCTTGCGCCTGCCAGGCAGTGACAGTCCCCGGTCAACTGCAAGCGGCATCACCATGTTGCATGCTGTTTTCTTACACTCTCTGACAGCAGTTACCTGGTTGCCTTGCCCCCTGCTGTTGCTGGTGTGTGTGCAGGACATGATGAAGAGGCCAGTGCCGTTCAAGAGCCCTTCTGCTGTGCTGCAGGAGCACGTCAACCCAGAGCATGCAGCACACTTTGCTGCTGTGAACAAAAACGTAGACAGCAAGCTGCCTGCCAGCGATCTGCCTTCAGCTGTGGACCAGGCAGCAGGACCCGCCTCCAAGTAAGCACAGTTACAGTTACAGTTGCAGTAATTGGCTCAGCAAAGCTGAGCAACCCACAAAGGAGCCAGAGGCTCATGGGGGAAACACGCACCATCTACATACGCTGGCGTGTTGTGCACCAGCTACTGGGGTGGTGGAACCTTGCTGCAACACCCTGCAGCACACGGCAGTAGTTATTCTTGGCAGAAGGAGTGCTGTTTGACGCAGCAGATGTTTTGGTGGCAGGAGGGTATTGTTTTGAAGTTTGTAAGTCGGTCAGGAGCTTTGAGGCTGCTTCTGCATGTACATCGAAGCATGTACACTGTAGCTTTTTTGTCTTGCTGTTCATGGATAGCCTGTATGCCATGTTGTGTGTTGGGTCACCTAGTTTGAGTTGCACCCCAGTGGGTCATGTGCTGACAGTATCTGTGTGTGCTGTGCTGACAAGGCTGTTGTTGGTTGTGGGTTCATCCAAGGGTTGTTGGGTGTGCCGTTCCTGCGCGCAATGATGTTGTGTTTGTTACGTGTGGCTGTGTGGTTGCAACGTGAGTGGATGATTTTCTTACTGCTTGTGCTGCCCCTTGTATTGGGGCTACCCCTCTCACTGGGCTGTTTTTGGGCGTATCACAACGCCACTCGGCAGGTGTCATATGCCACGCACTCGTATGTTTGTCGACAGGTTGTGCAGGCATGACAGGCCAGCACCTTTGGGGGCGTACGACAGTGTCCAGCCTGACGCTGATGCTCTCCATGATGGTATTTGATCGGGCTCGTTGGGTTTTTTGGTCACTTGGCTCTTCAGTGCGTTTGGTCGAGAGGTTCGTGCCAATAACGGTATGGTTGCTGTACGCCTCAGCAATACACTCTCCAGCAGCTGCCGTCGGCTGTGATGATTGCGCCACCTCGCTCCGATGCAGGTTTTTGAACAGGGCTTTGCCTCATGTGGGCGTTACTCCACGTCGTGTTCCATCCTCATGTTGCTTTCTACAGTGGCACAGTATGGTGGTGATCTACATGAGACCACAGCTTTGTTGCTCGCCATGCGGCAGCTGCCTGCTCTCCTGATATGTTTCGTTCCCGTTTGGCAGCCTCAGGCTCTTTTGATATGTCGCTTCTGATATGTTTCTCAAATGTGAGTTGTGTTGGGTGGAGAATATGTGAGCTGGGCACCACCTCTTTGGTGCTGTTGTCCTGCTGCCTGCGATTGCAGTTGCAGCCTGACGTAGTCACTACGTCATACGGTATGGCTGACTGTTTTGAGAGTGGTGTGTTGACATAGAAGATACATGTGTGTCATTTTACAGCAAGGTGTATACGACTGCAGCATCGATCTTGCCACGTGGTTGGCAGAGGTTTCGACCCTTGGCGTGCTGCCAATACTTTCAGAGTTGGGTGCTGACATTGTAATGCCGAATGATGCCCCAAGTGCCTGCAGCACAACACCCACCTTCAGCCACACTCTGCAGTTGTGCCACACCCTACAGCAGATGTTGTACAGCAGCAACCCATGTCAAAGTTCCCCTACAGGTTTCACATACACCATCAGCCTGACAGCTTGACACATGGAATGCATGGAGCTGATGACAGATCAGCTGGCTGTTGTGGCAGAGACTGAAGGGGGTACCTGCACGGCTTGGGTGCACCCCTCCTACACCAACATGATGTGGCCTCAAGGGCACCCTGCTGTGACTGCCAAGCAGCTGTTGTAGGGGTGCCTGAGCGCAAGGAGCGGAGCTTTGTGGATGCTGCGGTAGTAGAAACTGCACAAAGCCTGACACAAATCGTGCATCTACCCCAGCCTCCAGCCTCTAACTCCCCCCTCAAGCAAAGACATTGACCCATATGTCAGCCTGGAGTGCACAAGCAACAGAAAGCTACTGACCATGCCCACAGACGCAGCTGAGCTTGCCAGCTACAACTTTGTGGTCCGCCCCCTGGGCAAGTCCTGGACATGGCATGTGGTGCCTGTGGCCTGCTGGCTGACACAGGCTAAATGCCTGAAACCGCAAATGTTGCTTGGGACTGGCCTCCCTGCTGTACAGCAGCCCGCAATGCTGCAATTCCCTTGCAGGTGTCCATGCAACATGACACGTACGGTGCTGATGGTGATGGTAGTAGTTGGCAATGATAAATCTGCAGGCCTGTTGGGTACCTGTGTTGCAGCCTTGAGGGCACCGTGCTGACTGCCATTCAATGGCAGAGGGGGGAAATGATTGCCCCCCCCCCCCCCCATGTACTGTCCTGAGCACAGGGGTGGGGGCCCTGTATATGTTCATGGAGGTCCATAATGACGCACTCCTGACTGCATGCTTCTCAATCGCAGCCCCCAGCCTCTCCTTCAGGCACCTCCCCAGACTCTCCTTCAGGCACCCCCAGCCAAGACATGAACCCCGGTGCAACCTGCAGTTTGAAACGTTGCACAAGTCACGTATGGCTGCTGCCTTGACCAAAATAACGCTGCTACGCTCGCCAGCTACAGTCTTGTGGTCCTTCGCCCCTGTCCAGACACAGAGCAGAGTTTTCAACTGAGTGCATCTGTCCTTTCCAATCGTTTCAGTCAAGCTAGGACGTCTTTTATTGCTGTGTGCACACTTGCGTGTTCCTGTAGCCTGCTGAAACGGTCTGTGTGCCATCGTTCACCTCTCGGCGAGTCCCCTCCTCCTTTCTTCAAGCTCCTCCCTGGCAGCTGCCTTTCCAGCCGTTTGAAACGCACCTCTGTTGAACAGCAGCAGCAGGGTGTATGTAGGCCACCAGCCTGTGTCTGTGGGGTCCTTGACAAGCAAAGGGAACATGAGCAACGACCCCATGGTGCTCAAACAGATGCGCAATGAGGCCCTGGATATGCTGGTGTTGTGGGCGGCTTCACAGGACTACAGTCCTGTAAGTGGGCACACCATGCCTGACCCCTGCAGTGGGACTGTCACTTGCGGCAACTCACAACCATGCCACTGTGCTCATGGGCTTCTGTGCATGTGCCTTCTGTTCTGCAGGAGATTGAAGAGGTTTTGAAACGCTGGGCATCAACATTTGGCATACCAGACACGGAGCTAAATGAGCGGATCATGGCAGCTGCATCAGGGCAGCTCTCACGACCCTGCTCAGCCAGTGCCAATGTAAGACAATTCTGCGTTGGCTGCCGCGTAAAAGCAACTGACACATGCTAGTTTGAATCCAGCATTTCATCCCTGTGTTTGTCGTGTACGTGCTGACTGCTGACAACTCCTGTGTGGGGGGTGCTTTTGCCTGTGCAGGCTTGGACGCGCATGATACTGCAGGTGGGGGAGCCTGTTGCCTCAACATATCTGTACTTACTGTCGCTCTGCTCTGTGTGCATGTCTTTTGCTCTGCTGCACTGCTCTCCAGATGATCCTCTGAAATGTTTCGCAGGCGTCGCCCCCGCCTCCGGGCCAGAGCAGCAGCCAACCCGCACAGGTGGTGGCAGCTCACAGACAGCTGGTAGGCAGTAGGCATGGTAGCAGCATACAATGAACGTGCCTGACAAGCTGCATCTGCCTGTTCCAGCGAGGTCGAGTGACATGGACTTGCTGGGGCATTTTGAAGCCTGGAGCTTTCGGGCCAGCACCAGCACGACGGAGTGTTTCCTGCAGATGGCAACAGCACATGCCTGCTCGCCTTTCAGCGTGTGAGGAGAGCTGACACCTTGACTGCCTTGGCGTCATGTTTGGTGTTGCCAGCCGTCAGCTGTCCATGTTGGCTGGTCTTGCCACGGCAGCAGTGGATATGACAGAAGCATCAGCACGGAAACCAGCAGCATATCTGCTGTTTGGCAGTTGGTCGCCCATGGTGTGCATGTTGCAAACGCCTGACGCGGTAGTGGCAGGCTTGGTGGTCTGCTTGCGGCTGGTGTTGATGCATGCCCGTAGCAGCAAGCCTTGCTGTGCTTGATTCTCACGGGCAGTGTGTGGAGACCTTGTAGGTGACCGTTTCTTAGACTCACATATGACTTTGACATGTATCCAGAAGTGACCCTCATACCTACACCTGCACAAACCTACTTGTGCTGGTTGGTTTTGACTTTTGCATGGGTGGACCGCTAGCTGGGTGCAGCAGCCTGGCTCACCCGATATGGTTTGCAGCAGGGCTGTGTTTGTGGCCCTGTCTGCCATGTTTTGTGGCATGCTCGTTTCACACCGCAGCATACGTCGTGTGCTGACGTGGTGTCTGTCGTGGGGTATCGTGGGGAGTCTCTTGTCAGTTCCTTTGGACTGCTGGTGGCGTCGGTGGATCGCCTTGCTGACGCACCACCATGCGGGCCTGTGTGCCAGCTGCTTGCACAGGGGGCGATGCTTGTCTGAAAAGAAGCACGGGCTTGTGGCCGTGGGCACCAACGGCAACTACTGCCACTTTGCAGGTTGCGCCCCTGGCAGCCGCACATGTACTGGTGTTGTAGCTGGTCTGTCAGGCTCTGCGTCTGTGTTTGTTTCCGAGTGCTCAGCACGTCGCTGGCTTAGCTGTTTGCGCCAAGGGCTTGACTTTCTTGCGCAGCAGCTGCATTGAACTGCATCTCGAGTGCTAGAGGCAGTGGACATGCTGCAGCATTGTGCGGCCATGTTGCATTCAGAGTGTAAGATGAGAGACATCTCGGCCATGTGAGGGCGAAACAAGACCGGGTTCGACAGCAAAGAAGCATGGAAGGCACCAGCCATGGTACTGATTGGCAGTCATTGCTCCTGTGGGGTGTGGAAAGGGTACCTGCCCCTGTCTCCTCCCCCGGCAAATCTGGGTAGCTGATTGCAGCCTATACTGGTTGCCCAGTCCATTTTCAAATATGCAAATCACATATATTGATCGCAGGACGTCATGGTGGTGCATGGCAGCGTTAGCTTTGTGGTTCAGCTGCAACTACAAGATTGGGGAAGCACCAGCTTGCCGGCGTTCTGCCGTGGTGCAGCTTCTGCCCTCCATCTTGCCAGCCTTTCATGCAGCAGCAGTACAGGTTAGGTAGCAGGTACATGATGTATGCAAGCAGGTCAAAGCAGGTAACAGGTTGGGTTGTGACCCCAGGTGTCGCAGGCTTTATTTGGTCCTGGTCACTCCAGGAGTCACTTCCTTTGGGCCAGGCATTGTATCGGGGCGGGACAAACGCATCCCAAGACGACTCCAGACATACCTGTACGCCTTTGCCTCAACACAAGGAACTACTCGAGAATATACGTGTGGTCACCCGGAACAGATCGTTGACGTAACATCACAGGGGCATCACGTGCTCATTGGCATCACGTGCTCATTTGACTGCCAACAGGTCACGCCTGATTGCTTTGATCCATCCTATTGTCATTCCTGTGGCGCCTGTCGCTGCGTCACCCAGCAGAGCCCCTTGACTTTGCTGTCAACAGTAGTGCCCAGTTGTTCTCCTGAAACTTGCTCATACACAGATGTCAAAGGCTGCAGGCGAGCCTGTGCTTGACACAGCTGGAATTCACGATACCAATGCGCTTCAGAACGGCTCAGCGGCGGGTTCTGCCCAGCCACAACACATTCAGTCACCAGAGCACCTGAGCCCATTTGCTGCACATGACGGTTGGAGTAAGGCCAAGGAGGCTGTGCAGAGCTTTGTGGGTGTGTCCTCAGCCTTCAAGACGTTGCGAGATCTCAACAATGTTGTCATCGAGCCTCAGCAGCTGAGCACACTGAAGGTGCTGGGCGAGGGTGCCTTTGCAACAGTGGAGGCATGCAAGTGAGTGTCAGCACAAGCACTGGTATTTGTGTGCATGGGTCCTTCTCGTATATGCACAGTACTGGTGTAGTATGCACAGTCAACACTGAATCCTTGTACAATTCAACGTGGCTGTACAGGTACAGCCCAGCAGGGGGCGGCAAACCCTACACGGTGGCAGTGAAGCGGCTGAAAATGGAACTGTTTAGGTGGGAATGCCTGGACCAGGGCCTTACTCAAGGCCACGTGTGCAACATAAATAGCTCAAAGCACCACGTTTGTTTGGTGTGTGTGCCTTTCCAACCACCACATAAGGCATATATATGGCATGATTCGCAGCCTGGTTCAGCCATTGCTTGCATTGGCATCGACCCTGTAGCATGCTCACTCCGTGCTGGGCTGCTGCTGGGCAGGAACCAGGAGGATCTGGACCTGTTTGTGCAGGAGGTGGAGCTCATGCGCAAGCTCAGGCACAGGTGGGCACTTCGTTGCCGCATGTTCATTGCCTTGAGGGGGGGAGCAGGGGTGGCACCCTGTGGCATACTGTGCAGCAGAGTCAGATGAACAGGCACTGACATTCGGTTGTGTCGTGCACCGCTGCTGTGCAGCAACATTGTGGACTTTGTTGGAGCAGGAGAAGTGCGCGCAGGAGAAGTGCCGGGCGCCTTTGCCTGCGAGTACATTGTACAGGTGTGTCGCTGACAGTGTGACAAGTGCATGTGTGACGAGGTTCGTCATTGTTCAAACTGTGTGAAGCCCACACAGTATCATTTACGTCGACTCTCAATCCTCAGAGAGTCCACCTGCATTTTACTGCCACAGTATTTTGTCATTTACCACAGTTCGTGCTAGTGCATGGCGCTACCAGCATTACAGCTTGCATGTGCCTCACTTCGCACCAGTCTCTGAAAGCAGACGGATGCATAACAGAATCACAGCCTTTCTGCTACCGCACACATGTGTTTTGTACAACAGGAGTACATGCGGGGCGGGACGCTGAAGCAGTTGATCACCCGTGAGATGCTGAGCAATGGGCGAAGGACATATACCAACGATGAGGCGCTGGACATCTGCCTGCAGATGGCAAGAGGTTTGAGGTGGGGCTGACCAGCACAGCACAGCACAGCACAGCAGTTCTCCCTGGTTCCCGGTTGTGGTTTGTGTGGGTGGTGGGGACCACGTCAACCCACACCCCACCCCCTCAGAGAAAACCCAGGGGAGGTGGTCCGTTTGGGGGGGCCCTTCTGCAGGAGGGCACCCCCGAAAACCAAAATCTCTTCCTTCTCCCTGCCTGCTCCCACCCCCACCCCCACCCCCACCCCCACCCCACCCCCACCCCCACCCACCCCCACACCCCCACCCACCCCAACACCCCTAGAACTCACCCCGACACCGAGCCAGCGTGCATGGTGTCAACCCTGTGCGGTAAACAGGGCTTTGACAGTCGAGAGCAGTTTGCACCGCAGCTGCAGGGCTTATGGCTAGTAGCCAGGCAATGGCTGGAAGGCTTGCTATTGATGGCATGGCATGTCAGTGACAGCAGTGGTGTTGTGATCGCAGGTACTTGCACAAGTGCTCACCAATGATCATCCACAGAGACCTGAAGTGCGAGAATGTGCTGCTCAAAGGTAAGGGGCGCCCTTGGCAACAGCTTTACTTGGTAAGGGGGCCCTCAGTGACGTTGTGCAGCGCTGACTTGCTAGGCTGCCATGTCCCACTGGCTGAATTAGTGGCTGTGCATGGGTCAGCATTGCTGCATCACCAATGCTTGTCCAAGTGGAGACTGGTTGAGAAAGGCAATTGTCTGATGTACGTGATCCCCACCCTCTCTTGTGATTCTCCGGCCCAATCTCACCGAGCATGGAAGTACTCACAGCCGAAAGACTTGCTGAACCTGCTGGGACTTGAAATGTGTTGCCTCTTGCACAGGTACCACCCCGGTTGATGGCAAGTATGTGGTGAAGCTGTGTGACTTTGGGCTGAGCAGGCGTGTGCAGGCAAAGCACCAGGCCATCGCGCTGCGCAAGACCAACTCAGGCATGCACGCGCTGGGCACGCTGGGCTCACTGCCTGTGCCAGCACGCATGCTGACATCCAATCCTTCACCCCAAAAGCCGCCGAGGTGATTGTGGAGGGGATGCGCCCATGGGCCGGAGGTGGTGGGAGCTGCCAGCCTTGACGGCAGTCAGTAGGCCCGCACTCCGCAGCTGGCACCCACCGGTAGCTAGACTGGCTGCAGTTATGGGCAGCTAGTGTTCCTGCCGGCAGCTTCAGTCAAATGCAGGTTGAAGGCTAGATGTGCGCGGACAGCAGCACAGGAGAGCCAGAGGAGGAATGTTTTGCTGTGCCTTTGCTGTCAGTCCAAGCAACAGCCTGCCATGCAAGCATAACTGCCAAGACCTTTCCAAGTCTGGTTGTGTGACCTGACAGGCATGCGTTGCTGTGCTGTGCTAACCATGTGATGCCGTGCTGTGTGCAGCGATGCCATTGATGAGCTGGAGACCGCTTGGACGCAGCGGACGAAGGCAAGCTTTGTCAGCAAGACACCCCCAGCAAAAATCAGGTAACTTCAGTGCGTGTGCATCTTAGTTTTTTGTCGAGCTCAGCATAGGCTGTGTGTTAGGCTCTTGGGCCTGCAAGCCCCTTGGGCATATGAGCATATGCCGGGCAAGCATGCTGCACATACATGGCCCATTACCTGGCTACTGCAGTGCCGCAGGCCAAGTTCAACACCCTGCAGTCTGTCAACTTGGTGGTTGCATGTACACATCAGATGCAGCTCCACCCATGGTCATATGCCCCCATATCACACACCAAACACCAAGACAGCTCCTGTGCCGTCAACTGCACTGCTTTGCAGCCTGAACAAGTCAGAGCCGCAGCTGTCATTCTCAACCGATCAGGACGAGACATTCCACCTGACGGGCCGCACCGGCAGCCTCATGTACATGGCACCAGAGGTGTTCAAGGAGCTGCCCTACTCAGAGAAGGTGGGCACACACTGCATGGTAGTGCCGATGGTTTGTGCACATGCCAGTGATCGCAATTGCTGCTGGATGAGGCTCATCGCTTGAGTGTTGCCTCACTGTGTTAGCCTGTGACGCCAATTAGCAGCACAGAACAGCCACCCAAGCGACATCTGCCTGCCAGAAGGGCCAGCTGCTTGCCTCTGCAGATAGAGCCATAGCGCACGCTGCATACATGCACAAACCACAGGCATGTGGCAGGCTGCTACAACACTTGTGAGGCCTAAAAATCCAGGCTGGTCATGCGCTGGGATGTTGATGTGCTGTTGCAGGCTGATGTGTTTTCATTTGGCGTCATCATGTACGAGGTGCTGCAGCGCTACATTGTGCTGAGTGCTGTGGCAGTGGCAGGGACCTACGAGGAGCTAGAAAGCTACTGTGCGCGCGTAGCAGGCGGCTACAGGCCACATCTGCACAGCAAGTGGCCAGCATCTGTTGTCAAGCTCATACAGGTGGGCACTATAGGAGACGACATGTTTGGTACATATGAGTATGCAGTCTACAATGCTGAATCCTTGCCGGCTGGCTTCTGAGTATCGAGCCTTGTCAGAGAGTAATTCACAGTGAGAGTGACAGGAACATCAACAAAGACAGCAACTATGCTGGAACAGTGAGTTGCTGTGTGCGTGCCAAGTGAGACTGTGTCTGCTCCTCACACCGTGTGTGACACCCAAATGACTTTGCCTGGCAGCCTGCCAAGCCTTGCCCTACATGCGTATGCACTACACATGCTTACCATATCTGTGTGAGCTGCAGGACTGCTGGGCCCAAGAGCCCTCAGCACGCCCCAGCATGGACGCGGTCGTGACGCGGCTGGAGGCCATACAGCTGTCGGGAGAGATGGCTGCACTCGACAAGGCAGAGCCCAAGTGCAGCTGCACCATCTGCTGAAGCACCACGCATCATGCACGGCTGCCAGGGCCTGGCCAGGGGCCTAAATGTCGTGACTGCTTCAAGATCAGCTTCAGCTTCTGTTGGCGGAGTTGCCATGTTGGCACTTGCACTGCAGCAGGGAGCCACACAAAACGTCAAGCAGCAGCTCAACAGAAGCTGACTTTGCTGTAGTTTGTGTATTGTATGTGGCATGATGTGGGCCCTTGGGGGCCTATTGTGGTGTGTCACACTGGTAATGATGAGCACATCATGTACAC
Organism: Desmodesmus armatus; assembly: GCA_007449985.2. Classification (NCBI taxonomy): domain Eukaryota; kingdom Viridiplantae; phylum Chlorophyta; class Chlorophyceae; order Sphaeropleales; family Scenedesmaceae; genus Desmodesmus; species Desmodesmus armatus. The sequence goes on along the minus strand of VIIQ02000048.1, from coordinate 398,564 downwards.
TTGACTCGCAGGTGTGTGGCTTTGATTGAACCTGATGTTGTCTGACCGTTCATCAAGAGCTGTGGCTTACTGAGTTGACCGCCTGGTGCCACTGGTTTGCAGGCACTGACCAGCAACTGCTGTCTTGCATGTTGTGTTGTCAGCGTGTGTGTGGCTGTCAACTGTGCCATCCTGACATGGTTTGTAACATTGCGCAAGCAACACCGCTTGCTGCCCGCAAGCCGCACTTGATTGTGCCTGCAGACCACTGCATCATCTGCTGGGCAACAAATCCAATGCCTTAGGCATGTATGTCTACTGCAGGCTCTGCCTGCTCCTTTGATGAGTGCGCTGTTGTGAGGAACAGTTTGTGTGTGTTTTGTTTGTGTTGCGCAGCACTGCCACTGCAGTGACGCCCTCCACCATCTCACACTTGTACCCTGGGCATACCAGCCCATGGGCGATGCAGTTACATGCGTGAGCCCAGGTGGTGCCTGCAGGGTTTGCAACCTGCGTGGAAGTGTAATGAGGCATTGGACTAACTTACTGACTGTTGCTTATGCCATAAGCCTGTTACAGCAGTTGATCATGGCCTGTGGCACTGATGGCAGTGTTCGACACTGCATCGGATGCTGGATTGGCACAAGACATGACTGTGGAGATCAGCTTAGCCAAGTGCGGGATCGGCACTTTGGGTGCCAACAATGATTTTGTGCTTGGGCAGACCATGTGTGTTGGTGGTATGCATGTATGCATCTCCAGCACCTGGCAGGCCAACAGCTCAGGGCTCAGGTTGACGGGCGAGCACTGTCAAGACGCACATGTGCATGTGCATGTCTGCTTGTACGTTTGCTGGTGTATGATAGCCGTTTCATTTCATTTTATGTTGACAGACTGCACGGTCACCTGTATTGCAGCGTGCTGCCGCAACGGATGAGTCTTGCCTGGATCCCCACCAGCAGATGTGCATGTGTCTGACCATGTGTGACTTTATGATGCATGTTGCCTGCAGCTTAGTGGCGGCGTCTGATAAGCCTGTTTGCCACGTTGATGTGTTGCCGTGAAACCAAGACTGCCTGGTGTGCACTGTCCTGCCAGCTGCCCAACAATGCAATGGGCCTTGGCTTGATGTGCGGTGTGATGAGGCCACCCCATCAGCTGCCTGACATTCGTGGTGCAGAATGCCTGAAAGCAAACCGGGAGGGGTCCACAGGTGCTGTCAGCAAGCGCAGCTGCAGGAACTGCCCTCGCCCCCATCACCACCCCAAACGTTCATAATTGCCTTAGTAGGGCACACGCTTGGGCTGCAGCTGTAATGGGTCCCCAGGGGCTTGCTGCACACAGGGGACCCCAGGGACGTGATGCGCGGCCAGCTGAATGGGAAAGGCATGAGAAAGCTCGTCTTCCCAGTGCATATGGAACATCCCAGAAGAGCACTGGGGCCAACGACACATCAAACACCACAGCCAGTGACTGAAGTAGTGTGACTTGTGACAGTGTCAACGGACACTCTGAGCATCCCCTGTGGCGAGCTGCACACAGTCACAGTACGACAGTACTGTCGTACTAGAACAACAGTACAGCAGCTGCCTCTGACCGCAGTGATATGATCTGCTCCAGGCAAGCATGTACATAGGTAGTCACCCAAAGCGCTAATAAAGGCATGATGCTGCAGGAGGGTACCTTGATGCCCCCCTTGACGGTTGAGCACATGGCCCTAAACCCTCCCTGCAGTTGATTCGACAGTGACAGCTGCAAGGGGCGACTGGAAGCCATCAACTCGGACAATAATTTTCTTGACACCTCAATATCAACAAGAATCGTTGGATCATAACATCATGGGAGACGCGGAGCAAGAGCTGGACCCTCCAAATGAGTTGATCGACACTCCTTGGACGCCGAACGACCTGATACAGACATGCTCACGCACTCCCAGCATGATTCCCACCAACAGACATGACAGCATAGGCACGCTCACCTCCTGGCAGCTGCTGGCAAGGCAGGTGGGCAACCAGGAGGATGACGAGGCAGAAGCCCCTCTGCCACCGCCCAAGAAGCCATCAGCAGTGTCAGCAGATCTCCTATGCAGCCCTCGCAGCTCATCTTGGACCAGTGGTGTGCCTAGCATCGCCCCCAGGCCGCACCAGACGCTTTACAAGGAGTACAGGCTGCTGGAGACCATCGGCAAGGGGGCGTTCGGCACAGTCAGCATTGCCATACGACGTGCAGATGGCAAGCAGCTGGTGGCCAAAGAGATATCATTTGGTCAGGCCTCCATGGCATCTGCAAAGCAGCGAGAGGCTATCATGGACGAGGTGCGCATGGCTTGACAGCTGACAGAAGGCCATGTTGCGCCCCAGCACAATAGTCACTGTGCCCCAGCACAGCGCCAGAAGCAGCAGGATTGTGCGTTCAATGCCTGAGACCCAGCACTTGGAGGCTGCTTGCAGCACCATCTGCTGAGCCAGCCTGTTGGCAGGGACGAAGCCTGCTTCAAGCAGAGTTAGCTGTGCTGCATCAAGTAGTAACGCATCCCAGCCACAAGGTGCTTTGTCCTGCGCTTGCGTGTCCTGCAGGTGAATGTCCTCGCAAGGATGAAGCACCCCAACATCGTCAAGTACTGTGACTGCTTCATGGACCCCAACTACCTCATCATCATCATGGAGTTCTGCAACGCAGGAGACCTCTCAGGCATGCTGAAGAAGCAGGCAGGGCAGCTGCTGCCAGAGAAGCACGTCATGTTCCTGTTTGTTCAGGTGCGGCTTTCAGGACTGTGCCTGTCCTGCAGATGCAAACAAGATTTTCTGCATATTCCTGGTGACAGGCGGTCGCTGCCTGCTTGCGTCTTGGGCTGCATCGTATCACACAGTGTGTCCCCACGCTGCAGGACATGCCCAGCGTCCCCCCATGCAGGACATGCAGGACGGCATGCATGCTGTCTTTGCAGTACAGGCCTTGATGCAGCTGCTTGCTTCAGCTTAATTGACAGACCATGTGCCTGCTGCAGATCCTCCTGGCCATGCATCACGTTCATGGAGCTGGCGTCCTGCACAGAGACTTGAAGACCTCCAACATCCTCGCAACGAGGCCCAGCACAGGAGCAGCCACCCCAGGCTCTGCAACCCCAGGCTCTGTAACCCCAGGATCTGCAACCCCAACCAAAGGCGCCCCGAAGTCCAGCACCCTGGCTGATGTGTATGCTGCAGGAGAGTTTGGGGGCTTGCCCCTGCTCAAGCTGGCTGACTTTGGTGTGGCCAAGGCTGGGTGCGACACAGATGGCAGCATGGTGGGCACCACGGTGGGAACACCCCACTACCTGAGCCCAGAGATGTGTGATGGCAAGCGGTACGGCAAGAAGACGGATGTGTGGGCGCTGGGCTGCATCCTGTATGAGATCGCCTGCCAGCGGAAGGCTTTTGAGGCCTCAAACATTGGAGGTGAGCACACCTTTCTGAATGTGGCTGCGGGGCTGCTGTGGCAGAGTCCCAGCACGCTGCGTCAACCCAACTGTTGACGAAGCCTTTGTCAGGAACATCTTGTTTGCGGTTCCTTCTTTGCGTGCCATGCGCATCACTGTCTCAGACAGTGCTGCCGGCATCACTTGTCTGGCTGTTGGCAGAGTTTGCCTGTCAGGCTATGCGCTCATGGCATGCTGTGTATGTCGGACCCCATTCTGCCCTCTGTGCTCCCGCATGCATGGCTTGCAGGCATTTACCGCAAGATCGCTGCCGCTGAGTACGACCCTCTGCCGGACTGCTACAGCACCGGCCTCAAGGCTCTTGTCAGGAGCATGCTGGCCAAAGAGACCAAGGACAGGCCAAGTGTGTCAGAGGTCCTCAACACACCCTACGTCCGGCAGCATCTTGGCGCCTACCTTGACTGGGCGCGCAGCATCCCAGACGCCCAGCCAGAGGTGTTACTGGCATCCATCAGCCAGTCTGCTGATGGTGCTACCACTCCAAGGTCGTCTGCATCACGTATGGGATCTCAGCGGCTGCCAGCGTCTCCATCATCACCTGCTGCCAGCAGCAAGGCTGCTTCAATTGTGCAGGGTAGCAGCGTGCCAGACAGCAGGACACAGCCCAGTCAAGAAGGCAACCAGCGCAGTGGCCCCAACAAGCCTCCCCCTCTTGTTTTGGTGCAGATTGATACAGCAATCTTGGGCAGTGTTGACGGAGCTGTGCACTACGGGCCGCCCCCAGCTAACCCTCTTGTGCAGCAACAGCAGCACGCTGCAGCGTTGTCGCAGCCACCGCAGAGCTCAGCACACACCAATGCTCACACAGGTACAATGAACAGCGCGCCCCCCAGCACCAGCACAGCAAGCGCAGTCATGAGCCCCTGTCTGTCAAAGCTTGAGTATTCTCCAGCGCCAATGCCAGCTCTGCAACCGACAGCCGATAGCAGCATGCCAGGTGTGCAGGATCTGAGCAGCGTGGGCAGCGCAGGTGTATCTGCTGCAGGGCAGGCGCCACCAAGCACGGCCAAGCCCAACTCCTTCTACTCAGCTGCTGTGGCCATGGGTGCAAACCACGGCATCAACCTGCCCTTCCAGGCGGTGCCGTCACATGCAGAGACAGCGGCAGTGCAGCACCTCAAGAAGAAGTTGCCTGTAGGTGGTGGCAGCTGCAGCTTGGACATCTGGGCATCCGCTAATGAGCCCAGCTCAGAGCTGATCGCAGCCTTCCACAACATGGGTACTGGTAGCCTGGAGTGCAGCACATCAAGTGGGATCAGGCGCATCAGCTCAGCATCAGCACAAAGCAGCCCCACCCACACACCAAAGTCGCCGCTGGGCCAGCACATGCACAGCTGGAAGCAAGACGAGTACCCACCATGCGGCGCAATACAGGAGCAGGGTCACAGCAGTCAGCCACTCAGCGCAGCGGACAGTTACAGGAGCACCACCGACGAAACCGGGGTGCAGTGCTTGCCCACTGTGCCGGTTCCCTGGCTGGCAGCTGCGGCTGGCGCGGCGCCTGCTGTGCCCAGCAAGGACGGCAGCTGCTCTGACAACTGGCTGGCCACCCTTGTGCAGTCCCTTGAGTCCCTGCAGCAGGCAGCTCCTGCTCCTGCACCAGCCAGCACAGCAGCCCCAGCCTTCAGAGGTTGGGACCCCAGCATGGCTGCCATCAACAAGGGCGGGTTGGTCGATGCCGGCTTGGTGCCTGCAGCAAGGAGCAGCCGCTCCTCTGGGAGGCCCACGGGTGAGCAAGCCCCAAACAGTCTGCAGGGTTGGCTGTCAGGCGACGGCAACCTCCTGCAGGCGCTGCATGCTTCTGCTTCTGCTGATAGGCGCACCCGCACCAGGAGCGCCAGCTACTCCGGCAGCTTGCCCAGGCTGCTGAGCCCTCTTGGGGGTGCCGCCTCACGCGCCAAGAGCCCAGGTGCAACCTTTGTTGCTGCTGCTGGCGCGCCTGCTTCCCAGGGTTATGTCATCGGCCAGCAGAGTCTGTCTGGGGGCAGCAACTGGTTCAGCAATCTGGCGTATGAGTCTGGTGCAGCAGCTGCTGCTGGGTGTGGCCAGCTGCCTGCAGCTATGGCACAGGGTGGTGCCACTAGCTGCGCAGGGCAGCCAGGTGGTAGCAGCCCGGCCGCAGCATATGGCAGCCCTTCTGCGTCAAACCATCCAGTGAATGCTCAAGTGCTGCCGGTCAGCACCAACAGCAGCTCAGCGCCTGCTGCACCAGATGCAGAGGAAACAAAGGTCAGGCCCTCCTCACTGTGGGCAGCACCAGGGTCTGCAGCATACCTCAAGGCGCAGAGCTCGAAGCCTATCTCTTACGTGCCTTGTGTGTCTGTTCTGGCAGCCGCTGACAGCGGTGGTGATGTGGAGGACGCTGAGGGCAGTGAGGACGAGGACGAGGACGACTTGCCGCTGGCTGTCATGGTCAAGCAGTGCCTGTCCGGTCAGTCATTCATGTACACCCGCAACCCCAGCTCAACCATGCAGAGTACAGACAACAACGTGCAGGCCCCTGCTGTCAGCAGCAGCAACAATGCAGGGGGTGGCAGCCACAGTGGACAGTCAGCGTCAAGCTCACAGCCCCATGCCATGCATGACAGTGGGCAGCTGGCGGACCAAGCAGATGCCAGGATGCTGGCAGAGCAGCAGGATGTACTCAGGCGCTTCAACGCCTTCAGGGCCAACCTTGGCATCAAACCTGGCAAGTACGGTGTTATGGTGCAGCTGTAGCGCTGTCCATACTCCACAGGGTGACTAGGCGCGCTTGATTGATGGTGGCTGGTACCAGCGCATCACTGGCGCAGGCCCTTGCAGGTGTTTCGTATGTGACCATGAAGCTGCTGCTTTGCCACTGTGCGGGGCTTTGCTTGGATGCTTTGTATGTTTAGTTCTGTGTTTGTGGCCTCGATAGAGGCCAACGATCATGCCCATACTGCTGCCTGCAAGCTGCAGTGCACTGCACACTTGCCCATGCTTGTGCAGATTTTCACGAGCGTAGTGGCCATGGGTCTTCTTGATCTCACCCACTTGACAACGTCAGCAGCAGCCTCCTGCGAAAGTTGATGTGAAAGGGGCTTGTTACACAGTCTGTGACAAACGCTGCAGTTCACCACCGACAGACACTCTACCTAGATCAGCCAGACCACACTCAGCACTTGGCATGGCCAGCATAACACACTCAATTCACACTGAACAAGGACAGGGGGCGGATGCAGTCAACATCCAAACAGGTGTGCTGCTGCCACCGAGGCAGCAGCGACACAACACACACCAGGAAGAGCTACAAAACACACATACACACACCCCAGCAAGGGAGACGGGGCCACCCTTGGTTGGAGCCAACAGCTACGCGCTGCTGAACGCTTAGTTGTGAATGAAGGGCACGCTGATGCCGTTGGTGGCGAAGGTGACGTGGTAGGGGTCTGCCAGGTGGTCCTGCAGGATCGGAAGAACAAAACAAAATCAAAAACGCAGTCAGCAAGTGAGCAGCACTGCATGCTTAACACTGATTTGCACCTGAGCAGTGCAGCAAACAAGCCGTCGCGCTTGCAGTATGTGCCGACAATCCAATACAACACTCCATCACGGCGCGCACAACGCCAGACAGCACAGTGGCACTCCCCAGTGATCCCCAACGAACACACAGGTCTGCTACTGTCCAACTGCTCACCTGCAGGTTCTCGATGGGGCCCTTGCCGGTTGCTGCGTACTGTGCCCAGAAGCCCAGGTTGGCAACCATGGCGAGGCGGCCGTTGGTGACCTCGTTCTGCTTGTACTTCTTGTACATGGCAACGTCACCGCGAGAGAAGCCGATGGGGTCGAAGAACTTGCCACCTGCAGATTAAGAAAAAAGACCACAACAGACAGACAGTCATGACACTGCTGATATGTGCAGCTTTTGTGCACCACCACTCCACACTTCGGCTCTCCATTACGTCAAGACAGCTGGCTGAGCGAGGGAACCAAGAAATGCCCCTTGGCAACTCAAACACAAGCTGGTTTGGTGATGAGCTGCCAGGCTCCCAGTCCCCACGCCCCTGCATTCTCCGAAGCAAAACCCTAGCGGAACCCTAGTCCAGCGACTTCTCTGGTGCAGCTGTGGCTGGTGCAGCAGGAAAGTGTGCCGCACCTGGGTAGCCGTTCTCCTTGGGCACAAACTCCTCGGTGATGCCGAAGAAGCTGCCGTCAGCCTGGCTGCCTGGCTTCTTCAGGTCCATGCCACGCTTGGTCTCCACCCAGTGGAACAGGATGGCCTCAGTGAACAGCAGGGTGCCTGCACAGTATGATATACAAGACACAAAGGACATGCTCAGTCGACTGCAGATGTGCAGGTACGTTTGAGCGAGGGAATGGTGGGAAGTAGCAACACCACCAGCACGAAGCCACACTGACAGCATGCCACACACCGCTGCTCAGAACACGCATCGTCGGGCCAGGCCACTGCGCGGCGCAGAACACTGGCCTACACCACCCAGCTGTCATTGCTGACATTCCCCGGCAGCCCAGCCACCTCTCATACTGTCCGGTGCTGTCGCCAGTGCTGTCGCAACAAGCTGCTGCTACTCACCGAAGCTCCAGTTGCCCAGGTCAGCGGTCTTGCCAGCATCGTACCACTGGGAGAAGGGCAGGCCGACAGCTGCACCGATCTGCACGGACAACAAGAAATGGGGAACACTGCTCAAGCTACATGAAGTATAAGATGTTGTAGCCCAGACACAGACCGAAACCAGGAGTGTGTCCTGGTGCCGTTTGCGCGTGCACCAGGCGCCAGGTGTTGCCAGAGGCACCAAGACTTGCATGTCGACTAGTTTGAGGCTTGGCCCTTGAATATCAATGCCAGAACATATGCTTCCTTGCTGCTTGATCGCCTGGGGCTCGTGAAGCCAGGTGGGTCCCAACATTGGACAGTGCTGAGGCACACGCCACCAGTCTGTCCTGTCCGCAACCTGCTGCAAAGTATGCCCACATGCACTGCAGGCCTGCTGTCAAAGTCTCTGCTGACGGTTCCGTGAGGCGTGCATAGCTGCAGTTGCCTGCAACAGTTGCCTCCCCTGCTGCTGCAACTGCACTAGCTGGAATTGCTGCTGCCGTTGGTGGTGTACCATCAACACTGCCAAGACGTTCCCGCTGCTTGAAAACTGGTCAAAAGCCAGCAGCTGCAACTCACAGAGGTCAGCATGATGCCAGCTGCACCCAGCATGGCCCAGCGGCAGTGCTGCAGCTCGGAGTGGACCATCCTGCACACAAAGAACACAAACCACAGACACAAGGTCAAGACAAAGGTGACAAGTATGCAAGCAGCACCAACGCACCGGTAAAACTAGGGGCCAGGTGTGTGATTTGCTTTGAAAATGTACTTGGGGCAGCTGATAAACTGTCTGGCCAATGCGTGGCACCTGCTGGCTGAATGCTGATGCATCTGCCTTGGGTGCAGCGGCTAATGCTGCTCACCACTTGAAGGTCTCCTCATCCTTGGCTGCCAGGTACAGGGGGTCGAAGCCGTAGTTGCCAGCCAGGTCCTTGGCGGCACTGCAAACACAGAGAGAGTACGGCGCCGGCAACCAACAGGCAACATCAGCTGCAGGCGTCCTCGCTTTGCTAGGGCTGGGTGCACAAGCCTGACGCCTGGCTGCAGACTGGAGGCTGTCTGGAACGTTTGTTTGATCCTTCCAACTGCTGTATGTGCTGCACAGAGCCTCAGCATCATCTGCTGACCAGGATCTGTGCTTTGTGCCCTAGTCCAGCTGCTGCAGTGATTGCTGGCGATCTGGGGGCTCGGCCACTCACTCTGTGTCCAGGTGCTCGGGGATGGGGTTTCCTGGGAACCAGGTGGGCCTGGTGCTGGCTGCTGCACTGACGCGCACGCTCCTTGTGGCCTGCGATGGCAACAGGCTGTGTCACGCAGGAACCTCTCCAGCATCCGGGCAGCTACAAACAGGTGACCGGCATCTACCTGAGGGCGCACAGGTGCGACACGGCCAGCGAAAGCGGCCTTCTGGCTCACGGCGCTCTTGGTGACCAGAGCCATGGTTGTGCTGGGTGTTGGCTGCGGTTTCAAGAGCTGATCTGATGGGGTGAACTCTCTACACAGCAACAGCACACCTGGAGCACGAAGATGGCTCAAAAGCGAGACAGATCCGACCCACTCCCTGAGGGTTTGAGCACGGGTTTAGCCGGTGCTCGCAATCAAGAAGCTGGCAGCCTCAACCAGGCAGAGAAACAATAATTTCACAGCAGACGATTATCTTTTGGGTTGGCAGTGCTGATAGGGCGCACCTTGCTTGTCCTACCCCCCTCCTGATCAGAGCCCTCCATTGGAGGCCAATTCAGTCATTCCTTCACCTGCCTACAACACAAGTTGCTCACCCACCCTGGAACTCGTATACAACCGTCCTGTCTCCACCGTATGGGGCTTCATTCTTTGATACTTTACACAGCCACGACAGTACCAAGGTCTCAAATCCACCCAAGCAGGGATGGGGGTGGCCTACGACCACACCTTGAAGGTCGCATCCGACCCACATGAAATCAAAAGTCCGCTGCTGTCCACCTCTGCTGCTGCTGCTGGCTGCCCGTCAAACACCACGGCCTGCACTGCATCCTCATGTCCCTGCAGCTCACAGATCAGCTCCCCAGTGCGTGTGTTGAAGCACCGGATGCTGCCATCGTCACTGGCAACAGCCACCACCTGCAAACACACAGGCCAGAACATGAGCCAACCAGGGGGGCGCTGTGGAAGCCACAGATGCACAGTCACTGATTTGGCTGCCATAGTTTCTTTGGTGGTGGTGGTTGTGAAGGGAGGGGGGGGGTACCAGGTGCAAGTGTTATTGTGCCCTGTTCATGCTGCACGCAGACCAATCAGATCCGTCAGAAGCCCCAACCCTGGCCACCTACCAGGCTGCTTGCGTCAAAGGTAGCCTTGTTGGCGGGGTACTTGCTGCAGTTGATGGTCAGCACCTCTGCCACCATGCGTACATCCCACAGCTTCACCACACCATCAGCATCAGCAGACACCAGGCTGCTGCCGTTGTGTGTGAAGCACACACTGTTGCAGCTGTTGCGGTGGCCGTAGAATGTTGACGTCGACAGGCCGCTGCGGGGGTCCCAGATGGACACTGTCTTGTCAGAGGACGCTGCAGAGCGGCAGGCAAGCAGGGAGGTACGAGCAGAGGTTCTTGGGCATGTGAGGGTAGGGAGGCCAGTATGGTGGCACAGCAAAACTGTGAAGCCAACACAACCAACACACGCACCCCTGGCAATGCTTTGGTGCTGCTGTGGTCCTGCCGTCTCACCCAAACTGCAACCCGGGTGGCAAACGGTCGCAACTGACCTGTGGCAATAGCTGCACCGAATGGCTGCCACTGGATCTCATTCACAGAGTCCACATGTCCCCTCAACACCTGCCGGCACTTGGTGATGTGCACATCCCACAGCCTGCAGCAGAAGATGGCAGTACGCACGCTTGACAACCCCACAATTGTTGCACTGCATCTGCCTCCAGGCACACCCACAACTAGTCCTTGGCTGTGGTGCACCATGCCTAGTGGGTGCCGCTGCACGGCCCCATGGGTGACAGCGTCCAATGGGCCTCAACCACACAAATTCAGGCTTGGTAAACCAAACTCGGGCTTGGTAACACGGAGCAAGCAAGGGCTGCTGCAAAGCCTCACAGTCTTCTCCACATTCTTCCAGGCCATGTGCCCACAGCTACCCACCTCACGCTGTGGTCCAGACTGCAGCTGGCCAGCCAGTCCCCCCCATGGTGGTACTTGACGCTCCACACTGCCTGCTTGTGGTCAGACAGGGTGGCCACACACTTCTGCTTCTCAAAGCTCCACAGCTTCACGCAGCTGTCGCCTGCAGGTACAGAACAGAACACAACCAGTAGAGCAATTTCAAGTTGGCAACATGGCAGTCATTGTCATAGGCTCTGCAATAACAGGATGTCCTAGACAAACATGCATTGCATGCTTCAGGATTCACAGGCCGGTGGCTTGCAATGAAGCAGAGCGCTCTGCTGTGCTCTGCCGTGTTTGTCGCTTGTTGCTGCCCCCCGCCCTCCCACACCGCACACACCCATATCCAAATACCATTACCACAACCACCCAGATGCAGGTGCTGGGATGCTGTCTAGGCGTTGAGAGCCACACATGGTTTGGATGCAACAGCCAATTCAGGGGAGCAGCTGACCTGAGCCTGAAGCCAAGCTGGTGCCTGAAGGGTGGAAGTCCACTCCAGCAACCCAGTCCCTGCATGACAGCAAAACACGCTCAAGTCAGGCATGTGGTTTCACAGCCTAAGACCGGCTGCCAGGCTGCCAATTTGTATCGATACAGCCAAGCCTTGAATGATTCTCCTGCAGCGGCCACAACTGCACAGCCGAGTGCGTTGTGCTGCGGACCCACCTGTGCCCCTCCCCACACATGATGAGGTCTCCTGCTGGCAAGTGCCACAGCTTCCAGGTCTTGTCATCACTGGCTGTAGCCAGGATGGGCTTGCTGGGGTGCAGGGCCAGGTTGGCCACAGGGAGCAAGTGACCCTGCAGCAAGCAAGCACAAGCGCAACAGCAAGCCGGCACAACACCAGCACTGGCTTCAAGCCACAACCCCTTCCCAGCACATACGCCTGTTGACTTCTGCCTGCCAGCTAAGCAAGCCGTGAACTCTGTCCTGTCTGAGCAGGGGTATGCAGCACCAGAGTGCAGCGCCTCGCCCTGCTGCTGCTTCTGCTGCCCACCTTGAAGCTCTTTTGGCATGTGAAGCTGTTGACTTGTGCTGGCATGGGTGGGTCACACTCTGCATAGGGGTTCCTGGCAGCAGCAGGCCATGGCGCCAGCATGCTGCCTGGTCCACTGCCGCTGCGTGCTCCTGCAGACATGCAGGCCGATGACTGCCGCGCCTCTGAGGCGCCGCCTGCCGCGCTGCTGCTGCTGACTCCCTGCACAGCCTGCTGCTGTTGCTGCTGTGGAGGCTGCTGCTGCTGTGGCTGCTGCAGCTGCCTGAGGCGCTCCTCCAGGGTGTGGGCCTGCGCAGCAGCGTGTTACTGGGTTGATCAACAGCATAGGAATTCCGCCTTGGCAATGCCAGTTTCTATGCGGGGGGCAGCTATATTGTCCACTCTGTGACAGCTGCACCAGTGGTGCATTGGTGCAGTGTGCAAACATGCAGTACAAGCTGGTTATGGGCTCACAGGCGGAATGCAGCTGCAGGCTGTGCTGAGCTCAGCTGGCAGGTCTAATTGCCCATTTGTGACTGACCCTTGCCGCCATCTTGTCCCTGTCCAAGCCGGCCAGCATCTTCTCCTTCATTGCTGATTCATACTTGCGTTTCAGCTCCAGGATGGTAGGCTCGTACTTGGCAAAGTGAGCCTGTAGCCACACAACCATGTGCGTTGATGAGTGCTTGCAGCAGGCCGATATGTATGTCGTAGTTCCTACAGCTGTAGGATCGTCACCAACCGCAAGCATGCTGAAGCAACAGTGGCCCACTGGCAGTTTCACTCTGCTGCAGGAACATCACTTTTGCAGCTGGCAGCTTGCCACAAGCACAGCACAGCATACCAACTGCTACAAACTGCCCCTGTACTCCAAGCTTAGCTGCCAGCTGCAGCGAACAGCGAGCAGCCTGGCAGGCTCTTCAGCAGGGGCAGCATCAGCACCAGCTGCTAAGGCTACACACACCTTGAGGCGCTTGACGTCAGAAATGAGCCTGTTCTTCTCCTGCGCCACTCGCTTGTGGTGCATGCGGTGGAAGTCCCGCTCCTTCCTGAACTTGTCCCAGGTGCTGCTGGCACGAGCTGCCACCTCACGTGCTGTTGCCAGCTCCTGCCGCATGCCCGCCAGCTCATCCTCTAGCTCCTGCAGGACTCAGACAGCAGAACTCATGTCAGCACAACATGGAACATGAGTGACACTTGCATGCACCACTGCTGACCTGCCCCAGCACATGCAAAATATCAAGATACACAGCTAGCCAGCCATACAGCCAACCCTGGAGCCACCTGTGCTGGGAACCCACCCCATTTCGCAGGTATATGTCTGGCACGATTGTGCTGCCAGCTGCCTCCAGACGCCCTGTGGCCTTGAGCTCGTACCACTCTGCTTCAAAGACCTCTGCTGTCCTTGACAGGCCCATGCGCACAAAGAAGTTGCGCACAAAGTCGTCGATGACCTCAGGCCGCCTCACCACTTGGCCCGGCGGCGTGGCAGGCTTCATGCTTGCTGCTGCAGACCCGCTGCCTGTCCTGCTCTGCAGGCACAACGGCACGAGAGAAGCCAATTAGTGCCAACAGGCTTGTGCTGGAGTTCACTGCATGCATGTGTCTAGACTACCAACAGGATGCTTGCCCTGTCAGATGCCTGATTGCTGCTGGAAGCCCTGTGCACTGCTTCGCACCCTGATGAATTGGGTGGGGTACAAGCTGATATCTGATGACGTTCTCACCTTGGTGGTGAGTGCCTGCAAGCTGCGCATGGCTGCATCCAGGTCCTCGCTGATGTCATCATCATCCTCTTCCCCGCTGCAGGCACAGCAGCTCAAACCTTACGCTCATGTGCCTCAGCAGAGCCATGCTGCATCTCTTGTGCATAAAAGTCCCTTACCTAGGCACCTCAACCTCCTCATACTGGAAGTCATCGTCAGACTCGTGTCCACCGTCCCCATCCATACCAGGCCCTGCTGCCAAAGCTGCCTCAAGCTGTGCTGATGGGTGGCTGCCCGAACCCTCTAATACTGCAGCACTCATGGCTCTAGTTGTGAAATTCAACCGGTGTGCTTGAAGGTGACAAGCATCTCAGCAACTGCACCCGTTGCTGTGCAGCATCAGCAGTGTTGAGCACTTGGTGTTTGCAGATGATGCTGTCCCAAGCGACAAAACGGACTTGCAACATACAAAGATATGATAGGTTTTTTTGTTGTGAGTGTGCCTTCCACGCTGCTGAAAGACACGAACAAAGACAGACGCGGTCAAATTCTGCTGTCTTTCTCCTGCGGTTTCTTTCACGATCTTGGCGTGTATGCGAATGTTTTGAGGTGCATGATTATTTCGATGAGCAGCACATCAGGGCCCATCACGTGTCCTTGGTTTTCATGGGCAAGGGTCAGACATGAATGTCATTCTGGACAATCAGAAGTCCAGGGCGCCTGTGTCATTCCGTGATTGAAGCTCAAGACCTTGGAATCGTACAAAGGACCACACAACTGCACCACACCTGCTGTGTTTAATTGTTGGGGCGGGGGGGGGGGGGGCATGTGGCGGAAGGCATGACTGCTGGCCTGTTACACGCTTGCAGGCCGTGCTACCATCCCTCCCAGCGCCCACATGCCTTGCCGATCAAGCTGCTCCTGGCAGCTCTCAAAGCCCAGCCTCCGCATCAACGCTTGACCCAAGCAAAGGCCTTGCGTGCCTTCGCCTTGCCAAACTTCTTCCTCTCCACAGCACGCGGGTCACGCTGCAGCAGCTTGGCCGACTTGAGCGCCGACTTCAGCGCAGGGTCAAACCTCACCAGGGCCTTGGCAATGCCATGCGCTGTTGCCTGCGCCTGGCCCGACACGCCGCCACCATGCACATGCACCAGCACATCCAACTGGTCCACCAGGCCTGTGAGCATCAGGGGCCTGAGGACATGGCTGCGCATCAGCAGGTCGCCGAAGTAGCCGTCCACGGGCTTGCGGTTGACCAGGATGCGGCCCTGACCCTTCCACAACAACACCTGCACAGCAGCAACAACAACAACAACAGCAAGCATGATGAATGAGGACAGTACCACACAGAGCAGTGATTTGGGGGAAGTCCCAGGGATTCTGTTCCGGGAACAATCCCATCCCCGGCACAAGCCAGCAAGCCCCAGGCCAGGGTATTGGTGTGTAACTACTTGTGCTGCCCAGTCTCTCAGGTGCTGTTGGTGAGCATTCACATGACACACACTCCTGTGCTGCAAATGCGCGCAGCAAGACATGCACCGCTTGCGTGCCCCTGCACCCCGCTGCACAAGCGAACCACTCTCTTACCCGCGCCACGCTGGTCTTGCGCCCGCCTACAGCAGCTGCACGGCCCAAGTGGTCCAGCTGCGGCAGGCGCGGTAGCTTCTGCGTGCTGCTGGCCTGAAGCTCAACCAGCTTCTGCCTCGCCATCTCCTCCTGCAATAACAGTTACGGCAGCCGACACAACCCCCAAAATAACGGTCACAATAAGATGCCCAGTAAAGCTATGGACGACACAGGTGCACATGACATGGCACACCACACGACCCTAGGATTGCTGTGACAGGCGCCACACGACACCACGTCGCAGCCTCTACCCACACAAGGAGCTGCAAGCAGCTCAAAGCTGCCGGACAGCTGCTGCACACCACCGTGTCAGACAGCAGGCTACTGGCAGTGAAAAGGTGCAGCAAACGGGACGGCCACAGCCGCAAGGCCTGCTGACTGCGGCTGAGGCAAGGAGCGTTCACCACTGCTTGCACACAGCGCAGGGTGCAGTGCACCACGGCTGGCTTCAGCATACTCACATCCTGCTGCTTATAGATGCCCTCCAGTGGGCCCAGCCCTGGCAGTCCCGCATATGGAGAGGTGAAGTGCTCAAACCAGTACTTCCAGACATCCTCCTTGCCTGCCAGCAGCAGCAGAGGCAGCAGCAGCAGCAGCAGTATGGCAGGGAGGTTCGTGTGTTGGCCAAGCAGCGCCCAAGTGCATGCGTGGTGCGTACTGCAGCTGTGTTTGGCTGCCAATGCATTGTTCAAACACTCAGGCAGTAAAGGAACATGCAAAGCACGCATTCATGCATGCCACAGTGGCACCCTGCAGACAGGCTGTAAATACGAAAGCACATGCCAGCATAAAAGAAGCGAACACCACAGCCAGGTGTCCCACCCCTCACAGCCAAATGTCGCTTCAAGGGGTGCCTCAACCTCTCGACTGCAGGTACTACTTGGATGTAGTACATCCAGCTGCAGCCCACCACTGAACTTCATCAATCAATCTAACCTCAGCCCAAGTACACTCAAGTATCGATCCTTACCTTCCACCACCTCCTGGAACTTCTTCAGGTCCTTATCCTTCAGCTTCAGTGAGGACTCCATCAGTGCATAGTACCCATGCATGTTGTCCCGGTTGACAGCCAGGTGGCCCCCTGCCGCAGCAAGCTGCTGTAGCTGTCATAGACCGCCTGCAGCGCCGCCCTGCGTGCCGCCAGGGCAGCTGCCACACTGTTGGGGCTGCCTGCATGGGCCTCCAGCTCCCGAGGGTTGAGCTCATGTGCCAGCTTCACTTGAGCTATGAGGGTGGTCCTCAGCAGGTCGAGGCGCTTCTGCTGATCCACGATCTCCCTGCGTGGCAGCATACGGGAATGTGTGCAAAAGCAGGGATGCTGGGATGCTTAGTATAACATCTGGGGAGCTTATACAAGCACTTCCAATGTTCTCAATGGGTTAGGACCACTGTTGCAGAGAGCAGTGTTGCAGCCCCTCGCAGTGGGTCCCCTGTTGCCCGAAACTGCTCCTTGCAGGCCGTCCAGGGCCAGAGCAGGCTCATGGTAAGGTCTGCAAAATCTAGCCAGTCATGCTGCATTATCGCTGCAGCGTATGATACAATTGTGACTGTCAAGGAAAACTGTTGGAGGAACACCTGGAACACACTGACCTGTGGTAGGGGTGCAAGGGAGACAGTGCCGAGGGCCGGATGCTGAACACGTCCACCCCAGGTTGCAAAGCTGCACCTTGTGGTCCCTCCAGCTGCTCTGCATCTTGCTGCTTGTATTGCGCGCCTGCTGGTCCCTGCTGCTGCTGCTGCAAGCTGCTGCTGGTGTGCATAGAACACGATGAGCGGCACAGCAGGTGTTGCAGCCATGCTGAAACCAATGACGATTGACTACAAGCATGATTCGAGCTCTGCAGTGTCTCCAGCAGGGGCCTGAGGGCCCGCATTTTATACAGCTGCAGCCCAGATCAGATTTATACCATCTTCCTCGTTTGGCCGATCCAGACAATGCACACTGCTCTTTCCACTGCACAACGACATCGAATTCATTGAAACGCGCTGGAAGTATCCAAAGGGTGAAATGAGTCATGAAACGGTCAAAATGTGTGTTGAACCACCTGAACACAATTGGGCAACTTTGCTTCCAACAATCTGGTCACCACAAACGGTTCGTGAGGGTTGCTGCCCACTGCTGCGATACAGGCTGTTGATTCATCACTGTGCTGCTGATCACCCTGCTTGCCAACCAACAACACTTCCAGTTGTAGTGCTATGTGCTTTGTGGACAGGACAACAGAGTGGGCACAACATATAGACTCGAGCTGCAGGAACCTGGGCCTAAGCATCGTGAGACTCAGGCGCACCACCAGCTAACCCCCTGCCCCCCTTGCCAGCCTGCTCACGATTCTGATGTGACCGCAGGAAGAGAGCAAGCAGCATAAGCAGCAGCTGCTGTTGAAGCCAACCAGGGATAAATCACAGTTCTCTACAGTAGCAGACAGCGTGGTGAGTCCGTGCACAAGCTTCACAGCCACCTCAGCAATCGATTTCGTTCAAACAGCATAGGCAACACAGGAGTGATGTTCAGGTTGATCTCCACTTCAGTGTTGTGGCGGTGAAACTGTCGTGTTCTGCAGAGGCAATCCATCTGTGAGCTACGGGAGTTTATCACCAGCAACAGAAAGGACTACATTGCCTCCGGTGAGTCCCCTCCAAGCTCACCCAGCTGTTGCTGGCGCAGCAGACCTCACGCAGCAGAATCTCACGCAGCAGAACTCACACACTGTGTCCAACTGCCGCCTGCCATCTTCCAAAGGCCCCTGGTGCACTAGCGTCAGCTTCTTGAACAGTCAAGGTGTGTAAGCATCCCAGGGGCAGCCACCTAGTACTATGTCGCCAAGACGGACCCTCACCTGCAAGCTGTGATGTGCTGTTGTTGTGTTTTGCTGTGTTGTGCTGTGCTGTGATGCGGTGTGCTGTGCTGTGCTGGTTGCAGGCACGCTCAGTGAGCAGTCAAAGGACGAGATTGAGGAGCACGTGGGGCTCCTAGTGCGCACAGTGACTCAGTCCCTAGACGCCCTCAAGAATGGCGTTATGGCAGCACAGCAGCCGCAGGAGGACGGGGAGCCACTCATCAACCAGGAGACAGCCGCACACCTGCATGGAGCGGTGAGAGGGATGTGGCCTTAGTGATGACCATGCACGACAGCATCGGGGGTCAGAAGTGACAGTTGCTTCCACACTGGGCCCTTCAAGCCTATCAGGAGCAGAGGGGTTGCACGAAATACTTGCCCGCTTCTTTGGTGTACGTATACGGATACGTATCTGGAACGGGAGCAGCAAGGACAGGCTTTGCATCTTGCGCATTTTGCAAAAGTATGTAGCACATGGCGCCATAATATGGCAACATCAGTCACTGACAGGCTATGTCTGGATACCCGCCCTGGGGTGGAACGCAGCAGCAAGCGTGCAGGTTGCACAGCATGCACACATGCCACTGCAGTAGCGGCAGATGCAAAGGAAGCGCGCCATGTCTTGGCAGCGTGACAATACCACTATTGTAAGACCAGTCATGTATCTCCGTCCCACTCATGTGCAGGTGCTGATGCTAGTGGAGCTGCTGCATGCGGTGACGTCCACGTTTGACAAGTACAGGGCGGTGCGGTACCAGCAGTCGCTGGCCAGGGATCTGCAGCAGCACCGCAAGCTGCCACAGGTGGGGACAGTGTTACAGTCATCGTGGTTGTGATTGTGATGGCTGGGCTTGCCCTTGCCGTGCACAGCAGTCCTCTGTTAAACATCTGATCTTGAGGGTTTTTATGTGTGAGGACACCAAAAGGCAGGGTCTGACTGCCTGTTTCCATCCACCCCTCTGCGCAACAGCTAACAGCACCACCACTCTTCTGATGCTGGCTGGCTTGCATGCTTGCAACTATGCACCACATGTACATGGCTGTGAGTTGCTCGTCTCTGTGGCCTCATCGCACTTTGCAGGATGACAGTGATGTTGGTGTGTTGTTGCTGTTGTTGTTTGCAGGCAGCAGGCATACATGGGCTGCAACAGGGTCTGCCGCCGGACAGGCGCCAGTCAGACGTGGGGCAGCAGGACATGAACGGACACGGGACCATGCAGCAGGCGCAGCAGTATGACACTACCACACAGCAGATCATCGTGAGTGCATACTCTGGGTGTGTTTGGAGATGCCTCGCAGCATCATGTATAGCATCGCACGGCTGCCGTGCTGGACTGGCTGCACACCTGGGCTGTCGGCGCGTCCAGGCAGTGCATTGGATCACTCTGCGTGTGTGCTGACCTTACTGAGGGTATGTACGTTTGAAACATACCGCAGGGTCATACCCATGTCTAAATCATGCACGTATTGCTGCTGCAGGCTGATTTACGGGCATCTGGTCAGCAGGCGCAGCAGATAGAGTCCACCATGCGCCACATCACTACGCTCAACCAGATGATCTCCACTGCAGTAATGGAGCAGGCAGAGATGATAGAGCAGCTGTACAACAACGCATTGGATGCCACACACAACATCACACGAGGCAACAAAGAGCTCAAGAAGACGATAGAGCTCAACCGCAGTTCGCGCAACTGGGTGCTGGTGCTCAGTGTCGTGGCAGCGTTGCTGCTGTTGTTCTTTGACTGGTTCTACAGCTAGGCGTTGTGATAGTTCGATGCTGCAGCAGTGCTTGTGGTGCTGGTTGATCCTTTTTTTCATGATGTAGAGTTGGCCGCTCTGCTGTGCTGGCGTGCCGCCGGCCTATAGCAGCAGGCGTGGTGTGCTGCACTGCGCCATGCAGTCCGGGAGAATTGAGCGGCACTGTGGCTGCAATATGCCACGGGAATTTGTGTGTTGTTGTTCGGAAGTGCTGAGACTGCTCTTGCCGTTGTGGTGGTGTTGCAGACTGTCAGCAGTGGTTCCTGCCAGCTGCCTTTGACAGCGAGACTGGCTGCATGTTCAGCTCTCGATTGGCCTCATGACTTGCACTGGCAATAACTTGCATATGGCCGTTGTTACAATGGTGCTGCGCACGTACACCACTCAGCTTGACAGGCGTCGGTAGCTTTCTACAAATGCTGAGTGGGTGCACATCCTCTGGGAGCAGGCAGCGCGGGCGCACAAACAGAGTATCAGCACCTGCCAGTGCTAGTGCATGCCGGGGTGCTTGTTCTTGCCATCCAAGGTCACCAGTGGTGAGTACAGCTCTGGCCGCCTGTCACGGAACACCGGCCACCTGCATGTCCAGCAAACCAGTCCAGCACACAGGAAGGACAAGCAGCGTCAGCCAACTGCAACCTTGCTGCACATACTCATGGCATTCAGGCCACCCCAGAGGCCATGTGATACGCCAAAGTCAGTTCATCCCCGTTCCTCAGCAGCTACTGCAACAGACAATCACACGCGTCTGCCTACAGCCGTAGGGCTGCTTGTGGTTTCGCAACCCCTAAACCCTCTCTCACCCCGCCCTGGCTGTCCTGCAGGCGTCCAGGTCAAAGGTGTGAGTCACAAAGCCCTCCACAGGTGGCGGTGACGGGTGCATGTTGCCGTTCTGCAGCTCCTCTGGCTTGACTCCAACCTGCAAGCAGCACCAGCAGTACTACACGTCATGGAGGGTAACAGCTGCGCACAACCCGTACCAATCAGTGCCGACGGCAGCCTATGCTAACGCTCACCATGCAGCCAGCTACACACAAGCATCACCTCAACTCATGCATCAAGTCCATAAGTCCATGCCACAATATGTTGCCAGCTCGGCTGCTAGACTGCAAAAGCAGCCCGCAAAGTTTGAGGCCCCCACGTGCTCACCTGTGCCAGCACCTGCCCCTGTTGGCCTGATATGAAGCTGCCGCCATAGAACTTTATGCTGCTTTTCGCAAAGACCTCCTCTCCCACACGGTTGTTTGCTATAACAGGCACCTACAGGGGCGGCAGCACACCACATTCCGTTGAATCGACACCACGTGCTGTTGAACCAACACCCTGGCCACAGCTGCCAAACAACCCTGGGCGCCAGCAAAACACCAACGGCACGATTTGGCCCTGGCACCTACTGAAGGCAGCATGCAGCACAATCAGATAGGTGGGGAGCACGCACCGGCTGTGCCACTGAACAGGCAACCCCGCACCAACAAACCCCGGCTGATCAGTTGTGCTCACCAGGTTGGCTGCTGCATGCCCCAGCATGGTCCTGACCCAGTGTGGGTAGCTGTTGTAGCCAGGGTCATCTGGCTCACTGCCAATGGCTGAAGGGAAGAAGATCAACTGCACAGGCAGAGCAAACCACAACAAGCAAATGGCCACACCCGGCCAGGGTTTACCACCCATAAGCAGCATACAGCGTTGATTGCTAGGTCATGAACCTCCTGACACCCAGCCGCAAGGTCATGAACCTCCTGACACCCGGCTGCCGCAATTGTTTTATCATGCCCACAACAGAAAGCTACTACTTCAGATGCATCAGCTAGAGTCGGTCTCATGCAAATCCACACATTCCCTGCGCCATTTATCCCGTTCTTCCTCACCCACCCACCTCTGCGCCCATGAGTGCCAAGCAGCGCGCTGTCTCAGGGAACCACTGGTCCCAGCAGATGGCGGCACCGATCCTGCCAAACTTGGTGTCCCACACCTTGAAGCCGGTGTCACCAGGGTTGAAGTAGAACTTCTCCTGGTACCTGAACAATGACAACACATGTACATCGACATTCCAGGTAACAGCAAGCAACTGATATACGTTCACACCTGACTGTTGCTGTTCATCAAGAGCATGCATTCACTCCAAGCTTTTTTGACTGATGGACGTGCCAGCAAGGCCGCAGGTGACTTCATTTAAGGCCCACATGAATGCAGTCCCGAGCCTTCAAAAGCATGCCATCACATCGGCATATGCCGATGGTGGACCGCCAGTGCCACCATTAGCATATCAACACGCAGCGCTAGCTGCTGCCGCTGCTGCCCCGCCTTGAATGATGGAATGCGGCCTTCACCCACCCTGGGCCGTCTGGTATGTGTGACTTCCGGTACACACCCAGCACAGTGCCGTCAGCGTCAATCATGGCCAGGGAGTTGAAGTGTGCGCTGTTCACACGCTCAAAGAAGCTGACCTGCGGGGTAAACGTGGGGTGACAGCTGGGTTGCGGTGCGATCACAATTATTTCGTAGGTCACCAGAGGGTGCGGACTCCCACTGGCTGGCCACACACACAACAGTCAGGCAAAGCCAGTTGCCGGGGGCCTCTCCTGGAGGTAGAGCCTTACTACTGAGATACGCCTAACACGATAGCAAAAGGATCTGCAGTAGGAACTGAACTAACAACTGCTTGGGGCGCTGCATTGCTGCTTCGAATTGTGCGCCTGGCACGTCATTGCAAGTCAACACGCGCTGACACTGAGTGCCCTCACCGGCAGCACCACTCCCAGCTCCTTGGCTAGCTTGGCCACACTGCAGGTCAGGGACAAAAACATATGCGTCATTCATACATTGTGCGGATGGCACACAGCCACGCCGTGAGGGTATGTGCCTGCTACGCTACCAGGCGCAGCCTGGTGCAGTCCTCATCTATGACCTGGGTCCCCAAACAGCAACTGCGCTTGGCAGGTGACAGGAAGCTGCTGCTGGCGTGGGGTGAGGCAAGCGTGGGGCGCAAGCAACGGGGCAGTGCGCTGCCTCGTTTGCTGGACACAGTATGGTTACTTAGTAAGGCAGTGGTTTCTGCTGCATGTGCAGGCCATCTGCATGTATGTGTCAACGACACGACTGAGGAGCCTGTTGTCTAGGTGCAGAGTAGTCTTCCCGCCAGTACCCTCCCCTCACCGCTTCACAGGCTGGCTGTCCTCGATTGGCTTGGCCCACTCAAAGTACTCCTGCAGCCAGCAGCAAGGAAGGATGGTCAACCCTGCCCACTTACCATGCCCCCCCCCCCCCCCCCCCCCCCCCGCCGTAACCCACCAAAAAGCAACCTGCCCAATGAATGGAAGTTGAGAGAGTCACTGCGGGGGAAAGCTGCACCCTGACACACGGCCTGTCAACACAAGGATAGCATCGTCTGAGAAAGCCGTTGCTGAGAATTCCAGCCTGAAGAGCAGCGCTGACGCCGTTTGGCTAGACTGTAGCATACGGCGTGCTGCTGCTTACCCCTTTCTGTTCCTGGCAGAAGTACACATTCTCAAACAGCTCCTGCAGTGCAGCAAATGCATGGTGTATCAGCACATAATTTAGAATCATGCTGCGTTGGACGAAACATTTTCCTGGGTTGGCAGGGGATGTAGACAAAGCACACTGGCTTTTTTTGATACGACCAGCCTGTTGCAGCGGAGGGAAACTCACCTGCAGAAGGATCACGTTGGCACCTGCTGCCGCTGCATCCCTGACCATCTTCTCAGCTTTATCCTGCCAGTGCAATAGCACTGTGTCAGACCTCTTGCATGGGGTGCTATCTTGGGAGTCCACTCCTCAGCGGCTCCCCTCACCAGGTTTGCTGCAGCGTCCCTGCTGATCTGCATCTGTGTTGTTGCTACCTTCACGTGACGCGTCATGATGTATGTACTTTTTGAACGAAAAGGAACTTTGTAGACGAGCACAGCCAAGCTGTGGCAAAATCAAATCCTGATCTGTGTGATCTGGTTGTGTTCGATTTCGATGGTTGCACTCGCTTGTTGCACGCCGACAAGAAACCAATCAATAGCTAGCGGGGATAGCTTCCAATCATACTTCATCAACCATGGCCCAGGGCCCAAAACCCCATGGCTGTGTCAAGTGACAAGAAGAGTGCTCTTCTTCAGGGTTGTAGTAAGATCGCAGAGGCTGAAGCTTCTTCAGGGTTGTGTGGTACTGGTTGTGCTTAGCCAGTGTATACAAGGGTCTGTCCTGGGCAAGCTTGAAGGGGGGAAGGCTTTGTCTTCCAGGCATGACATTGCCATCGATAGTTACAGGAATGTCACAGCTGCACCGACCAAAACAAAGATAGTGTACACACCACCTGCAGCCCTTATCCCAGCCCTGCCCAAGTCAACAAACGTGTGCAGCCCTGGTGGACTGTACACACCCATACACGGCCTGCCGCAACCCATGACAAAACCTGTAAGCTGCAGCACGGACCATCCCTGCCATGCTACAGCCTCCTCAACATACACACGCTGCACACATCCTGCTGCCACGCACTGCACACAACCACACCCATGCGCTGAAACGCAAAGCAGCTGCACCATTCCCAGGCCTGTGCCAACACACCCAGTGCTTGCCAGCAGTCAGTGAAGCACCAACATTCCATTGCCGCACAGCGAAGGGACAGAACCAAACAACTGCTAAAACCCCTCCTGCTACAGTACGCTGCTGCACCGCACGCTGCGTCATCGTCAGACAGCTGCATATCCTGCTGCATATCTAGCGGGCAACTGCCACCAGGGAGGTCTTGCGGCCTGCACGTGTGCGTGAGGCACCGCGCCCCGTGCTTTCAAGCTCCGCAAGGTACTCATCGTCCACATCACCTGCAGTTGCAGTTGCGGCAGAAGGGAAGTGCGCACAGCGCAGGCGAACCAAAGTTGAGGGTGGTGCAAGGTGAGGCACAACTGCAAGTGGTGATGCGACCTGAACAGCAAGCATGCAACTGCGCAGTGAATGCAGCTACAGCCGCCCGTTGGAAGCTCAACAATCTGCCCCTGTCCTCCAAGCAGCTGTAAGCCCCCCAAACACACAATGCACTTGATGGTTGTAACTCATGTGTCTTACACCCAAGCCACCCCAATGTACTGTCACCCTCCGTCCCCTGGGTCTGCCGCCTCACCTGTGACATAGTGTCCGTCAAAGCATGCTGCATCAAACTCCTTGATGCTGGGGTTGAGTGCCTTGCCAACCTCCAGGAGGTCGTCCACATCTTGGTACACCAGCCCGTCAGCACGCAGCACATCACAGATCTGCAGGCACACACACGCGGGGGAAGCACACAACCACCAAAGATGACCAATACCTGAAGGAGCAGCTAGAGCAACACATGATCGTGCAAGGCAGCACACGCTCTGGTTGTTGTGAGGCCATGACCACCTCTGTCAGCCCATCCAAGCAACACTTTATACCCCTTGCCACCACAGCCTCCACCACCAAAGCACCTCCTGTCCCCCCACCGAGCCACACGCGCAAGGTGCAGCTACCAGCCCCCCCTCACCTGGTCCTCTGTCAGGCCGTGTGCCACAAACTCTTTCCTGTTGGGCATGTCCACACCATACACGTTGGGGAACCGCACTGGGGGGGCAGACGACGCCAAGTACACCTGTGGGCAGGAAGCGGGCAGCAGGACAGGAAGCTCCCATCAATCTCTGCCACGAGACAGTCACAGCCACCTGAACCACTCCAAGGGAGGCCTCATCCTGAACCACAGCATTATTGTGACCATTGTTCCCAGCCTCAGCTGCCACCAAGCAGCTCTCTGTACAGTAGATGCTCCCGGTACAATAGCAGCGTGCCACATTCTGCTGCAGTGCATCTGCGCCGGGACACCAGGCCACCTGCTGGCAGCAGCCCCTGTGCACACTGGACCCACCAGAACCAGCCTGCAGCAGCCGCACCCTACCCCAACAAACCCACGCCCCAGCCCTGCAACTGCCCCCCTTTCTTGGCCCCAGCCCTGCAGCCGCCCCAGTGCACTGGACCCACCAGAACCAACCTGCAGCCGCCCCAGCACCAACCCCCACCAACCCACCTTCTTGGCCCCAGCCCTGCGACTGCCCCTCGCCCCCTTTTGGCCCCAGCCCTGCAGCCGCCCCCCTTTTTAAGCCCCAGCCCTGCCGCCGCATCAGCACAAACCCACCTTCTTGGCACCGGCCCTGCGGACCATGTCCACAATCTGCGCCATGGTTGTGCCGCGCACGATGCTGTCATCGATGAGCAGCACCTTCTTGCCCTCAAACACAGCGGGCATGGCGTTCAGCTTGCGGCGCACGCTCATCTCACGCATACGCTGGTCGGGCATGATGAAGGTGCGGCCCACGTAGCGGTTCTTCACCAGGCCCTCGCGGTAGGGCAAGCCCAGCTCAGCTGACACCTGAAACAGACACCAGCACAATGAATCACATCAGTAAAATGTTGGCATCAGCAGCAGCTAGGCGGAATTGGGCACTTTAAAGACACGCGCAAACAGCAGCACAGCCCTCCACATCCACAGCAGGTTTGGGGGAACACGCACCAGAGGCACCACCACGTCAAGGGAGGTCACCTGGCAGACATACAAAGTCACGTGCCCTGCAGCACATGTTGCTGAAGGGCACGTGACTTTGCATGCCTGCCGGGTGACCTCACGTGAAGTGGTTGTCCCTCTGGTGCATGTGCCCTAAAAACCTACTGCACTTGGTGCATCGTCGGCTCACCTGGATGGCAGCTGGGCGTGAGCCATCAGGCACTGGCACCACCACATCAATGTCCCACTCACGCTCCCTGCAGCCAGGTCAAGCACCAGCCACCACAAGTCAGCTGGAGGGGTGGTGACGCGTACCACTGGCTTTGCAGAAGCAGGCAGATGCAAGCAACAACCAGTAGCTTGCACCTCAGCTGATGCAGGCATGCTGTCAGTTTTCTTCGGATTGGTCTTATAGCTGGCACCATCATCCCTATCAACCATGCAAATGTGTTGATCATGCAGAGGCCACCCCACAGGCTGCTGCTCGCACACGCTAGGCCAACTCAGCCCACTCTCACTTGATCTTGCGTGCCAGGCGTGTGCCCAGGCCCAGCTGGAAGTTGTATACGTTGATGTCGTTGAGCACACTGTCAGGCCTGCTGAGGTAGATGTACTCAAAAATGCAGGGGTTCAGCTCGCCAGTCACACACTGCAGCACGACACAGCACAGCATCAGCCACAGCACAGCATGAATTCCCATCAGAGATAGCGCAGATCTGCGCCAGAGCAAGGCAGTGTCAACCATGTGCAAGCCTACACGACCCTGCGCTTTGAGTGCCTCACATAGTCTGCTGAGCACATTCTGATACTGTGATCGACCACAGCTGCTTCAGCCAATACGCTGTGCAGGTGGTTGTTACCAGAGGAACCTTGACACATTGTCAGGAGGACCTGACAAACATTTCAAAGCCGGCGCCGCTACCCCAGCCTCACCTGCTTGCTGATAAGCTGGCCCTCTGGCGTGATGATGACCATCTCTCCCGGCTGCACGTCCCTCACACGCTCAAAGGCAATGGGGCCAAAGGCACAGTCCTCTGACGCAATGGCCCACTCAATGCCGCTGCGGTCAGCCGAGGGGCGCTTGCCAATGACCAGGGGCCGGATGCCGTGGGGGTCACGGAATGCGACCAGGCCAACCTGAATGGGGGGGGGGGAGGGGTGTATGGAGTGTGAGGGTGATGAGGGGTGTATGAGTGTGAGGCTAACTTGAATGCAGGGATGAGGGGTGTAGGGTGTGGGGTGTGGGGTGTGAAAAGGTGTGAGGGTGATGCACAGGGAGGGGGACAGGTGCCAATGACCAGGGGCCGAATGACGTGGGGGTCACGGAATGCGACCAGGCCAACCTGTGAAGTGGGGATGAGGGTGTATGATGTGGGGTGTGGCCATGTAGCATGTGTTAACCCTAAACCCTAAACCCTTCACCCGTGTGGGCGGAGTGTGAGGGTGATGCACAGGGAGGGGAACAAGTGCCGGCTTGAGCCCCAGCAGTCACTGAGTGACTCTGTCTTGCCCAGCATTACTACTTGTCTGCAGTAACGACAACTTGTGCAGGCTGTCAAACAAGCCAGGCAGGGAGTACCAGACAGCAGGATACGAGTGTGTCGGTATGTGGCAGCATGCCATGCCGTTGTGCGCTGCTGAACAAATTGCTGCAGCCATGTGTGACTCACCCCCTTGACCAGTGTGATGCAGCTGTATGCTCCCTGCAGCAGGTTCATCATGGTGCCACCAGCTTCCAACACAAACTCAGTCTTGTGCGCGTTGGGGTCATCGTTGGGGCTGACCTGTGGTGGCAGAAGCAACAGCAGCAGCAGCAGTAACAGCAGAAGCATCAGCATGACAAACTGCCGCAGCAGTGCACGTCACAAGCAGCCCTGTGATGCAGACATGTATGCAAGCCAATCTGCAAAGTGCTTCAGTGCAACCTTGCAACTCCCAGGATACCATAGCACACTGAAATCACTGCGCTGCAGCTGCAGTCCATTTCTTATGCTGTACAATAGCAGAGGAACACAACACACCGCACAGCGGCTCAAGTGGACGTGCAACTGCTCCTAAGGGGCTGCCGCACTGCTTCCTGCCACAACCCCTATCAACTGGTGCTGGACGGGCTGCCCCTGCTGCTAAATGGCCGGTGTGTGTTGACACATGACTTGCAACCAGCAGGTACATGTCATGTTGACCATGTGTGTGTGTAGACACAGGAAGTGCATCCAGCCAAGTGCGTGTAGACACAGGGAGTGCATCCAGCCAAAAGCCAAGGCCTCAACCATGCAAGGATGTGACATTCCCAAGTTGTGTGTGTGTGTGGGGGGGGGTCCCACCTGCACGAAGCGTTGGTGTGCGCGGTGGATCTCATCTGCAAAGATGTTGAGCAGCACCTCACTGTCACTGTCAGTCTTCAAGTGCCTGCAGCAGGACAGGGGCGTAGCATGAAGTGAGGCCTGAACAGGGCAGTACAGACTAGCATGCAGCCAGCATGCCATGCACAGGAGCTATGCTGCAGAGGCGATACCGGCAAGCACAGAGTTCTGGGATGGCCAAGCAGAGTCTGAGTATGAGGAGTGAGGTAGGTTGAGGATCAGCCCTGGTCTGGAGGTCAGCCACCCTCCTACCTACCCGCAACTACCCTGCTTCTCGGCGCATCTGCGCATCCAACCTCTGCCAACCACGTTATCATGCACTTGCTGCTCTATATCACTGCTATGCTGATCCACCCCAGCACGATCAACTCTGGCCCGCCCACAGCAGCACTGCCCATTCCAAACCCCAAGATGACCTCCTAGTAAAGGGGTGCTAGGCGTATCTCAAATGGTGAGGCTCTACCTAAGGCCCCGGCCTGATTGTGCTGTGTGCAGACAGCCGCTGGGAGTCCACCCCCCCCCCCCCCTCCCAAACTGGTACCCCCCCCAAAACCCCAAGGTCTGTCCCCTCACCTGTTGAAGAAGCTGCTGCTGCTGTTGAGCATGTCCCTGAGCTCGTCAGTGTTTGTGAGGTTGCCGTTGTGGATGAGGTAGATGCCCAGGGGACTGTTGACGAAGAAGGGCTGAGCCTCCTGGGCTGAGGCAGAGCCTGCTGTGGGGTAGCGCACGTGGCCAATGCCCACAGAACCTGCGCATGCATGACAATAGCAATGACAGCAAGCACATATGTGTCGGTTGATTTGGTTCCCAGTGCTGCCCATGCGCGCGCTAGCAGAGGCTTGACAGCAGTTACGGCAGTGGAAGTGTGGCTGTCGGATGTGGAGGCTTGACTTTTGTATTTGCGCAATGTGTGAGCCTACAGGGACCAGCAGCCCAGACAGCAGCGCAACTGGAAAAGCACCGCAGGTTAGGCAAGCGCTCGTAGCTTGTCAGGATAGCCCAGCCAACTGCAGACTCACCTTGCAACTTGTCCATTGTTGACTTCTTAGTGAACACATCCTTCACCAGCCCATTGTCCTTGTACTCCCTGAACTTAGCCCAGTCTGTGGTCACCATGCCAGCACTGTCCTGGCCTCTGCAGGTTGAAGGTGGGGGCAACAACACGGGCGACAAAAGGACAGCTTGCAAGGGTGAGACACACTGCTTGACAGCCTGTCGATGACAGGGGTCCTGCAGCCCGCTTGGACCTGACCATCCCATGTGCAGCCTTGAAGGCTGAGCCTTCAAACAGATGGTAACACCCATTGTTCTCCTTGCAACCCCGACTGCTGTACTGCAAGGAAGGAAGAGAAGCATGTATGGAGTGCATGCAAGACTTGCACGTGGCGGCCAAGCAGGTCGCACCTGTGCTGCAGCATGAGAAGTCCCTCGTACAGCTCCACATTCACATCACCGTCATGCTTGAAGATGCCGATGATGCCGCACATGCGAGTGGGCAGCCTGCAACCCAAGCCGCAACAGCAGACAGACACATGGGATGGAAAGCTAGTTCAGGTTGAAGCTAAGCAACATTTGCTAACAGCAAGCTGCTTCAGCTACCGGACATTGTGGGCCTGGCAGGTCATGCAAGACAGCCTCCTGCAGTGCTCAGACAACTTTGCTGCCCCACAGTCCACCACACTGGCCACAGGACATGTTGCTCATGGTGCTGTCAGGCTGCAGTAGTTGAAACAGAAACGCAGTGGGGTTGCTGTGCAGCCTTTGGCTGCCTGCAGCCCGATTGGCATATCAACACCAACATTGGCTACCACCACCCCCGTGTGCAGCAGCGCCCACACGACTCGCTCAGCCAGGGTGCCATGGGTCAATTGCTCGTCAAAGCCTCATAAACTCACCTCATTGGCATGCTGCTGCTCCTGCCACAGCCGGCATGCGACAGCTGCTTGCTGAGGCTGCTGGCCCAGCTGCTGCTGCCGCTGACAAAACTGCTGCGGGTTGCTCCTGACAGGTAGGCCTGCACTGAGACTGCAGGGCTGCGCACACGCCTCACGTTAAGGCTGGGACGCGCCACGCATCGCGTGCTGCCCAGTTGCTGCTGCTGTTGCTGCAGCTGCTTTTGAACCAGTCCCGCCATCGTGTCTGCTGCTGCTGCTGCTGTTGGCTGTAGCTCGGTGTTGCCAAGAATGCGCTCCAAACACACTCCCTTGGTGTCGTATAGAAGAACACGGCAACCTTGCTGGGATAGCTTGCTGCAGGAGCGATAAGGGCTTTCCTTGCAATTGGTTCGGGCTGGTGTAAAGCGATGTGAACAGGAGGTGGTGAGTGGAGGATGAGGGTGGGGACGAAACGAGGAGTGCCGCCTACAACACAAGGCGCAGTCGTGAGGTCACGTTCGGCAACAGGCACCACGTTTTTCCTGACCAGGAGCCCTGGTGTGCCAATTTTGTTTGTCAATGATTAATATGTTTAATTCGAGTTTATTTGAGTTTACACAGTCTGCTTTGGGTGCAGCTCTCAAATAATTAGTAATCGTAGATCGGATCACCATGGCACTGCTGTGGTTTGGGGATCCCTCCAAACATACAGCCATATCCTGCCCTCCAGCACAACTTGTCCACAGTGCTCTAGACCTCCAGTTTCTTCTTCGCCTTTTCTGACAGCCAGTCTAAGCTCAATAACAGCAGCCGTGATCATGGCATATGCAGCCAGCAACGCCAGCCTGGCAGCCTCACTCATGGAGATAGAGAGGGACAGGTTGCTGTGCTCGCTGCATCACCTTGAGCGGTCAGTCAAGGAGCTGAAGCAGGCACTCACAGAGGACCCAGATCCAGAGTACAAATCTGCCATCAGTGAAAACCTAGTTGTCATTGCCAAGCAGCGGGCAAGGATTGCGTCCCTAGAAGACGAGATCAAAAGGGCCAAGGGGATGAAGGGTGATATCACCCATGCACAGGTTGCAGCAGTGCCAGTGACAGACACTACACCAGCTAGCAGGCAGCAGGATCAGCAGATGGGTAGTGCAGGGGATTCAGCGCCCATGCGACCGGACCCTGCTGCTGCTGGTGATATGCCAGCGCATGGAGCACAGCAGCAGCAGCAACAGCAGGACTGGCAAAGAGCACCAGACGGCGCCAGCAACCCTGAAGAGACTGAAGGGATGTGGCTGTAGCGTGGCGAGGTGTATGGTCTGATCATCGGTTGTGATTGGTGGTGCAGCAGTGCCGGTGCAAGCGTGCCCTCTGCATAGCAGGCCATGGCACGTGTGCTGCATGCAGGGCCATCATGCCACTGGCTGAGCTGCCAGTTGCGCAGCAGGCTTCATGCATGTCTGTTAAACTCATCTGGTGCTTGGTTTTGGTTATGCTTTGTGGCGTGGGGATCCATCACAGGGGCAGGCATATGACACAAGTTACTTGTTTGGTTTGTCCTGTAACTGACTGTAGTTGGTGCACTGCAGTCAGGACATGGTGTTGAATATGTACCTGTTGACAGTTTGTGTAGTGTGCTGTAGTTGCAGCACTCAATATCTGTGCCCAGTGGCCGTGCTAGTGAGTCCATTGGCTGCAACGGTGTGTCCTGATGCATCCGCTTTGCAAAGGCAAACTTTGTTTGCATGTGCAACACGCAAGGTGGGCAGCATTTGCTTGGTGCGACTTGTGATCCCTGCGTGGCTGTAGCTGCTGTTGAAGTGCAACAAATGCAAATGGACTGCGCCAAGTCTGAGTGCCACCCACAGTGGCGGGTGTGGCTGAGGCATTGTGACTACTGCAATGCAAGGCCACCTGTTTCAACATGTCTTGCTCCACTGTCTGTGGTCAGACTGATTCAGCATATCATCAAGGGCAACCGTGTCAAGCCTCAATCTCAAGTTCACACTGTGCGGCTCACTGAATGAGCACAGAATCATGCTGCTTTCAACAGGACTGGCAACAGCAGTCGACACTATGCAGCCCCATGGTCATTTGGGCTGTAGCCATAGTGTGCATCAGCAACAGCCCAGCTCATCGGCATATGCCACAATTGGTGGTGCTTGCTGCTTCTGACCTCACACTCAGGGTGCAACTGCCTCGAACCACGATGGCAGAAAACACCACGTCAGTGCACGTTGTGACAAAGTTGTCTGGAAGTCACGCAGGCATTGCCTAGGACATGCACAGCAGCAGCGAGCAGGGCTGCACCCCGACCCCAATCACATGGCTGGTGCAGAACTTGGCAGCACTTAACACAGTACCATGCACTGCCTCAGCAACATCAACCTGTGAGCAGCCATGGTCACATACACAACCCAAAAAACATGGACTGCGCAATCCATAACATGGCCATGCCCAACACTGCTTGCTCACATGACAGCCCATCAAATTGGCCAGCCTTGCGGCGGCCTCACAGGCCCAGTTCACTCCGAACAGGATCTGACAAACTCCAAGTTCAGTCATACAGCCAATCAGTACTGTACAATACAGGTATCGGGGACATAGTCTCAACCTCGGCAGTACTAGTAGCCAGTGAGCCAAGGGCTCATGAGGGTGCCCACAGGGTGCCCATGACTTGTCGTACCTCAGTCTCAGGTCAAGGATGAGGGTGATTGACCAATCAAATACCAACAAATCAAACGAGAGTGCTACAGCCCACCCAACTGCACAACTGCAGGCAGACGCGGCCCTCACAGCTCCTGCACACCAGCACAGAAACCGCACTACCTGGTGCCCGTGGCTTGTCTCCAGAGCTTGTATCAATGACTGCTGCAGCTGCTTGACTGCAGCACCCTAGAGGGGCACTGCTGCTTGTGTACAGGCCAGTGCTGCTGCTGGCACGCCACAGAGCAGTACCTATGGCAGAGCAGCAGCACAGCGGGTGACAGCAGTGGCGACACATTGTTGACAGGTCAGAGGTTGTGCTGAGGGTTGCAGTGCGTGAAGGATCTACTTGGCCCCCCAAACCCCATGCAGCATCCAGCCAGCAGCCTTCAGGAGTGCTGGCGCATGTGGCATCTTGTCACTGGATGTAACAGCCTGCAAACTCATTCATTCCACAACTTTTCCAAAAGCACAGCTATCTCGATCATCGATGATAGTGCCACAGTTTGCCTTTTCCCTGCACACCAGGCATACAACCCACCCACCCTCGACCCCTCTTGCTGCTCACCGTGCTGCCACCGTCTCCTGTGGTGCCGCAGCCGCCCCTGCAGCACCCTGTGACCCCACACACCCGCCACACACACAGGACGCACCCCGCACCAGGGCAAACCCTGCACTCACACCAGCCGCATTCCTGCAGCCCGGGTGGTTGCAGAAGTAGCGGTTGGGCAGGGCTGCACAAAACTCTTCACCTGCGAGTTTGAGCTCGTCGCAGGCATCTTGGAGGGCTTCAAAGGCCCGCGATGCAGGACCCTCGCGCTGCTGCTGCTGCGGCTGCTGCTGCAGCAGTTGCTGCGGCGGCGGCTGCGGCGGCTGCTGCTGTTGGTGGGGAGGTGGTGGTGGTTCTAGCAGGATAGCCAGGCGTTCAGGATCACTCAGGCGTTTCACAGACTTGCAAACCCCCTTCTCCAAGAAGTCACACGCCTTGGTCAAACAACATCGATAGCAAGCCAACCAGGACGCAGCGCTGCTGCATTCTGCTGCCTGAGTTGTCAGATGTTCCTGCTGCCAGGCCTGAACAGCCTCCGCCAGCATCGACAGAGAACTCGCCCACGTGTCGAGCCCTTTGCGCACGCCCTCCTGGTCGAGTGGACAACAGGAGCGGTCCCACACATTTGCTGAGGTCAACAGCCAGTCTGACAGTGGGTAGCTGTCCGGCTGTGAGGCACATAGCTGCAGCTGCTCTGACAGCTGCAGCAGACAGCGGCCCAGCACAAACCAGCCTGCAGCGACTGTCGCTGATAGGGGCTGGGCCGCACCAGCTGCTGCAACGGCTGTTGCATGCTGGTGCAGGATGTCCTGCTGCAAGTTGCCGCATACGGTGAACAACGCAAACAGGGGCATGCCTGGCTTGCCCTGTGCTGTGCTGAGGGAAGTTAGGCACAGCGACATGACAGCCTGCAGCACCTGCTGCACCTCAACCGCCATATCACTGGCCACACCACTGGGCGTGGCCATCTCCACAACACACAACCCCAAGTTGCACATGCCCACAGCAGCAGGCAGCAAGGGTTCCAGGCCTGAGCCAATAGCACCTGGACCCAACCTGGTTCTGGCTGCAATATGCTCTGGCAGCATCTGCTGCAGCTGCTCGTGGCAGCGTACTGCTGCTTCCAACAGCTGGATTGCCAGGGACACTAGCTGCAGCTGTTGCAGCAGCAGTTGGGGAGGGCTGGCCCTGTGCACTGCACGCTCAAGCGCAATCTGTAGCACATGCCCTGCCACCGTCATGTACAGTTGCAGGCCAGACGCAATTGGTACGGGCAGTCTGGCGTCTGCCCTGCGCGCTGCTGAGCTGCCGCTGCTGCCACCACCGCCGCTGCTGCCGCCGCCGCCGCCACAGCTGCTGCTGCCGCCCCCGCCGCCACAGCTGCTGCTGCTGCCGCCACCACCACCGCTGCCGCCGCCACCGTGGCGGTGACCGCCGCTGCTGCTGCCGCCGCCGCCACAGCAGCTACTGCCACTGTTGTCACCACCACTGCTGCCACCGCTGTCCCAACTCCAGGTTGGGTAATCTGCTGCAATTACAACCCCAATGGCCTGCTGCAGCAGCAGCGACTGCAGCCCCACAGTGGGCCAAGCAAGGGGCTTCAGGAGGTCAGCACACGATGTGCAGGGCTGGCCCTCACTGCCTTCGCACCAAGAGGAATGCACCATTGCAGCCGCACTGAACCCACTGGACAAAGACTCAGCGAGGACGTTCAGGCCCTTCAGCCTCAGTGCTGCAGATGCAGAGGCCAGCAGCAGCAGTGGCGTCCTTTCTATACCCGGACTGAGAAGGGTTCGCTGGCAAGCCCCCAGGTGATCCATAGCGTCCAAGCCCAGCACTGAGCCTGCTGCTTTGACAAAGCTGATGCACACCTCTGCATCAAAACATCCTGGGCTGCTGCTGCTGCTACTGCTGCTACTGCTTGCTGCTGTGGTTGAGACACTTTCAAGGCAGTGCTCAGGCGACAGCAGCTTGTATGGCTGCTGCGCC
Source organism: Desmodesmus armatus (assembly GCA_007449985.2). Taxonomy (NCBI): domain Eukaryota; kingdom Viridiplantae; phylum Chlorophyta; class Chlorophyceae; order Sphaeropleales; family Scenedesmaceae; genus Desmodesmus; species Desmodesmus armatus. The sequence continues at coordinate 362,487 of VIIQ02000048.1, read as the reverse complement.
TGCACCGCAGAGCTGGTGCTGGGGTGCTGCCGTGGTGCTGATGCCCCTTCTGCTGCTGCAATGGCCGCTGCAATGTGCAGCAGCAGGTGTGGCGGCAGCACATCACCCCAGCTGGCCTCAAAGTGCTGCAGCCAGGACCGCACTACAGGACTGCAGTTGTTGGGGTGCAGCCATGACGATGGCATCACAGGCAAGCACGGCTGCTGGAGCTGCAGCAGCCGTTGGGGCTGCGCAAACTGCTGCACACGATGCAGCAGCACACCCTCTGCTCTCTCAGCAGCTGCAGGAGCAGCAGCAGCAGCAGAAGGGCCAGCACGGCAGCCGCTGTTGCTCCTGCTGCCGCCATTGCTGCCACCACTACTGCTGCTGCCGCCACTGCTGCTGTGCTGTGCTGCTTGGCGGTCCTGCTGCTGCTGCTGTTGCAGACTGTACAGCAGGTTCAGCTGCAGCTGGCTGCCGAAGAGGGTAGTAACAAGCAAGGCTGTCTGCTGCAGCATCTGGGGGTGTTTGAGTAGCTCGGCCACAGCTGCTGGCTGTGTATTCCCTGCTAGGTGCTTGCCAAGGTCTGCCAGCAGCAGGGAGGCTGCGTGCAGCACTGCTGCAGTGATGTCAGCTGCAGGCAGCGGCAGCAACCGCTGCTGCTGCTGCTGCTGCTGCCGGTCTGGCGGCGGCTGCTGGCCCTGCTGCTGCTGGTGGTCTGGATGTTCCTGCTGATGATGATGCTGAGTGAGCAGCTGGTTGACGCGGTGCATGCTGCTGACAAGGTCCAGGTACTTTGCACACAGCAGCAGCGTGTCAGTAGCAGCGACCCCCATCCCTGCTGGTGCTGCAAGTATACTGCCAGGCCATACCCTGGCCAGTGCTGTCACCCAGCAGCAGGCGAGCTGTATCTCATGCAGCCCTTCTGGCAGTCTGAAAGAGTCTGCTGCTGTTGCAAAGGACTTCAACATGTCAGCCTGCAGGAAGGAAACATGGGCAGCATGTGAGCGCAACTGACAGCTATGACAGATTTGGCAGTCATGACACATGTCATGGTGACAGGCACGTGCCGAGCAACAACAAATGCTGTCACTGACAGCACCAGCAGCACTGTGCAGTGCTGTCGTGACTGGCCCCAGCATGCCTCACCGCTTGCGCTGGGGTTTGGCACCAAGCCTCTGCTGGTTCAAGCCCCACTGTCTTCACCCCATGCAGCTTCAGCTGCAATACAGGGATGGCGACATGCAGCTGTGCTGCCAGTCCTGACCTGCTGGCTGCCAGGGCTGCTGCTACAGCCTCGCTGCGTGCTGCTGCTGTTACTGCTGGGTCATGGGAGGACAGCTTGGCACATAGCGGGGCCACCACCAAGCTGCAAGGCAGCAGCAGCAGCAGCAGCAGCAGCAGCAGCAGTGGGGGTGGCGGTCAAGGTGGGGAGGTTGGTATTGGTGACAGTAGTGTCTGGCTGGCATGTGGCTGCTGATGAAGGTTGGTAGGTGGAGGGAGGGGGCCAGGGGGGTTCACAGGCAAGGAGCAAAGGGCATCTTGGAGACTCACGAGTCTCAGGTACTTGTTGGCGCCCTGTACATTGAAGTGCGTTTGTGGAGCAACATTATGAAACGGCCCCACACGTGACCGCTGACAGCATGTCACAGTTGCGTGAGCAGGGGATGTGGTGTGCAGTGTTCCCTTCTCCCTTCCTGGTGTGCAGTGTCCCTTGCCCTGCCTGGCACCAACAACCGAAAGTCAACACCTCACATGTTGTAAACCTCCACAGCGGTATTCCTGGCCTTGTAATCATGGCCGCTCATCGATGCTTCCAGCTTTGGTAGCAGCTGCGCAATGAGGCTAGCCACCTTGCTGCTGCTCCCTGTGCTGGCATCGGCCAATGCGTTGAGATGCCCCACACATCGCACCAGCACGTGCGGTAGCTTATGGCAGGTGCATGTGGGGACACAGGTGGTTTGCAGGCCATCTACAACGGACTGAAAGTCCTGTAGCAGCTGCCAAGCCTCATCAGCAGCAGGTGGTTCTGTGGAGACAGCAGGTGGCATCGTGCGTCACCGCTGAACAAACTATGTCTTTGCGTAGTCGCAACCAACAGTGACGATTTGTACGTTTGCAGCTTGCGCACTCAAGCCTCTGAGTAATTCATTAGTCAGATCGGGACCCCCTGGGACCTTGAGTGCGCACGCTGCAAACGTAAACGCCAGTCATCAATGCTTGGCTTTATGATTACTTTGACCAGTGCCGATCACCACAGCTACGCACGACCATGCCGCCAGGCGTCCCCACAGAACCCCCTGCTGCTGAAGGGGCTATGGCACTAGTGCTGCTGCAAGAGGTTCAGTCCCTAATAGAGGGCCTGGGAGGCACCACCTGCGGCCCCACATGCCCCTGCCTTAAGATAACACACGCGCTGGCGAGGTGTGCATGGTGTGCCACCCACCCAGATGCCAGCGGGGCAGGCAGCCAGGTGCAGGAGCTGCTGCAGCAGCTGCCCCAGGTGGCAGTAATGCTGTGTCACCATGATTACACGGCCAGGAACACTACTGTGGAGGTTTACAACAAGCAAGAGTGTGTTTTCTTTATGATTGGGTGCCAGGCAGGTCAGCTTTGGAGGGGCCGGGCAAGAGGGCTCAGCACACCAAACTCCCCTGCTCATGCAACCCTGCCATATGTCAATGGACACTTAAAACTGAGTGGGGTGGTCTTAGAGTAAGCAACACATGCACTTGCAATTAGAGACTGTCAACAAGTACCTTGAACCCATGTGTCCCCAGGACAGTCAATTGCCCCTTGCGTGTGACCCCCTTGGCCACAAGTACCCTCCACAACGATCCCTCCAGCAGCAGCAGCCACCTGCCAGTCACTGATCACTGCATCCAGCTCAAAACCGGCAAATGAATCATCCATTGCTGTCGCTGCTGCCCGTCGCTGCTGCTGCTGCTGCTGCTGCTGCTGCTGTTGTTGGTGCCTTGCAGCCTGGTTGTGGCCCCGCTGTGTGCCAAGTTGTCCTCCCAGGACCCAGCAGTGGCAGCAGCAGCACGCAGCGAGGCTGTAGCAGCAGCCCTGGCAGCCAGCAGGACTGGGCTGCCGGAGCAGCTGCATTTCACTACTATCATCATGCAGACGAAGCTGGGTGGACTACTGGCCAAGGGCCTTGCATCAGCAGAGGCTTGTAGTCAATCTCCAGCTCAAGCGGTGAGGCATGTTGGGTTTACTTTCAAGCTTCAGGGTTGTTTAGGGTTGAGGGTTACTGTTTGGGTCATAGTGATGTGCAGGCACTTGACGAGTCAGGGTAGCAGACACATTGTAGTAAACTTACATGACCAGGGTGGCCTTGTGGGTGGCCTTACAAGCAGTAGAGGGGCTGTTCATGAGCTCCAGTGCTGCTGGTGCTGTCAATGACAACCATTGTTGTTGCTTAGACAACCACAATGAGCAAGCAGCTGCACGATTGTTGTGTGATGTTTGTGCATCAGTGCTTGCACCTCCAAAAGACCTGGACAGCTTTCAGTCCCTTGACATGATTTTTGTGCCTGTCACATGACATGTGTGGCTACACTGGCATGGTATTTTGTTTACCTGCATACTTTCACAACTGCCCTAACTGTTACTTGCACTCACGTCTTGTGCAAGTCCCCTGCCCTGTTTTCTCATGCAGGCTATCGCGTGGAAGCCTTCTGCAAAAGCAGCCCATGCGCTCGAATTGCCTGACTCTCTGCATGAGATACAGCTCACCTGCTGCTGGGTGACAGCACTGGTCAGGATATGGCCTGGCAGTATCCTTGCAGCACCTGCAGGGGTGGGACAAGCCGCGGCTGACACGCTGCTGCTGTGTGCAAAGTACCTGGAGCTTGTAAGCCGCATGCACCGCGTCAACCAGGTGCGTGGAACCTTTCACCAGCAGCAAACACACCGACAGCAGCAGTGGCAGGGTCAGCAGCAGCACCAGCAGCCGCCGCTGCTGCCGCTTCCTGCAGCCGACATCACTGCAGCAGTGCTGCACACAGCCTCCCTGCTGCTGGCAGACCTCAGCACATACATGGTCACCAGCAATAAGCCAGCAGCAGTGGCCAGGCTGCTCGCCCAGCCCCAACAACTGCAGCAGACAGCGTTGGTAGTTGCTACCCTTTTTGGCAGCCAGCTGCAGCTGAACCTGCTGCACAAACAGGAGCAGCAGGGGAGCCAACCAGCACAACACAGCAGCAGTGTCATTCACAGCAGCAGCGGTGGCAGTGATGGTGGCAGCAGCTGCCGTCATGACCCTCCTGCTGCTCCTGCTGAGAGAGCAGAGGGTGTGCTGCTACACCACGTGCAGCACTGCATGCTACCCCAAGCACCCGTACTGCTGCAGCCCCAAGTGCCGCAAGTGCCTGTGGTGCAGTCATGGCTGCAGCACTTTGAGGCCAGCTGGGCTGCGGTGTTGCCGCCACACCTGCTGCTGCATGTCGCAGCGGCCATTGCAGCAGCAGAAGGCGCGGCAGCATCACACCAGCACCCCAGCACCAGCTCTTCTATGCAGGCGCAGCAGCCATACAAGCTGCTGTCGCCTGAGCACTGCCTTGAAAGTGCCTCAGCCGCAGCCGCCAGCAGCAGCAGCAGCAGCAGCAGCCCAAGCTGCATCGATGGTGCGATGTGTATCAAGTCCATCACAGCAGCAGGAGCAGTGTTGCACCTGGGCAATCTGCATCACTCGGCCTGCCAGCGCATAGCCCTCAGTCCTGGTTTGGAAATGGCCCCCCTGCTGCTGCTAGCCTCTGCAGCAGCAGCGCTGTGGCTACAGGGAGTTGCTGCCTGGCCTACTGTGTTCAGACTCAGTATTTCAGCCGCCATGCGGGCCAAATACTCGTGGTGTGAAGGTACTGGGGGCTTTCCCTGCTCAGTGTGTGCTAAGCTCCTGAAGCCCCTTGCTTGGCCCACGGTGGGGCTGCTGTCAATGCTGGTGCAGCATGCCACAGCACTTGCAGTGGGTTCCACAGAGTACCTGGCGGTGGCGGCTGCAGCAGCAGCGGCAGCAGCAGCGGCGGCAGCAGCAGCGGCAGCAGCGGCGGCAGCAGCAGCAGCGGCGGCAGCAGCGGCAGCGGCGGCGGCAGCAGCGGCAGCGGCGGCGGCAGCAGCGGCAGCGGCGGCGGCAGCAGCGGCAGCGGCGGCGGCAGCAGCGGCAGCGGCGGCGGCGGCAGCGGCAGCGGCGGCGGCGGCAGCGGCAGCGGCGGCGGCAGCGGCGGCGGCAGCGGCGGCAGTGGTGACTCAGCAGCACATGGTGCGGACGGTCGCGCAACCGCGATGGCTGATATGGGGAACAAGTACCTTGGCATAACAGCGCGTAATGTACTGCAGGTGTTGCTCAGCAGTGCGGTGCAGAGGGCCAGCCCTGCCCAGCTGCGGCCGCTGCAGCTGCAGCAGCTGTCACTGACAACCCAGGTTTTGGAAGCAGCAGTCAGATCTCAAGCGCTCTGGCAGCAGCTGCCGCCACAGCGCAGTGGAGCAGGCACAAACCGTGCTGCTTCTGGCGCTGCTGCCTTCGCAGTGGACCCAATGCTGCCAGCTTGTCTGACAGTTTGCAACACAGCGCTGGTCGCTGTGGCGCATGACACTCGCAGTGCCGTGGCGGTCGAGGTGCAGCAGGTGCTGCAGGCTGTCATGTCGCTGTGCCTAACTGCCCTCAGCACAGCATAGGGCAAGCCAGGTGCCCTGCCAGCGGTGTTGCTGGAGTGTGTCCATCTGCAGCAGGCCATCGTTCGGCACGCAACAGCCGCTGCAGCAGCAGGGGCAGCCCAGCCTCTATCAGCAGCCGTGGCTGCGGGCTGGTTTGTGCTGGGCCGCTGTCTGCTGCAGCTGTCAGAGCAGCTGGAGCTATGTGCCTCACAGCCAGACAGCTACCCACTGTCAGGCTGGCTGCAGACGTCTGCAGAGCTTTGCGAATCCTCCAGCGATACAACTGACGAGGGCCCTCTGCTAGCAGCGCTTGCGGCGTTCAATCAGTTAGGGGCAGGTGTAGCGCTGCTAAATGCGGCTGTCGGGGACTGGTTGGATTTCTCGCACCAGGCAGTGGGCAGCAGCAGCAGCAGCAGTAGCAGCAGTAGCAGCAGTGCAGCCTTGTGGTTGATGCGTAACCAGCTGTGCTTGACGCAAGCATACGCCAGCTTGAATAAAGGTGTAGCCGCCATCGTCACCCTGACTCAGGGTGACTCATCAATTATTGATGCCAAGGTAGTGGCCACCCTGCTTGACCCATCTCCTGCCCATCAGCAGCAGCTGCAGCAGGGCAATGGTCCTGCCTTTTGGGCCTCTCAGGTACTGCTTACTGCCAGCCACGAGCTGAAAGCCGCGGGGCAACACCTGTGTGCAGCCCTGCCCAACCGCTACTTCTGCAACAACCCGGGCTGCAGGAATGCGGGTGGTGTGAGTGCAGGGTTTGGCCTGGTGCGGGGTGCGGCCTGTGTGTGTGGCGGCTGTGTGGGGTCACAGGGTGCTGCAGGGGCGGCTGCGGCACCACAGGAGGCGGTGGCAGCACGGTGAGGAGCAGAGTGGTAGACTGGGGTAGGGGCCGGTTTTGCTTGCAGCGCCTTATTTAGAGGCTTGGACCTGCTGGCCATGTCATACGCTGTCCTTCATAACCTCTAGGGCATGGCGGTCCTGCGGGGTGGCACCATAACCTTTTTTGCAAGATTAGATTTCCATGCTTTGTGACCTTAGTTCCAGCCCAAAAAAATCGACATTTTCATTTCACGCACAGTAGCTGACCTGTCAACACTGTGTTCCTGCCCTGCCGCCCCTGCTGCTGCCTTGTTCTTGGTGTAGGTACTGCTCTGTGGCATGCCAGCGGCAGCACTGGCCAGTGCATGGGCAGGTGTGTTCAATCAAGCGGCCAACACAGGAGCCAACACAAGAGCCGTGGGAACAGCCTGCCTGCACTAAAGCAGCTGCTTGATGGGCTGCAGCGTCCTCGCAAAGGTCATTGAGTGCCCGACTGCATTTGAGCTTGTTGTCATACCGCAAAGGCCGGTGTCGGCAGGGAACAGGGGTTCAGGCTGAAGTCTCATGGCGTTTGCGTGTTGATGGGTCGTTGTCCAACCAGTGAGTACTGGTAGCATCTTCCTGTTGAGGGGTATGTGTTTCAACAGCCGCTCACGATTTGTGTTCTGCTGAGCGAACACCAGCACATGGCTGTGCTGCATGTGCACAAGTGAATGTGTGTGACGGGAGATAAAGTTCAATGACATGCACACATGTCCTCACCCATCCATACTGTGATGGTGATATGATGGGACATGATGTGGGGGTTTTGTATAGGCAAACCAGGGCAAACGCCACAAAAGCACACCACAAAAGCACACCAGTGTGGCGTTTGCTGGCGGGGTGGGTTGCTGTTGTGTCCTCAGCTTAGTAGACTCTACTGCTGATGAGTTTGCATGGCGACAAGTGCTGTTGACAGTCTGGTCTGCTAAGTGTGACCCTATGTCATCAAGGGGGTGTTGACTCCCCTAACTCCCTGTCCCACCCCATGTAGCAAGGGGGTAAATGGTGGGAGTTAGTGAATGTAAAATGACAGATAGATTGTACTTAGCCTCGCAGGGCTATGTGCACACTAACTCCCACTAACTCCTAAATATTTCAAAAAAAGGGGGGGTTTGGTGGGAGTTGGGAGCTAAAAATGGCTTGAAGGCCAAAAATTAAGGAAGTTAGGAGCTAGTGGGAGTTAGTGGCAAGGCATGAACAGGGAGTTAGGGGATGTAGCCAGGGAGTTAGGGGAGTTAGCTGCTCAAGACACAGGATGTGCACCTGTACGGGCCCAGGGGCCCCCAGGCTCCGCCGTGGGCTGTGGCACGTGGTGGGCTGACAGCAGCTGACCATTCTGAGCAGGCCGCAAGTCAAGACCTAGGTAAGAAGACGTAAAGGGCTCAGCCCTGGCTGCATACATGTGTAGGGATGGCAGCTGTGTGGATAAATAGCTGTGTAGTTGACATGTTGTTCTTGACTTTGCCCCAATAGCCTTACAGATAAAAGGTTACAAACACCCCACAACAGCACAAGAAGGTGCAATCGCACTTCACATGGTGTGTGCCACAATGTTGGCCATAGTTGGGTCATCATGTTGTAACATGCACATGTTGCTGTTCATTTTGACCACTCGAGTGTCCACATTTCAACAGCAGTGCCCTACAGGATGCCATGGCAGGCCTTTCACACGGTGTCCGCCACCAAACTGGACAAGCCCCCAGCACCATAGCCTTGCATGTAGCAGATTTGCAGAGTACATCAGGGACAGACTGTGCAGGTCCTCTTGTGTGTTGTGTGATAGGAAGCCTGTGTGAACCTGTGGGGGGAAGAACAGCGGGCGGGAGCAAGCAGCAGCAACAAATCCACCAGCAAATGTGCCGCATGCCTTGGTGTGTGGGAACTTGCCATTGGTTTGGACGATGGCTGGTTGAACCTGGCCCCAAAAAATGGCGGGAAATAACCTTTGTGACATGCCATTGCTAACTCCCTTGATTGGGTGCCTAACTCCCACTAACTCTCTGATAAGGGTCATTTTGGTGGGAGTTGGGAGCTAAAAATGGCTTGAGGCCAGGAAATCGTGGAAGTTGGGAGCTTTCGGGAGTTAAAATTTCCACTATGTCGCTTTGGCCCTTTCAGACCACGTGCAACACAGCTGTGCAACCAGAATTACTAACTCCCACCATTTACCCCCTTGCTACATGGGGTGGGACAGGGAGTTAGGGGAGTCAACACCCCCTTATGTCATCCGTCTGGTGTCAGTCCAAGGTTGTTGCTGGGACCACAAATGGGCGATTGGCAAACCCTCATGACGTGCCTCGGGATTCTGACAAACTACTGTCCACCAAGCCAGGGCCGTTCAGCTGCTGTTCTTTTGTTGAACCTGCCTCTAGCATATGCAGGTGCCTGCTTCGATCTTGAGATCTGCTTCCCTTCGTGTGCGGACACGGCAAACACAAGGCTACTGTCGTTATCAATCACGTTCAGTTGAATCTAACAAGATACACCCCAATGCCGCGAAGTGGAGCCCCCACAATGCAGCTCCCACAGCATGCTGATGCGGGCTGGCGCTACAGCATGTTGGTTCAAGACATTGCAGAGGGGCTCACAACCCCCTGCAACCAGGGATGCACATGTGGCATGCTAACTCACGCGCTGTATGGGGATAAGTGGGCGTCGGTGACACCAAGCAGTCAATGTCGCTCCAAGTTCAGCAGACTGCTGCCAGCTGTGGCAGCAGCATTGAGCAGCTCGGGCCATGACCACTGTGCCAGAATTGCCACTCTGGACAAATACAACAGGTAAGCATCTCCACTGCTTGCACTAGGTTTGCGAGGCATGGTGAGATTTAGGCGCATGCCACATACTCTGCAGAGTTTGCCTGCTGTGCTGTCAGCAGTGACCAACTCTCCAACACACATGTGCGCACCCATGAGTTTGTACTGCATCAACAAACTCGTGAGAACCTCTGTCCCTGAGGGCACACAATCTGCTACTTGCCCTACCACACCCCACCTCCTGGGCCCCTGCTGCAGATTACAAAGAGGGCGGCCTCTTTTGATCAACCTCCCATGTCCTGCAGCATCTATTCCCTAGCCGTGCTGATCAAAAAACAGCAAGAACAGCCTCCACTTCACAGCTCAACAATACTTCTGGTTATCAACACACGCTATTCACCCGTCACTCCTGCTGCTGATGTTGCTGCTTTGCAGCCTGGTGGTGGCTCCGCTGTGTGCAGAGCTGTCCTCCCAGGACCCAGCAGTAGCAGCAGCAGCACGCAGCGAGGCTGTAGCAGCAGCCCTGGCAGCCAGCAGGTCAGGGCTGCGAGAGCAGCTGCTATTTACCGCACAGGATCTATTGGAGCGGCTGGATACCCTTCATGTGGAGTTGGACTCGAACGATGTACGTAGTCAAATGCAGCACTGCGGAGGCATGTATGTATGCAAGCATGCAAGAATCAGTACTGTCAAGGTTCCCTGTCAAACCCAGCCATGCGTATGGCAATGCTGGCCCCCATATGTGTGTATTGTTGTGCTAAGCACATGGGTGACTGACTGAGTGGTAATGGGTACTGCCGCTATGTGACTTGTTGACGTGCGTACTGCCAGACTGGCAGGCTTGCTGTCACAACTGATCAGTTACAACTTACTGCATCAACATCAACATGCTGTACTTTCTGCTGGCTTTGTCTCCTTGCTTCTTCCCTTCCTGCATGCAGGAGTCTGGCTTTCAGAGGTGGGCAGCAGCAGCTCACACAGATAGACTGCCAGAGTTGTGGTTACATGAGATACAGCTCGCCTGCTGCTGGGTGACAGCACTGGTCAGGATATGGCCTGGCAGTATCCTTGCAACACCAGCAGGGACGGGGGCAGCCGCGGCAGTCACACTGCTGCTGTGTGCGAAGTACATAGAGTGTGTCAGCCACTTGCACAATGGCAACCAGGTCGTGGCAAACCACTACCAGCAGCAGGGCCAGCAGCAGCTGCAGCCGAAGCTGCGGCAGCTTCCCGCTGCTGACGTCACTGCAGCTGTGCTGCACACTGCCTCCCTGTTGCTGGCAGACCTCAGGACACATGTTGACAACAACACCAGGCCGGATGCGGTTGCCAAGCTGCTAGAACAGCCCCAGGCACTGCAGCAGACAGCGTTGGTGGTTGCTACCCTCTTTGGCAGCCAGCTGCAGCTGAAAGTGCTGCATAAACTGCAGCAGCAGGACCACCAACCGGCACAGCACAGCAGCAGCAATGGCGGCAGCAATGGCAGCAGCAGCAGCAACAGCAGTGGCGGCAGCAGCTGCGGTGCTGGCCCTCGCGTTGCTGCTGCAAGGGCGGAGGGTGTGCTGCTGTGCCGTGTGCAGCACTCCATGCGGCCCCAGGTGCCGCAAGTGCCTGTTGTGCGGTCCTGGCTGCAGTACTTTGAGGACAGCTGGGGTGAAGTGCTGCCGCCGCCGCAGCTGCTGCACATCGCAGCGGCCATTGCAGCAACAGAAGGGGCTTCAGCACCCCAGCAGCATTCCGGCTCTGGCTCAGAAGTGCAGGAGGGCCAGCCATACCAGCTGTTGATGCCGGCGGACTGTCTTGCATTGGCCCCAACCATAGCAGCCACGGCAGCCACCACCAGCAGAAGCAGCACCAGCAGCAGCCCGGGATGCTTGGCTGACGCGGTGTGTATCGACTTTGTTCAAGCAGCAAGCACAGTGCTGGGACTGGGCGAGGTGCAGGACCCTGCTTGCCAGCGCTTCTTTGTCGCTTATGGCATTGAGCGTGCACCGCTGCTGCTGCTTGCGTCTGCAACAGCAGCGCTGTGGCTAAAGGGTCAGGATGCCATGCCTGCTGCCCTCGCTTGCGGTTTCACCGCTGGCACTCTGGCGGATGCTTTATGGTGTGAAGGCAGCGAGGGCCAGCCCTGCACAATGTGTGCTCAGCTGTTGAAACCACACGCTTGGCCCACTGTGGGGCTGCTGTCGCTGCTGCTGCAGCAGGTTATGGCTTCCGCTGACATAGTACAACACGTGATACAAGTCGTGACTGGCAGCAGCGACGGCAGCAGCAGCAGCGGCAGCAGCAGCAGCGGCAGCAGTGGCGGCGGCAGCGGCAGCAGGGGCAGGAGGGCTAGTGGCGGCAGCAGCAGTGCTGGTGGGGGCAGCAGGGGCATCCACTGCAGTAGTGCCGCCGGCACTGCTGTTGTCGGCAGCAGTGCTAGTGGCTGCAGCAGTGCTGGTGGATGCAACAGCAGCAACACCGGCAGCAGTGCCTATATGGGCGGCAGCTCAGCAACACATGCAGCGCACATCGCGAATGTAATGAAACTGGCTGCCACCCTGCAGCAATTCCTGGATCTGGCAGGGTCTGTACTGCAGGTTTCGCTCGGCCGCGCTTTGGAGAGGGCCAGTCCTACCCCACTGCGGCCGCAGCAGCTGCAGCAAGTGTCCTGGGTAACGCAGCTGTTGGAAGCAGCAGTACGCGGCCATTCACGGCTGCAGCTGCTGCTGTCACAGCACAGCAAAGTAGCTGGCACGGACGGTGGTGCTGCTGCTGCTGCCTTTGGCAGGGAGCCAATGCTGACTGCTGCATTGTTTGTGTGCAACAACGCTGTGGCGAATGTGGCGCATGAGAATCGCAGTGACGTGGCGGTTGAGGTGCAGCAGGTGCTGCAGGCTGTCATGTCGCTGCACCTCACCACCCTCAGCACAGCACAAGGACAGCCGGGCGCGGCCCTGCCAGCGGTGCTGCTGCAGTGTGCCAAGATGCAGCATGCCAGTGTTGAGCACGCAACAGCCGCTGCAGCAGCAGGCACGGCGGCGCCCCTATCAGCAGCCGTGGCTGCGGGCTGGTTCCTGCTGGGCCGCTGTCTACTGCAGGTGGCAGAGCAGCTGGAGCTGTGTCTCTCGCAGCCAGACAGCTACCCACTGTCAGGCTGGCTCCTTACGTCAGAACAGGCTTGGAAGTCTACCAGCAGCACAGCCGAGGCCAAACGGAAGGACATGCACGAGGCGTTCAATCAGCTGGGTGCGGGTGTGGAACTGACCGCTCTTGCTGTCAGGGCTTGGTGGGAGTTTCTGATGCAGCAGTCAGCAAGCCCTCAATGCTACTGCTGCAGCACCCGCAACAGCAGCAGTTGTAGCAGCAGCAGTTGCAGCAGCAGCAGCAGCAACATTGAGAGCCAGGGATTGCCTCGCTACCGCTTGAACCTCATGACGGTATGCGCCCGCTTAGAGCATTGTCTTCATGCTCATGTGGTCACCTTTACTCACGGTGAACCCCAGGTCCTGGCTTCCGTCCTTGAGCCATCACCTGCCCACCAACAGCAGCTGCTGCAGCAGGAGGGTCCTGCTTGGCAGGCCTTGATGAGCCTGAAAGCTATCAGCAGCGCACTCCAATGCGCAGGTGGTGACCTATTAGCGGCTGCGCCCAACCGCTACTTCTGCAACAACCCGGGCTGCAGGAATGCGGGTGGTGTGAGTGCAGGGTTTGCCCTGGTGCGCGGTGCGGCCTGTGTGTGTGGCGGCTGTGTGGGGTCACAGGGTGCTGCAGGGGCGGCTGCGGCACCACAGGAGGCGGTGGCAGCACGGTGAGGAGCACGAGACGGTAGACTGGGGTCGGCAGGCTTGTTGCCAGGGACAGGTCTCAAGGAACAGGGTGTTACATGGCAGCAGGTGACCAGTCGGTTCATGTTGAGATTCGCGTAGCAGTGGTGCATGGTGTAAGGGCCAGGCCAAGCATCTGCTGAATCAGCCTTCAGCACAACAACTGACCGGCTAACACTGTGTTTCTGCCCTGCCGCCCCTGCTGCTGCCCCTGCTGTTGTTGTAGGTACTGCTCTGTGGCATGCCAGCGGCAGCACTGGCCTGAGCATATGATGCAGTGTCCATCCAAGCGGCCCACGCCAGAGCTGTTGGCGCAGCGAATGCACGAGCGTATGCCCTTACTAAATCAACTGCTGAACAGGCGGTAGTGTTCTATTGTTCTAGCAAGGGCTGTCTGATTCTTGTTCTGACCAGCAGCGGCCGGTGTGTCAGGAGTAGTCAGTGTGTTAGCAGGGAACAGGGGTTGTGTGGGGGGTGAAGCCTGGGGCTGTCGTTTGAGCATTGTTGGTGACACATGCTGTTGGGGCCATCTGTGGCAGCAGCCGCTCATGGTTTGACTTGTTGATCCAGCCACGCTTTGGAGGTACAGTGCTGCATGTACATGTGTATTATACTTTTGAATGCGTGCCGCAGTCAGTGACTGTGAGTTGCTTGTCATGCATGATGTAATCCGCAGGGTCTGGTCACATGTCTGTTATTGTAGTTTAATTTTTTGAGACTATTGGGTTGCGACTGTGTGGTCACACCCAAGCTCGTACAGCAGTTTGGGTTCATGCTGCCGTGCCAGTGGCTCAACCCAAAGTTGTTGTGCCATGGCATGCTCAGGCTCCGCCTATAATGGGGTTTGCATCTGCATGGCAATATTACTCCCAGGCATCTTTTGCTGTGTGGGGTTGGTCCAGTTGTCTTGTCTCTTGTCAGTGTGGCAAGGGTTCTCTTGCATTGTTGTAACTCAGCTCAAACATACGCACAAGCCAGGGATGGCCAGTGGCAAATGTGTGACAAAGCATGCATGGGTGGCAGTGCATGATGGCTGCGTGACATGGCCTAACTCACATGCTCAAGCGGTGTGACCACACCACACAGTCACCGTCACAAGTGGAACAATGAAGGTACACACCAGCATTGCAGACTCAACACGTCCCTTGCCTTCATCCTACACATTTGAACAATACATATGTTTTGACCTACTCTTGAAAACACAGCAAGCCTAAGGTCACCACTGGAATCCATTGCAGGGAGACACTTTGTCCATCAAACTGTGGTGGATGCAAGCCCCCACCTTCCAGACACAGTCAACATGTGCCCATGTGGCTATCAACAGATTTTTCTGCAAGAGATCAAAACAAATTGGAGCCTGACTGCACCTGCATGATCGTCATCCAAGATGGAACACTTGTTGAATCTGACAGTCAACCCCTTTCAAAATTACCTAAGGGTGGTCAAACAACCGCAACAGCAACGTTTGCAACCGCAGTCACACTGGCAGCAGAACACACTCGTAAGCTTGCTTACGATATGCACATGCGTAGGGGAAGCACTGCAGCACATGTGTACACATACAGCCAGCTGCACCGCCAGCTGTGAGCAGCAGAACGCAGTATTGTAAGGTCGTCGGCAAAAACATGGATGAGCAGCCATGACCAGACATGATGCAGGGTGTAAAACTCCCTCAGCTGCTGAGACGCTTGCGTCGCCTGCTTGCACGCAGTGCACCCCTGGCTGCTGGGTCAGCGGCAGCAGGCTCCCCTTGAAGCCCCTCCTGAACAGCTGGCACCGCAGGCAGGCCCTCAGTAGACAGAATCAAGGATGCAGCTTGCACACCTGGCTGACCTTGCCGCCCCTCGGCAGAGGGACTGAGGGGTGCAGCTTGTGCAGCCTGCTGCCTCTGCCGCCCCTGAGCAGGCAGCACCCTGGCCGCGTCCTGCCTTTGCCCTTTGTCTCCACCAGACTGGGTTGAAGCTGGGGCAGCGGGATGCGTGGTCACATGCGGGGTCAATGAGTCAGGAGAGGGGGGAGGGGACACAGGTGGGGGCTGGCCCTGGGCCCTGGGCTGTGCAGCAGCAAGCACTGCAGCACCAACAAGGCCCTGCAGGTATTCAACACCCAGTAGCCCTTCTGCTGTAGCGACTCCCTGCCCTTCTGACGAAACAACCTGCCCCAGCGGCTGCTGCTGCTGCTGCACCGGCCGTGGAGACCGCTGCACCCGCTCTCCCCGCCTTTGCTGCTGTGGCCCCTGCAGCTGCTGGCCATGCCCCTGCGACTGCCCCTGCTGCTGGCGCTGTGCTGCCACAGCCGCATTCCACCCCGTGTATGGCACAGACACCACCACATAGCCCCGTGCTACCAGCTGACTGTTCCTGAACAGGGTTGTCCCAGTAAGAGCCATATCAGGTAACCTGAAGTGACTGGGGCCGTCAACTTCTATGGCCAGCTGCACCCCAGATGCTGTCTGTGCTGCAATGTCAATGCTGAAGAGGCCGTCTGAGGTAGGGGCTTCGTATCGGGGTGAGGCCGCAAGGCCTTGCAGCTGCCTGGCTGCCAAAAACACCTTGCGCTGGAGGCCAAAGCCAGGCGCAGCAGATCCTACAGCTGCTGCTGCTGCTGGCGTTGCTGTCGGTGCTGATGGTGGGGCGGCAGGCATGCTGTCAGGTGCAGCGGGCTCCCTGTTGTCTTGAGGGTTGCTGCCGCAGCTGAGCCATGCGGCTCTGCATTGATCTAGCTGTTGGGGGCTCAAACAGCCAGCCAGGCCTGGTGCTGTAGCTGCACCAGCAAGTGCATCCTGCTGGCGCTGCTTGCTGAGCCTGACTGGTAGCTTCCGCTGCTGCTGCTGCTGCTGCTGCTGTTCCTGCTGCTGCTCCAGTTGCAAAGCCATGTGCAGCATGTACAGCTGGCTAGCCCCTATGGGTGTGACCTCACTCCAGCGGCGGCCTGCCACAGCAGCAACTAAGTCCCCCAGCAGCTGCTGCTGTCCCCTCAAACCCAGCGCCGCAGCAGACCAACACAGGTTGCACACAACTTGAGGCACCCTGCTGCTGCTGCTGCTGCTTGGTATGGCCCAGTCATCAACAGGCCCAAGAGCCCCACCATATTTGCTGCTACTGCTCTGGCCGTGGTTGAGACTGCTGCTGTGTCTGCTGTTGGTGCTGGCCGCCTGCATGGTCTCTCCTGCCTGCTTTCGAATGCGCTGTGACTGGGGCCAGCTCTGCTTAGCAGCAGCAGCAGCAGGCTGCTGTGGGAGTGATGAGCTGCCTGTTGCCTGCTGTATGAGCAGCAGGCCCCGCTGCAGCAGCAGCACCAGCACCGGTACAGCCTCAACAGCACCCAACTGGCCCAAGGCATACGCAAGGTTGGACACGGCCTGCAGCGGGTGGAGCAACAAGCAGCAATTGTTTTTATATCAGGCCCGGCAGGGGCCCTGCAAGCTGTCTGTTGCAGAGCAGAGTAATCCAATCAAGCGATGTTGCAGGTTGGGACAGCCGCAGTTTGGTAGAGATGTCAGAACCAACAAACCCTATGCTGCAACAGCACTGCAAGTACCCCCATATGCCGCCCTCCCCATCTTGCCTGCACCCCCATGCCTCATACCTCCCACCCTGTTGGAGGTATGTGTGCTTGGCAACCCCTCTCGCAGCTGGCTGGCTTCTAACTGACCACTATCCAACTGTCACCAGTCCTTGATTGGGTCAGGGCCACCCTTCTCCGGCTCTTGGTACGCCAAGTCACCACCCCCACCCCGCTCCCTCCCTCTCACCTGTAGCCCCATGCCCTCCACCCTTCCAGCCAGGGCGGTCAGTGTGGCCTTGCTCAGCAGCCCCTCTGGCAACACACACGGCTCAAACGCCGCAGCTGCCCACAAGCTATTCGCCAGCTGCTGCTCCCCAGCAGTATCCAGGCTACCCTGGCCCCACACCAGCGACAGCAGCACCTGCAGCTGAGGCAGCGGCACAGGAAGTGCCACCTCACCAACCCGCTGCTGCTGCTGCTTCTGCAGCTGCTGAAGTGAGGCCAGTGACCACAGCAAGTTGGCCGCCTCTGACTGCGTCAGCCGCCGCTGCTGCCGCTGCTGCTGCTGCTGCTGCTGCTGCAGCGGTAGCGGTTGTTCAGCAGGAGGGATGTTCCCTGTCCCTTGGCGGCCTTCCCTACCCCTCGCTGGGACAGTGCTGACCTGCTGGCCCATGGTATGGTCCACCAGCTGCTGTATGTCCCAGGGGTCTACACTGTACTGGAGCTTAGCAGCGGCCCACAGGGTGTTGCACACCTCCTGGGGTGAACTGTCCTGCAGCTGCTGCATCAAGGCACTAATCAGCACCTGGACAACCCTGGCAGGAATCGGCTCTGACATTCCTTGCTGCTGCTGCTGCTGCTGCTGCTGCAAGCTTGGCTGCAGCGGTTGCTGCTGTAGTGGTTGTACTTGAGGTGATACACCAGCAGTGCCTGCCTGTAGGGTTGCCAGGGCCAACAGCACGTTGGCAATCTCCTGAGTGGAGGCAGTGCCTGCCAGTGCACAGCCAGTGAATGGCTTCACCAGCCCCTTCAGTGTGGCCACAGGGACCTGCAGCCCCAACTTTGCTGTAGCCCACAGCGTGTTGGCGATAGCCTGAGGCTCGGGGGCACCAGCAGCAGCAGCAGCAGCACCAGCAGCGGCTGCGGCTGCAGCTAAGAGTGTGTCTGCTTGGTGCTGCTGCAGAGGCACCGCCCACCCTTGCTGCTGCTGGCGCTGTGCGTGCATGGTGGCAGCCGCCCAAAGGATGTTGGCGATGTCTTGAGCGCTGGCAGCACTGCTGTGCTGCACACACAGCGCCAGCAGCTGCTGCAGCTGGCTGTGTGGGACCTCCACACCCATCTTAGCAGCTGCCCACACAGCTAGAGCCAGGCTGTGGCAGCTGGAGGCAGCAGCACCAGCAGCAGCAGCAGCAGAGGAGCCTGAGCCAACAATAGCCAGCAGCTGCAGCACACACTGCTGCAGCTCTGGGCTAACCGGCTGCTGCTGCAGCCCATCCGCTCCCTGCTGCTCAGAATGCTGCTGCGACATTATAGGTGCTTCCTCGTCAACCTTCTGCTGCTGATGTTGCCGCAGATGCGGGCGCCGCTGCTGCTGCTGCGGCGGCGGCTGCGGCTGATACCCTGACTGCTGCTGCTGCTGCTGCCAGAGTGTAGCCAAGCCCCACAAGCTGCTTGCAGCGTCGTGTGGTGAGGCCCTGGCTGCAGCTGACAGCAGCTGCTGGATGAGGGCCAGCAGCACAGGCTGAGGGACAGGGTGACCCAGCCTCGCTAGCGCCCACAGCGTATTGGACACCCCCTGCATTACAACACAGATGCATGGCATACAGGTGAGCATGTGCTACGGGTATCACCAAAGACACTCATGTGTGTGCCTGGTAATGGTTACCAGGACCCAGATGTGAAGCTCTGTGTCAGCACTATGGCTGAACATAGTGCAAGCAGGCTCAGAATGCAGCTGTGCAGATGTGACAGGTCCAGTTGGCAGTTGCACGGCACCAGGAAGACACAGGAGGACCGCTGTCCTCCTGTCACCAACCACACTGGCAGAAGCAGCATTTCCTGAAGCATGCCAGCCAAGCACACACTAGCAGCAAGGCAGTGTTGAGAGAATCCACAGCCAGCTCCTAAGCCAAATTGCTACAATGGCTGGGGGTTGCAGCCAGACAATGAAAACACACCTGGGGTGTCACAGTGTCCAGCTGGCGCTGTGTGTGCAGCAGCAGCCCCTGCAGCAGCTCCTGAAGCTCCTGATCACTCAGCCAGGGCCCCAGCATGGACGACCCAAAGGTGCCCAGCGCCCAGAACACGTTGGCCAAGTCCTGCAAGCATCCACCGGGGCGGAGTTGTGGCAGGGTTTCAATGTCAAGGGTACGCTGCATACAGCCCTTGCATGGGGAATTGAGTTGGGTCAAGACATCATGAAAGAGCGCACACCTTTGCAGCAAGCCCAAGCACTGCCAAGGTGCTGCTGGAAAATCTCCACTTTGCTGGCTGCTGGTGACCCAGGCATTGCATTCCCTATGTGCCTGGTAACCTTAGGTCATGACATGCCCAACCCATGTTCCCCCTTCATACAGGCCAGCTGCTGCACATCACCCCTCCCCAGGTACCCAGCACACACCTGTGCATTGGCAGTGTGGAGGTTGTGCCTCAGCACAGGCAGCACTGCCTGCAGTGTTGGTCCTGCATGCTGGTGTGCCACTGCTGCTGGTGCTGCTGCCACTGCATACACCAAGTTGGACAGGTTGCGGGGCTGCAGGGCGGTCAGCACCTCAGGGGCCAGCAGGTGCTGGAGGGTAGAGGTATACAAATCTGCACCCCCGACAGTTGCATGAAGAGAAGTAATATCAGCGTGTTGAGCAATAGAACAGCGATAGTGGCAGCAAGGCTGGCACCGTAGTTATAGTGCTGGGGCAGAAGACGGTAAGGCTTGAACAGTCACAGCGCCTTGCTGGGCAGTCCATGTATTGGTCGGCAGTGTATGCAGCAGTGTGGAAAGCAATGCTGCATTTACAGCAAAGGCAGCCATGAATTTTGGTCTCACCTGTGTCTGCCCACCCCAGCTTGGCAGCTGCCCACAGCACCAGCACAACCTCGTAAGCCTGCAAACAACCCGGGGGGGGGGGGGGGGGCAGTGCACATTTGCATCAAACTGGTGCAGCTGTGTCAACGATGCAGCTGAGCCTCTCTTGGGTTCTGCTTCTGTGGCGAGCCCGGCTGGCATGTGCAGTCAGTGTGCATGTGCTGCCGGGGCTGTGGCTCTCACAAGCAACTTTGTTGTGGTGTGCCTCCTGCCTGGCTTGTTTGCTGCACCAGCAGGCCCTGCTGTCAGTACGCATTGCTGGATGGTGAAGGCATCAACGAGGTTGGCATGACGGCCATATGCCTCATACACTACTAAAAGTGTTTTTTGGTCAACCCGGTGTAGGCGATGCAAACCGCCGCAGGGGAGACAACTTATGAGGTTCACCTGGCCTGGTGGACAATGCCTTTGTTGTTTGGCGAAAAGGTCCATGTAACATACTCCCCCAAAAGTGTTGAGTCTCACCCTGCATGCTGCCAGGTGGGTCCTCAAGGCAGCCCAGGCAGGCAGCAGGAGTGCATCCCGCTGCTGGCGGTTGGGTGCAGGACGCAGCTTGGCTGCCCTCAAGATCACTGCAGCCAGCTGCGGAGGGGTCAAGCTGCTGCACTGCTGTGCCACCAGCTGTTGCAGCTGTGGCAACTGCATGAATTTGATGCTGGCAGGGTCGGATGGGGATGAGGAGGGAGGTTGAGACGGCCAGCGTGCCTGCTGCCTGCTGGGAGGGTGCCCCTGTGGGCGTGCAGGGGGCCCGCGCTTTTGGGCCTGGTCGGGGGGGGGGGGGGGGGGGGGGGGGCGGGGGAGGGAGTCAGCATGAGTGTGTGTGGTGTGTCACACGGGCTGATTGTGATTCGTGACAAACGCGATGAATGTGAATCTCAGACTTTCCTGAAAACCACGTAGACACTGTGTGTGCTTGCATGAGCAAGACAGAAAGCGGAGAGGGGGGGGGGGGGGGGGGTGAAGCCCCATCATGGCACATCCGGTCAGATGGCTGCTGGGTTAGGCTTCTGCATCTGAATGTACGTGTCTCCAGATTCACCTTGTTCTTCCAGGTCCTCGTGCCATTGTGCGGAAGCTGCTGCCGGTGCTGCTGCTCATGCCTGGGGTGCTCAGGAGCACTGTGGCTGCCATGCCCTGGATTCTGACACCTCGTCACCACACAATTGCTTGTGCACAGTTTGCTGCTCTTCCATCTTTGCAGCATGACAAGCACCAGCGTGGAGAGTGGATGATCTGTGTTTCAGGTCTTTACTGGTATCACTGTGGTGGTGCGAGCGCATAGCAACAAATGCAGGTTCTGAATAAGTACGATTTAGTATTGCATTGCCCGCCCATCTGGTCCATGAATCGCTTGGCGTCTTCACCATACAGTTCCCAACCAATACAGTTGAATTCAAATTGCTCTTGCAACTGACTTGCTCGATGCCTTCCACTGGTCACTGTTTCCTGTCAAGCTAGCTTAGATCTGCAACTTGGATGTGAAAAGCAGGTTCAGACCGTCTCCAGTACACACTGAAGTATGCAGGACCTGCGTGCATCAGTCTCCACAGTCTCTGTGTTTGAGAGAGATGAAAACGACAATAGCTCCAGCTCCTTCTCACAGATGACTCAAGCCTTCTCGCAACGAATAGCTGAGCTACAGCAGCTTGTGTGCTTCAGGGTTGAGGGTGCGTAGTGCTGCTGTTGCCAAACTGCACCCCGACAGAGAGCTGCCCCAACTGCTGCTGATGCTCACACCAAGCTGCTTGCGTGCCTGCAGACAGTGTGAAGCACATATTCATCAGGGACATCCAAGGCATCGAGGTGCGCAGTGCAAGACCCTACGTTTCTGGCCTTCTGCCTGCATCATGTGGTTGGGTTTGAGATAAACAGCCTAGCAGCCAGGTCCCATATGTGCCCCCAAGACTTGGGACACGATGTGCCTGTGGTGCCTGCAGGCCAGTGTGAGAGCTCTGGAGCAGCTGTTTGAGGAGCTGCGGCAACATACAGCCCATGAGCTGGCTGTGCTCCCCAAGGTAGGGTACGGTACGGCAGCCGAGACACAGGGGCGGCGGACACAGCATGCTGCCACCTGGCATGTAGCAGAAACTGCTTGAATTGCGTGATATGCGCCGAATGTTGTCGTCGCCCAAAACACTCATACGGCATTAGATACACGCGAGGCTACAAATTTTGATTCACTGCCTCTGCCTGGACTGCAGGCGAGGGCATTGATACAAGCTGCACAGATTCAGCAGCAGCACCTGCAGCAGATCAGCAGCAATCTGCCGCAGCACCTGCCCAGCCTCAACACAGCCCCGCTGGGTGCAGCAGCCAGCACAGCAGCAGGCGTGGCGGGAGCAGCCACTGTGACTGGTGTGCGTGGTCCAGCAGCAACAACTGCAGGAGCAGATGATGCTGTCAAAGGTGGGGTGACACTTTGCAGCACGGCCTGGGAATGACTCAATCCATGCACCTTGTTGCCTGCAGCCGCTGTGCTGTACTCATCATGCCGCCCAGCAACTCAGCCTACTGCACAACTGCTCACAGAGTTCACTTTGTGGGTGGCATGCGCACTAGCACCGCCACAGTCTGCCGTTGGCATCGATTGAGGACAATTTTGGTCGGCGGGACTGCTGTTGATGGCAGCATGAGTGCGTTATTGGCTAGACTAATGCCTCTGACTCCTGCCTGCAGGCAAGGCAGCAGGTGACAGGAGACGCCGGGATGTGCTGGCAGCAGTGGGCAGCAGTGGCAGCGGCAGCAGCTTGGCAGCAGCACCAGCAGCACCTCCCAAGTGGTATGTGACTGCAGACGAGCTGAGCAGGGTGCCTGCCTACTTGAAGGGCCGCCTCACTCTGGACAAGGTGGGCCCTGCGTGCCGGGGCAGCGGCCAGCAACTGCTTATGCACGCAGCAAGCATCCCTGTCTGTGCGTTCTGCCTGTCCTGTGAAGGGTGCCGACAGTGTTAGGGTCACAGTGACCTGTGGCGGCTGCACACAGCATTCCAAACAATGCTGCCAACAGGTGCATCAATGGCAGAGGATAACATTGATCCTCGATGTGTTGAAAGACGTCTGGTGCAGCCATGCTATGGAGGCCCCGCAGACATCAGCTGATCACGTGTGAATGTATGCGGGTGCTGCATGTGGTGTTTCAGGTGAATGCCGCTCTTGAGGAGCTGGTCAGCCACGCTGCTGCCTGCTATAAGCAGATGGTGCTGGTGTCACGCAACCAGCTCAACAGAGTGGCATCTGAGGAGAGGCAGCGCTTGCATGACCTGTACCACGCAGTGGAGGTGGGTCAGCACAGCACTGCCCAACTTATCCCACGCAGCATTCTGCTGCAGTTTAAATATTGGTTATTCCGGCCAGTTTTATGTGTGGTTAGCAGCCGCCTTGCACACCTTATTGGGTCAGCAGCACGCCACCCAGTCACCTTTTGAGGGGCCACAGCAGTGCAGTGTCACCAGCCTCAGTGGTGCTTTCTGCAACGACATTTGGCAGGCTGTGAGGTGGCCAGCACACATGCAGCCTCCGCGTTCAAATGTGTGTTGCGCTTGATGGTGAAGTCTCAAGCAAGACGCACGCTTGACACCCAGTGTGTGCCTGTTGTTGCTCGTGGTGCTGTGCATGTCTGTGCATGTGTGCTGACATCATGACTGCGTCGCAGGTACAAGCATGCCATCCTCATCAGACAAACCTTAATGCATCAGTGTGCTGTTGCTGTCCATGTATGTGTGCAGAGCAAGGAGGCTGCCAAGGGCCGCTTCTGGTTTGTTGAGACTGACCTCAAGAGTGGGTCAGCCATCCGCATGGACAAGACAGGCAAGAGCATCCTGATGCTGCTCAGGCACCTGGGAAGGCTGCAGGAGGTGAGGAGGTCACTGCATGTAGCAGTGTGCATGTGCAGCACAATCGACCAGAACTAACATCAGGCACCAAGGCTGTTTGCTTCTCAACATGTCAGGCTGGGTCGGCACCCCGACTGCAGTGTCGGCTGGCACCAGGGGCAACCTGCGGAGGACACGTCCCAAGGTGCTGTGTTGCCGCTGCTGTTGCCTGCAGGTCCGCACCATGCTGGAGTCCTCTGGCTCTGTGTCTGCATACGTACTGCAGCCACCACCACAGTAGACAGCTGGAGCGCGAGGCGGTTAACTAACGTTGCTTGATGAGGCGGTTGCCTCATGCATGCCAGGGTGCATGTATGTGCGTCACAGCCGCTGCCTTGTGCGGCACGAGGGATTGCATGCACGGCCCCAGTTTGTGCTTCATGCATTGAACTGCTGCCATGCAGACTTGGCAGGTTGCATGCATCGCCACGGTCTGTGTACCTCGCCGTACAATGAATTGCAGCCATGCGCATGGCAGTAGGCATGCCCACTGCTGAGGCCCTTGGTCTTTTTGATGAGTGGAAGGAGTGGAGGCTCCTGCGTTGGCGTTTGCAAGTACTTTGCTGCTGACTGGGCAGCATCATGGTCTGTGCTGGGTGGACCAGGCTGCAACACGGAGGGATCAAAACTCCACACCACACCACACTTGGTGCGTCATTCCAGCTGAGCGGTGACCCTATCAGTACTTGCAACGCAAAGCGTGTGAACAGGTGATAACGTCAAGACTATCGCACAGCTTCAACAAGTATGTGCTAGCCAGCTGCCTGATGCATCAGGTGACGAGAAGGCACTCAGTGACTGGTGCTGCCCTCCCGGCCCTGAGGGGCGGCACCCACGCCTTCTCCTTCTGGGCTTGAGTGAGTTCTCAGGGGCTGCTGGCTCAGGTAATGAACCATATCAAGAGGCTTCGGGAAGAGCTTGCTGCATCGCTTGATGGGGCACTGTTCTGGGCATGGCAATGGGCCAGGCCTCCACTGAGTGGTGTGTGCTGAACGTGTTGGAAGATGGCCGCCTGCCCTGACGCTGACGGCCATCAATAGCCACTGAAAGATACTTTGTATGATCAAAAAACGTGTTTGGAGCATTTTACGCCCCTGCCGAAAAGGTCGCTGACGGTTGCACTCCGGTTGTGGCATTCCGGTATCCCCCGGTGGAGGAGCAGACCGCCATATCGCACGTACATCCATATGCTGATATTGATTTGTGGCTTTTGCCACGCTCAGCGCTGAAAGTGACACACCGAATCCTACCCCAATCTTCTCTCCGCCACAAATCCTTGTGGCTCGATCGCAGGCGATACGCATCGCCACTAGTTTGGGTCGTCCACTAGTATCATAGACAAGAAGTATGGCGCAGTCTCGTGCAACAACAGTACAGCAGATGGACAACAGCAGTTTGAGTCAGCTGCTGAACAGCAGACTTCTGGCTGCCACAGGCAACACAGCAACGCTCACACCACTCCCCAGCTCTGGCTTTCCAGGGATGACATCTCTGTATGGCAAACTGAGGACGCAGGCTGTCCCTGCAGCCGTTGGGTCCACAGTGTGTGGTGCTGCACAAGCTGATGCAGCACCCTCAGCCTGCATGTCTGCTGGGTCTTCCACTGGCACTGATCCTTATGGCAGGAAGCTGGCTGCTTCGGCCATCAGCAGTGATGCAGCAAGCAGCATCCTGCATTCAAACACTGCCTTTGGCTCAGCCCCTCTGCAGTACAGCCTGTTCAGTGCCAACAGTGCCACCAGCAGCAGCACCACCAGCAGCATGCGCAGCCCCTCAACCACAGGTTCTGTCGGTGGGGCAGCACAGATCAGCATCACCTTCCCAGCCCCACTGCCCACTGCCACCACTCCCGAGGGACCAGTTATGACCCCATCAGCTGGCGACTACAAGACCTTGGACACCTTTGGACTGGCTTCCACCTATGATGCCGCTGCGTCTGCCCGTGGACGGCTGCCAGATAGCACCAACAGCACACAAGACCAGCAGGCCCTGCTGTCCCTGCTGCAGACAGCAGCGGGCCCAGCACCTTCTACAGCCCATGCCAGCACAGCTACCACTCAAGCCCTTCTGTCTGCCTCCAACCCCAGCAGCACGACGTTGGACAGCAACCTGCTTGAGCACCTGCAGCAGCTTTACGCGAATGAAAGCACTGCAGCACGCCGCAGCTTTGATGACACCCGTGCAGGTGGTCCAGCACTGCATGGAGTAATGCAGCAGCAGATCCTCATGCAGCAGCTGCAGGAACTGCAGGCAGCACAGTGCCGGCAGGCCAGCACAGCATCAGCTGGTAGCAACACAGGGATGGCCAGCGCTTTTACTGAGGGTTCTTCATGCGGCATGCACACCAGGCACGCTGCAGCATCAGGGGCTGCTGTTCCCCTGCCTGTCCTGTCAGATCTGTATGGAGGCTGCACAGCAGCCACACCTGACCCAGCCTACAGCCTCAACAGCAACCATGCAGCTGTCCTGCAGCAGTACCCAGGCCTTCCTCCCTCATGCCTACCTCCATGGTGCCCAACTCCCTCAATGCCCAGCAAGCTGAGGACAGCGACTGGGCCCTAGCACAGCTGTTGGCACAGCTGGGTCCTGATGCAGGCATGGCCAGCACCAACAGCAGCAGCCTGGCTGCTTTCAGTGGCCAGCTGCCAGGTCGTGCAGGAGCGCCCCTGCCCAGCACAGCTTCAGCTGCTGCTGCAGGTCCTTCCTCAGCCGTTGTGGCAGCTTTAGAGGGCCTCAAGCACAGGCTGCTGCTGGGATCTGCAGGAGTGATGCCTGCAACACCTACAGCAGGGTCCGGTGGCAGCATGCTGGGCAACCTGGCCGGGTTTGCTGCTGCTGCCACAGCTGCTGTTGGTGGCTGGGCGGGCCTGCTGCCAGCTGGCAAGCACACACTGCAAGTCGGACCCGGCAGCAACTGTTGAGAGCTGTGGAACGCTCTGTCAGTGCGTGCATGCCAAGACTAGACTTTCCTATGACTTTGGATGCCATAAAGAGAGTCTGGGCTCGGACTCAGGGAATCCTGTGAACGACGAGGTTACCAATGACCGAACAAGATAACAGATACAACTGGAAATGATGTAGGAAAGATAACCAGAAGGAATTGGAAGTGTCGAGCATGAGCGCAGGGCTCGTGCTTGATGCCGAAAGGTCGACTGGCCTTCGACCGACCAACCGGATTACGGTTGTGACAGGCCGTTGACAACCAAAAGATAAAGTATCGAGCTTACTCATAACATCACGCCCCCCCTTTTCAACGCCAATGTCCTCATTGGCGCCTGCGAGGGCTACGGCGCGTGCTGCGAGTAGCAACAGGCAATGCAGCATGGTGGGTGGCTTCATAATCCTCAACAACATCATCATCAATCTGCTTCATATTTATCCACATGTCATCCTCAGGGCCATAGCCACGCCACCGCACAAGGTACTCAATGCTCACACCACGACCACGCTTGCACTGCCGCTTATCCAAAAGCTTCTCAACATAGAAGCGGTCCTCTTCAACATCAACAGGAGGAGGACGAGACATGACAGCAGGGTGTGGCAACTCTGGTTGTGTGTGCCAGGGTTGCAAAAGACTGACATGGAACACAGGGTGTACCTTGAGAGTAGGAGGCAGCTTCAGCCTGTATGCGACAGGGCTGATGACCTGTTGTACTGGGAAGGGTCCCAGATACTTAGCAGCAAGCTTCTTGCTCATGGTGCTGGGCAAGGCAAGGTTGGCTGCCGACAAGCGCACAAGGTCACCTACAGAAAAAGTAACGTCACGACGATGCGCATTTTGCTGTGCCATCATACGCTGCTGGGCGGCATGCAAGTTGGTCTTGGCATGCTGTAAGACAGAATGCATGTCATCAGCAGTCACTTGGGCTGCTGGCACCAAGACAGGGCCTAATGCAACATCCAACACAGACAAAGGGCTCTGGCCAAAACACAAGAAAAATGGAGAGTAACCTGTGGCTGGGTTGACAGAGTCATTGATGGCGTACTCAGCCAAGTCCAGCCAATCATCCCAATCATCCTGCCGGGGAGAAACAAAATGCCGCAAGTACTCCTCCAAAGTGCGATTAGCACGCTCAGACTGGCCGTCAGTCTGGGGATGAAAAGCAGTAGAAAACTTCAAGTCAGTGCCCAATGCAGAAAACAATGCACGCCAGAACTTGCTCAAGAAGCGCCTGTCGCGATCGGAAACAATGCTTCTTGGCAATCCAAAGGTCCTAAACCACTCTTTGCGCACAAGCGATGCAATGGGGTCAGCACCTGCACCCTTGGTTGTGGGAATGAACCGCACAAACTTAGTGAGACGGTCCACAATGGTAAGCACAGCATCATGACCATGCTTAGTTGGTGGAAGGTCGGTGATAAGGTCCAAGGAAATGCACTCAAACTTATGGGTGGGAATGGGCAAAGGGTGCAACAAGCCAGCTGGTGCTTGTGTGCTGGGCTTGTTCAGCTGACAGGATGGACAAGACACAACATAATTGCGGACTGTCCTAGCCAGGTGTGGCCACCAGAAGCGCTCAGCAACGCGCTGCAGGGTTTTAGCAACACCCAAGTGGCCAGCGCTTGGACAGTCATGACACTCTCGCAACACCTGTAGCTTGAGGGGCTTGCAGGCGGGGATAGCAATGCGATCATGCATGTACCAAATGCCGTGTTGGCACTTCAGGTACTTAGGAGCATGCAAGTAGTAGGGATCCTGCTCATATGCAACACGCAACTTATCCACAAAGGAAGCATCATGTACAGTGGACATGGTTGCAAGGTCAGGCCGACGTGACAAGGGGTCAGCAGGGTTGGCCTTGCCTTCCTTCCACTGAATATCAACACCACCGTAGTAAGACTCAAGCCACTCAGTCCACTTCGCTTGACGACGTGACATGTTTTGAGCCTTCTTGGCTGCAAACCATGTATGATTCAGGTGATCAGAGTTCACAGTGAACTCAGCACCCTCAAGGTAGCAGCGCCACTGCTGCAATGCATGCACAATACCCAACATTTCACGGTCGCCAGTAGGGTACCGCTTCTCAGTATCAGACAGCTTCTTGCTGATGTAAGCAACTGGCTGCAGACCGTGACCATGATCCTGCAGTAAAACAGCACCCAAAGCAAAACCTGATGCATCAGTGAACACCTGATAAGGGCGGCTGGGGTCTGGCATCGCGAGAGCAGGGGCTGTGGAGACGGCTTGCTTCAAGGCCTCAAAAGCCTGCTGCTCCACCGCTGGGCGCCAACGCCAGGGGGAGTGCTCTCGAGTGAGCTCTGTCAAAGGCAGAGCCATGCTGCTGTAATGCCGAATGAACTTCCGATAGTAGGAGGTGAGCCCCAAAAACTGCCGCACTTGATGCATATTACTGGGAGCAGGCCAATCCTGAACGGCAGAGATCTTGGCCGGATCAGGACGGATGCCATCTGGGGACACCACATGGCCCAAGAACTCCACAGTATTCAGACCAAAAGCACACTTTGTGAGGCCAGCATGTAGCTGATTTTCCTCCAATGCTTGCAACACCAAATCCAGATGCTGGGCATGCTCAGCCTCAGTAGCAGAGTAAACCAAGATGTCATCTAGATACACAATGACAAAACGGTCCAGATACGCATGCAATACATGATGCATGAGACCTTGGAAAGTGGCAGGTGCATTGGTGAGACCAAAAGGCAACACCTTCCACTCATAATGACCGTAACGGGTCCTGAATGCAGTTTTGGGAATGTCTTGTTCCTCAATTCTGACTTGGTGGTACGCACTGTCCAAGTCAAGCTTGGAAAACACAGTGGCATTATGCAACCTGTCAAGCAACTCATCAATACGAGGCAAAGGGTACCGATTCTTAACAGTGAGCTTGTTGAGTGCCCTGTAGTCAACACACATGCGCAGCTTCCCATTCTTCTTGCGCACAAAAAGGATGGGTGCACCATAAGGTGACTTGCTGGGCTGAATGAAATCCTTCTCAATCAGCTCAGTTAGCTGACGCTTGCACTCCTCCAGCTCAAAAGGGCTCAGCTGGTAGATGGGACCAAACGGAGGCTTGGCCCCTGGCTGCAGTAAAATGTCATGCTCAACCCCACGCAGGGGTGGCAGACCTGTGACCTTGCTGAACACACCCTTGTGCTTCAACAGCACATGGCGCACTTGAGTGGCCGAACTGCCGTGGCAGGCAGGCAGAGGCATGTCAGCAACAGCTGAGGCAAAGGGGTCAGGTTCAGGAGCATCAGGACCTGACTGCACCTCAGTAAGAACCGCCAAAAATGCAGATGCACCACGCTCAACAGACTTGACTGCTGCCATAGCCGAGATCAAGCTAACATCCTCGGGGTCAGCAACAACAGTTGGCAGGGTATGCTGAACACCCTTAGATGTGAGAACAACAAGATTACTTTGCCAATCAATGCAAGGATTGTGAAAAGTCAACCAAGGCTTCCCAAGAACAATGTCATCAACTGCCAGGTCAGTGACAGTAAAGGGCTGGGAATCCTTGAAAGAGCCAATCCTAAAAGGTAATGCAGCAATTTGCTGGGATGCATCCTGCAACATGCCATTGGCAAGCTTGACAGACTTGCCTGGAACAGATGTAGCAGGAAGTGACAACTCCGTAGCCCACCTGGTGTCAACGTAGTTGTCAGTAGCACCAGAATCCAGCAATGCAACCAAATGCTGTCCACGAACAGAAACACGGAGCCGGATAACAGTGCTGGCGATGGGGTCCAACCCAGGCGAGGGCTGTGCTGGTGAGGGCGCAACCTGAGACGCAGTGGGCCTCCCAATGCGCTCGTAGTAGAGACCCTGGGTGGAGGTGGCTGTGATGGGAACCTGAAGGGGCTGAAAGGCAGGGCCATAGCCGCGCCCAGCGGAAGCTGACCTGAGGCGGAGAGGGGAATCCCGCAGCACCACCACAGGCCACCTGAGTGGGCCCATGTCCTGCCAACTGCCGTCAGGCTGGGGCGCCTGAAACAAGCCGGGAGTACCAGCAGGGTACTCATGGATGATCTGAAAGCTGTGGGTGAGGGGCCACCATGGCTTCTTGGTGAGTTTCGGCACCAGGAAGACGGACTCCATCAGTGGGAAAGTATCGTCGAGTCTGCTGTTGTGCTGCTGGCGCTGTGTGAGGTAATGCTTGAGGAGGCTGCCTGCTGAGCGGAAAGGGGCACAGATCCAATAGTTGTCTCCCGCGACTTCGGGATGCCGCTGAAAGTCACCAAAGGACATGGCGTCAGGGCTGTAAGCCCATTCGCCAGCGCACGACTGCCGGAGGCGAGACTGGCTGGCCTGCCAAGTCGGGTCACCTGGGCTTGCCTGGCACAGTGCTGTCTGAAAGCCCCCAAACTGCGCTGCATATTTTGCTGCTTCCTCAGGGCAAAGCTGCCAGTCCTGTCTGTCCCTGTTACGCACACGACCAGCGCTGGGTTTGCCTGGGACAGGGGTGGTAGCTCTTAGGGCAGTAGCTGGCCTAGCGCACTGCCCCGCACGCCAGCTGAACTGAACACCGGGGAGGGGGGAACCTGAGCTGCTAGAAGACCGAAGACTGGAACCTAGTAGGCTTCCCATACTGCTACGGCAGGGCAAAGCCGACTTGCCTTGCAGTACAGCCCACTCCTAGCACAGCAGTAGCGAACTACTGCTTGGCCGCCTTGCCGTCAGGGTGCTGTGTGCGCATTGAGCGAGCACGCTGACGACAGTCGGCGGTCCAGTGCCCTTGGCGGTGATGCCAGCTGCAGTAGGGCACTTTGCCGCTGGTAGGGGGTTGCTGAGGGTTGCGCTGTGGGGCACGCTGCAGCGACCCAAGCTCCATGGGGGCGGGGTGGCTGCTGCTGCCACTGGGCCTGCTGCCAAATGCTGGGTTGCGGTAACCGCCACCGCCACCGCTGCTGCTGCCGCCAAAGCTGCCGAAGGGGTTGAGCGCTGCCAGCCCACCGCTAAACAGCATGGTGTCGGCTGCCATAGCCAGGCTGACGGCTGCGTCCAAGGACTGCGGCTGGTGGAGGGCCACCTGCACTCTCACTGCGGGCTTGAGGCCGCGCACAAAGAAGTGAATGCGGGTGCCCTCATCCATCGCCGGCAGCTGCAGCATGAGGGCGGTGTACTGCGAAGCATACTCTGCAACACTGCGGGTTTGCAGGAGCCTATCCAACCGGGAGCGTGCAAGCTCATGGGTGTCGTAGGGTGCAAAGCGCTGCATAAAGGCTTGCTTCATCTGCTGCCAACTGGTGAAGGGTGCTGCTCTACCTGCTGACACCTCCTGCTGGTGAATGACATACCAATCAAGGGCAGCATCCCTCAAGAAGGTTGCTGCAAGCTGGCAAGCTGCAGGGCTGTTGAGATTCACACCCTTCTGCGCAACGTACACCTCGAACGCCTCGGAGAAGTGCTCCGGTGTGGGTTTCTTACCGTCCGTCTCAGGAGGCTTAGGTGTACGCACCGATGCCATCACGTGCTGCTGTTGCAGTTGCTGTTCCAGCTGCACACGCGACTGCCGCTCCAGCGCAAGCTGTTGCATCAGCTGTTGAAGATGCTCCGACTGCTGCGACAGCTGCGCCTGGAACTGTTCGAACTCCATACGATGATTGTAAGGCGAGT
Source organism: Desmodesmus armatus (assembly GCA_007449985.2). Taxonomy (NCBI): domain Eukaryota; kingdom Viridiplantae; phylum Chlorophyta; class Chlorophyceae; order Sphaeropleales; family Scenedesmaceae; genus Desmodesmus; species Desmodesmus armatus. Next base: position 330,386 of record VIIQ02000048.1, on the reverse strand, counting down.
GGGAAGCTGATGGGCTAAATTGGGCAACGAAGACCGAGGTCTCCGCTACCACTTGTTGAGAGCTGTGGAACGCTCTGTCAGTGCGTGCATGCCAAGACTAGACTTTCCTATGACTTTGGATGCCATAAAGAGAGTCTGGGCTCGGACTCAGGGAATCCTGTGAACGACGAGGTTACCAATGACCGAACAAGATAACAGATACAACTGGAAATGATGTAGGAAAGATAACCAGAAGGAATTGGAAGTGTCGAGCATGAGCGCAGGGCTCGTGCTTGATGCCGAAAGGTCGACTGGCCTTCGACCGACCAACCGGATTACGGTTGTGACAGGCCGTTGACAACCAAAAGATAAAGTATCGAGCTTACTCATAACAGCAACCCCATGTACAAGGTAGGCTGCTGCTCAGTCATGAGGTGTTCAGCTATCCACGTTTGCTGTAGGCTGATGTGTTCATGCTGTTCAAGTTGTGTGCTGGGGTGTACCTGATGTACCTGCGCAGTGAGGGCGTGGATAACTGGGTGGCATTGTTGTTCAGACACAGACAGACACCTGACAGCAGTGCTGCAAGCAAATTGTGGCAGCCCAAGACAGCGATCAGATTGATTATCTCTGGCTTATCTGCGCTCATGTGCGTGTGCTGGCTGCTCTGCAGACTGAGATGTGCCGCACCTGGATGGAGACTGGCGGCTGCCGCTACGGCTCGCGCTGCCAGTTTGCGCATGGCGGCAACGAGCTGCGCCCCATCCAGCGTCACCCCAAGTACAAGACCCAGCCCTGCAGGACATTCTCCCTGCAGGGAAGCTGCCCCTACGGGGACCGCTGCAACTTCATCCATGACCAACAGCTGCAGGTGTCAAAGGATATGATCGTCCCACAGAGGAGCGACAGCGGTAACAGCAGCACTACCATGGTGTGCGGCAGGCTGCAGCAGCAGCAATAGGGTTGCCAGCAGTGTGAGGTTCAATGCTGGCGCCTAAATGTGTGGTCTTGCTTGTGGTCGCATGCAGTGGCAGGCGTGTGAGTAGCTGCTACCGCTGCATGTTGGTGTATGTGTGGATGGCAAGATTGCGCTTGCTTCAGAGCCACGCATGAGGCATGTGGCATGGGTTGTCTGGGCCTTCAATGCACAGACAGTGCATGTTCTGACGCGGATGTGAGCTATGGAGGGCAGGTTGGAGTGAAGGGCTGTGCATGTGGCAAGTCTGCTTTGTGATGTGTGCACAGTCTGTCTACCAGTACACAGGAGCGCACCGCAGAGCCTTTGTGGTGTGCGTCGTGCTGTTGTGGTGTTGGCGGCTGGGGATGGCAGGGGGCATGCAGGATCAACATTGAGAGGGGGGAATGGCGTGGGATTGTTGGCCAAGCTTCTGCATGCGCCATTCTTGGCTTCACCTTGGCTGACATCCTTGGGAGTGCTTTGATCGCATGCATGCTAGAAATACTTATGTATGGGGGTATGTATCACTGTGCACTCACACCACAACATGTGTGCACATTTTGGTGCCTACATGTTCACCGTCGTTCCACCATCTGAAGGCGCCCATGTTTGGCCAGCATATGGAAGGTTGGGCATGCAGCACGTAGACTGTTACAGCTGGTGGCATCCATGGTGTTTGCATGCAGCACACAGGTCATGTGTGCAAGGATCAGCTGGCCGTGTCGGGGTTTGCAGCATGTGGCAACTGCCAGCTGAGAAAATTGAGCAGCAGCAGACCTGCCAGGCACTCATGTGCCTGGCTTCCTGGCAAGGGCATGCCATGTTGGCAACTTGCCTGGGTTATGAGTTTGGGATTTGAGGCACAATGGCTCTTTTGAGGCACAATGGCTCTTTCGACTGTGCTCTATGGTTGTTGGTAGGGTACAGAGACAGCCTGAGATGCTTTCATTCGCAACACGGTGCCGAAGCGCGTCCCATTTGCAGCCTGGAAGGGCGTTGTTGCATATGCTGTACGGGATGTTGCATATGCTGTACGGGATGATGTGGGGTTCTTTGATTTGAAAAATGCACTAGGTGAAGTGGTGCCTCCGCATTCCTGCCTGCCTCATGCTGCATCATGTGTGTGCTTGCAAGCACAATTGTGGTCACTACAGGTGTTGGACACCTGGCAGGCAGCAAGCGGTGTTACGTGTCTTTCAGAGAGGGTGCAGGATTGTGTTTGTCACAGCATCGTGAGGAGTTTCACCACTGTGGTCGAAGTGTTGCTTCCGTGTGGTGGGGTTGCTGTGGTTGACTGCCAAAGCCAACACAGTTGTGGTCCTGTCGGGACCCCTTGTTTTGGCACCTTGTGGTTCCTGGTAGTGGTAGCTCAGTAGTAGCTTGCAAAAGGATTTATTGCATCACTTGCATCACTGGGATGGAAGCTAGGCAGCAGTGGGGTCAGGGGTGTGTGTATTTAAGTGTCACATATGGTATGCATGGTGTGCGTGGATCAGGTGTGGACTTGCTGATTTCAAAGAGGGCATCTGGCCTGTACAGTGCCGCTTGTACGTGCGATGAATATGCAGTGCCCCACCTCTCCTCGATGAAGGGACCGTGTTGGCATTTGCAAATGGATTGATGTGGTTTGATCGTGGCAGCTTGGGTCCAGCAGGGTGAAGATGTGCAAGAATGGCTGATCTGCCATTCTCAGTTTGTCATTTCAGCAGGCAATTGCACTGTTTATCTATGCGTACGACAAAGTGTTTACCTGACTCGGGCAGGCACAGTGATGCAGATCATGTATGCCATGTCCTTTCACGGTGGGCGATCAGGTAGTAGTGTACTGTGGGTTGTGCTCCCTTGGTGTGCACCTCCTGGTTGGCTCTGCAGCTGGTGTGTGGTTCCCTATCCTATTCGTTCTGCTGGGTGACTTCGTGTTTGCAGGGGGTTTCCATGTTCAAGCTTGAGCTCAGTAGCTGGTCAGCTACTCTGTCCTGCAGCTGTAGTGCATTGCTGGTTGCAGCCAGCCAGCCTTTTGGCGTGCGGCAGGGGTACTATTTGCGACGGGCTTGTCTGCCTTTAAGTATATGCACCGACTGTAGTTAGTGAGGCACATGCATGTTCACCAGTCAGACCTTCAAGTTTGGCTGCCAAGGCAGTCGGTCCCTGCCCACTGTCAGCAGCCTGCGGCTTGAGGCTCAGAGTGGTTGCCTGGTATGGACAGCTTCCTGGTGCACCGTGGGGGTGCAATTGTTGTATGTTTTTCTGTGCAACATAGTTCATGTGCTGCGGCAAGCTCATCTGAGGTGCTTCCGCGGCAAGCTATGTTCAAATCATGGTTGCTGACTGCAACAACAAGCTTGAACCTGCAGCAGGTTTGTAGGACCGTTGCAGTGGCAAGGCGTTGCAGTTGTGGCACTGCCATAAGCACCATGTGGTGCTGCCGGAGAGCAATGGGTGGTGCATGCACCTGCTGTGCTGTAGACGGTGCTAGTTTGCACAGGGTGCAGGTGCGCCCTAGGACATACCATGTCCCAGTGACTGCACAGCGTACAGTCACTGGCAGTGTGCTGCACAAGGCATTGTCCCTTGTTGTCACCGATTGGCAGTGCGTGCTGGCTTCTGCTGCAGTCTTGAAGTGGTGTTGGCTGTGGTGAGCAAGGCGTACAGCACGGCATATCATCTCCCTCCTGGTTGTACATGTTCAACATGTGGATGATCCACATGCGTCCCCAGACCTGCCAATAAGTATGTAATCTTGCTGGGCGCTAGCGTGGCATACTGTCTGCTGGCTGCTGTCTTTAGGGTGCAATAGGGTGTGCGCTGTGAGGATGCAAGAGGCAGGCGCTGGAGTGTTGCGTGCCTTGCAGCCTCATTTGGGAGTATTGTGGCAAACCATGCAAGGAGCGGGACAAGCTGCTGCCATTGCGCAGTGTCCTCTCTGTACAGATCCTACTATTTAGTATTGCCAAAAGTATGTGGTAGTAGCCTATGTCGCCTGGTACCAGCACCGCAGGGTACCGGTACCCTGCTAGTGGCAGTGGGGTTGGCATGGGACATCTCAGAGATGTTGTGTTTTCTTGAACTTGAAGGGACTTGCGGTATTGTTATTGCTGGTTTGGGTTTGCTGTGTATGTTGCGCATGATGCTTTGAAACATGTTTTGCCATGCGCACAGCGGCCTGCAAGGCACTGCTGCAGGTAGTGCAGAGCTGTTGTGCCTAGCACGAAAGCGGCGGGTAGTTGCCAACCAGCCAGGGAAATATATCACTAGTGGGGATCTCTTCTGTTGGAATGCTTTTTGCAACTGCAGGCTGTGATGCTGTACTTCGTGCCGGTGGCTGGTGCCAGCATGTACTGCGCTTGCTTCTCCAGTTGTCTGCAGCTGGTCGACTTTGTAGGGTGATCAGACCCCTTGATATCAATGCTATCGAGGCTCTGGAAGGTTGATCCGAACCCAGCATTGCAATGCATAGCCCTGGTTGGGGTCGTTGGTGGCTGGTTCTCCTACCACTCTGCCCTCATTGAGCCTGCTGGCCTGCTGTTGCATGCCTGCTTGCACACAGAGTATTCAATACTGGCAGGCTGCACCCAATGGCTGGATGGTATGGCCTGTATCCCAGACAGTGGTTGTGGGATGTTGTTGTCTCAGCTGTTCTGTAACTTACCACATGATGTAATCAAAATCAAGCTGGGTCTCTGTCTCTGTCACCAGCGCCAACTCTACCACACTCTCTTCTCAGAAGGCTCCCCCTAGTCCGGAATGGGGACAATCACATGCGTGCTGTGCAGTGGCACATTGATGTCACTTGCTTGACATTACAACACAATTCGACTGCCTGTGACATGCAAGTGGTGAAGTAGCGGCAGTGACTCTGACAAAATCCAGTAGCAGTGTTGATCGCCTATCGGCTGCAGGCGGCACACTTGCTGCCGCTGCTGCTGGCCCTTCAGCAGCAAAGTACAGCAGATGCATGCAACAGCGCTGGCAGAGACTGGGGCAGCAGCAAGAAGTGGTTTGAGGGGAGGGTGCAGGGTGTCAACTGTGGATAGTTGGTGTACATATACATAGAATGTCCCTCCCTCCTGGGTCCACCTCAAGCTGCATTGAATGTGTACTATATGTTGCCGCATGTAGTGCTTGGTCATCATCACAACCAAACGGATTGTTTACAAAGCCTCTGTCAAGAACCATCCAAAAGGGCAGCCCTACTTCAGCAGTCGCTTGCTCATTCTTGTCATTCCATACAGAATAACATCGTGGTGACTGAGCCAGCATTGCCCCACCAGTATGCAAAACACCAGCTGCTCTCTGCAGCGAATGATTGAACCGGTGAAAAACCTTGCATTCCCTGACTGCCTGCTGGCCAGCACATGCATGTGTCTATACTCTCGTCCCAAGGAAGCATGTTGCACAGACTTCTGAGGAGCTTCAAACAGGACACCCACTCGACCCTGGGCCCGAGTGCCCTATGAACAGACGAGCGCACTTCTCACACATGCTTCTTACTCTGCATGGCCACACAGCACACCAGGCGCCTGCCGGCATGCTGACTGTACAGCTTGCACATCTGCAAGAAGCCATCACAGCACATGCATCTTCAACTAACCACATAAACAAAGCCTGCATACACCCTGAAAGTGACTACCTTGAACATGGATCCAACGGAGACTGTACGTCTACGTTGCACAGATTCCACCAACTACAAGCATTGCACCAATAGCAAGGGGTCACTACAGTAATCAGGGGTCTGTCATTGATGTACTTGCTGGCGGCAGCACAAAGTGCACCAAGCCAACATCACACCCCTGCATCAGCGATGCACTATCATGAGAAAGTCCCGGACAACATAGAGGGATGCTCCATGTGATAGCGGGGTGCTCTGTCCACCATCGGAACAAATCGCACACCAGGAAGCCTGCCTCACAAACGTGTTGCCAAGCAACAAATCACCCCTCTTTGCACAACATTCAACATAGTGAAACAGCCGCTGTGTCCAGCTATACATTTTGGTTGTCATACTTGCCAAAGGACAGCTTCACATGATGGCAGTACATGCCACACACCCTTGAATCCGCTGTGCAGCATTGGCACCGCAACTGACTTGAAATGCCTTCCTTCCATCAAACGCTGCTAACAAAAAAAGAACCACCGCATTCAGATCACCACATCATAGCAACACGCAGGTGCTGAGCGGTTCAGGGTCTCATAACCACAGGTGGACATCACACGTGTGTGGCTGGTACTAACACCAGTTGGTGAGCACCCGCTGTCATAAAGCTTTTGTCCAATGAAAGCACAGCGACAGCCCAGGTGCCGCAGCATCAGTGATGCAAGAGACAATTGCATGTGTATTCTAATTCAGGTTGCCCCACGGGGGACAGCCACACACAGCACGTGCCGCAACACTGACACAGCATCCCCACCCTATAAGTAGTCTCACAATGATTCAAAGGTGCATGCCAAAACCACACACATGTTCCGCACCAGCTGACCAGTCCTTGAGGTGTTAGGTGCATCGCCCTTCACTTGCAACTCAGGACGATGCAGAAGCTGGGTATTTCTTTTCCACACAATGCACCTCAGCAGTCACACACTGCACCTCAGCAGTCGACACACACACAACAAACAACACACTTGCCAGCCCCACCCCACCCCACTACATGGGTACACCAGCAAATTACGCAAAAGATATACCCTGTCCATACCACCTCGAGATATCCTGTCCATATTACCTCAAACCCCGATTTCTGCTACTTGTACTACTGCACCATCAACTGCTGCTAACAGCACCCTTAGATCTCCTTCATGGCTTGCTTGGAGGTGTCCTTGCCCTGCAGGTCTGCCTTCAAGTCCACAGGATCCTCCTCCTCCTCCACTGTGCGGCGAGGACCATTGAACCACTTGTGTGCGCCACACACCCACCAGCCGCCACTGACCAAAAGCACGACTCCCACAGCAATAGGAGCGTAATTGAGGGACTGCGAGAAAAAGGACAGACAGCAGTGTGCCAGCCCTTGTCAGCAACATGCGTAACAGCTGTGTTACTCCAGGGCAACAGCATGTTGGTTGGCATGCTGTCATGCTGTCATCAGCTTCATCTGCGTGTGTAGCATCAACTCTACACTGCTGTCTGCAGCAGGTACTGCCTGCAGCATTTGGCATGCCTAAACCACAGCATGCAGCTACATGCACAATTGCAGTCCATTGCTAGTGATGCTTCCTCAAACCCTGTACAGAGGCCCCCTCAGCAGTCACAGGCAGGACTTGAGGCAGGATGAAGATGACACAGGCCAGCAGGGCCCAGCAGAAAGCCACTGCGGCTATAGGCTTGTTCCAGCGACCCAGGTGGAAGGGACCCCGCTGGAACTGCTCCTCTCGCACCAGCAGCCGCAAAGTGATGGGCACTGCACAGCAGCAACATGTGCCATGCGCAGCAGCACCACAAAGTTATCACAAGGACAGCAAGCTCATGATTATCACAGAACACTTGCTCCAAACACTGCCCCAAAAAAGTCTGGGGTTAGGGTTTAGGACCCTGAACCCTAAACCCTAATTCCAAACCCTAGCAGTGCCAGCATCGCACATGGTGTACTGGTGGAATGTGTCATGCTGCAAGCAGAGCTACCAAGTGGCATGCAGCCCGTAACAAGCCAAGCATGCACGCCTCCTGCCACCACTGCCAGCACTCCCTATTGTTGCAGCACAGCAGGACATTGTTGAATATAGCAGGAATGTTGCTGGGGGTCCACGCCCCCTGTACCTAACAAAAAAAAGAAATATAGCAGGAAAGGGCCAACGTCACGCGACCCATCCCCGACTGTAATCCGTACCTAGGTAAGAGATGTACAGGCCTATGACACCAATGGAAGTGATGGCAGCGAATGCCACGTAACTGTGGAGCATGGGTAGGCCCAGGATGAAGCACAGCAGCACCACACACCACACCTGCAGGCAACACAAACAGCACCGCATGCAATGCCAGTTGAGCAACACATGCACATGCACATGCACATGCACATGCACATGAAGTACTGCGCACATGCACCCTTGACTGCCGCTGACAGTAACGGCTGTCGCTACTTATGTGCTGAGATCTCCTGACCGCCCTTTTGAAGCCAACATCCTGTCCACACAGCAGTCCACTGTCAGCCCTCCCCAAAGCCCCCTTCCTCAGCCCCTCCCCAACCCAGGCCCTGTCACTCACAGCATTGACTGGTGCCTCAAAGTGAGGGTTGACTTGGCGCCACCAGCGTGACAGGGGCACTGCACCATCCCGGCTGAAGGCGTACAGCATCCTGCACATCACACACATACACCCATACACCCATTGCTGCTTTGTCCATTGCGTGAATAATTCACCATGCACGGCACCTTAGCAAAGGCTTCAGCCCATGCACACACACCGAGCCAATGTATCCTACAGTGAGTGGGACAAGAAGAGCGACATTCTGTGCATAACCCAGCTTGCAGGTTACTCCTATACTGTCACTGCTGATGTTCAATTTTCAGTCCATACCTGCCAGCGCAGGGTGCTGACAAAGCCTCTTGAGAACCACCCACCTTGAGTTGGATGTGACGCAGGCGTTGCCACAGAAGATGGAGCACAGCAGAGGCACTACCATCAGGCCCAGCGCACCGAGACCTGACCCGTACCTGGCAGCAACAAACAACACGCCCAAGCCAATGGCAAGCACAATGCAAGCACAAGCTCAATAGGGGATTCCTTCAAAAGTGCCGCCATGCTTGCATCCGGAAAGGGACGATGGTGGGTCAATGCGACGACTGCGCGCAGCATAGACTGTCTGCAAACAAACATGGGTGCATGACCATGGACGCATATCCACCCATCCCCGCTCACCTCGAGGCAAAGGCTTGCCATGCGATGTTGAACACTGGGTTGACTGAAGAGCTGGTGACAGTTGCTGGATGCTGAACGTGACACACAGCAGGAAGGAGATGCCCACCACAAAGCCACTGACAATTGTGGCTATCAGGGACAGGGGCCCTGAAACATCAGCTGCCTGCGTCTCTTCAGCCTGGAGGGCACAAAATGCACGCAGACAAACCGTACGGCAATGACACGGTGCAAAAGCATGGGGTCGAAAACTGCAATACAAACAGAAGGAATCGCAACAACTTCCAGGAGTGAAATGCCGATGACATAACATAACATGACATGACATGACATGACTCGAAGCGCCAACGCCTGGGAGGACGCCAAGATGTGGCAGCTTTGACATCATGCCGAATCACAGTACTAGCAGGCGCAGCCACCGCCACCACACACAAGCACCTCAACACCCAATAACTCATCCCGCAGCATAACACAACCACTTTATCAACCCGTTGCTCACCATGTGTGCTGCAGCATCATAGCCAACTGCAACCAAACAGCAACAGCAGCAAACCAGCAAAAGTCGAGTTACTGTTTCATGAATATGAGCCACGGCGTTTGTTCTCGAATTCTACTCTCATTGCTCCTGCAGCCAACACCCTGCAAATCACAACAGTCAACAAGGTCTAAGATCATGGCAAGTTTTTCCTGCTCTGTAGCATGGCACAGCAGCTTCACTCACCCATTGCCCACTGTGACCCTAGCAAGCTGAGCATAAACAGCAAGCCGCTGCTTTCGATGCCTGAGTAGGCCTTGTCCGGTGAGAAGGTTGTGAACACCCAGGAAGCCGACTGGTGGGTGGGGGCGATGGCTGGCAGCAGGATGACAAAAGCTGTGCCGGCAAACACGTGCCACCACACTGCAAGCACAGGCACAGTTAACGGCACATACATGAAGTTGTGGTGAACACAGCTCTACACACTCTTATCACACGTGATACATACATGCATTGAGTCAATAAGCGTTCCAAGGCAAAGGACACACACAACATTGCCGCTGCCTGTGCTTCTCAATCACATGGCATGAGCATGCAAGTTGCTCGGTGTGCAGCAACCCTCAACCAACCACACAAACAATGAAGTACAGCCATTCCAGTACCTGAGATCTCTCCCACCATGCCCAGTGCCCGCACAGTGACTGTGTTAATGAGGCCCAGGCATATCAGCACAGCAGCGTAGATGCCAAGCAGAGCAGGCTGTGATATGACTGCCCCTGCCTCTGCCCCAGCATGGCCACCACTTGCCAACGTGATAAAGTTGCCAATCAACACTGTAAAAGCAGCAACACAAGGGCAAGTGACGTCAACAGCAGGGGTTTTGCCAGGGTGTCGCTCCAACAATCAAGACAACTGACCAATGACAACATGCAACAGCACGTGAGCACAACAGCACAACAGGACGAAAGCATGTGATGATGCAATGCCCCTGCAGCACAGACATGCCAAAAATGTAACAATATGTGACCAGGGGCTATGCACACAAGTTAGCAGCCTCCCCACCTGCTGATGTGTAAGCTACACCGGCAGTCGACCCAATCTGGCCCAACAGATTGAACCAGCCAGACAGCCATGCTGCCAAGTTGCGGGTGCGGGGGCCTGCAGGCAAGCAGTAGATGGGTTGCGAGGTGGAAAATAGTGGACCATGCATGCAGGCTCTATTCGTGACTGGCACAGACCGCAACACTCCATCAAGAGCCAAATTGAACCACATGTTGAGTGAATTCTGAATTCATGATGGCATCAAAAGGTCACATGAAATACACTGCATCCAGAACTGCGGCAACCAGCAGTGCAGACTGGCTGACCAAACCACAGGCTGGCAGGGCCGCTCACCTCCCAGCCGATGCGCCCAGAAATACACGCCACCAGACTGCACACAACAGCCAGCCGTGGGTAGCAGCAACGAACACAGCGGAGCCTCGATGAAATGATGTCTGTGACAACCACCATTACAAGCACTCACGCAGACGCAGACTAGCATGCTTGTGAGGTCCTGCTGACACTGCAGGCATGCTTTGCTGCCTGTCAGGCACCCCATGTCAGCCAAGTGGAGGATTGCATCTGTCTCAACTGCATGCGTTCAGCAAGTGCGGCTGCTTTCCAGCCTTGTCACTTACTGTGGGGTACGCGCTGCAAATCTCTGCCAGGACCAGCCCTAGCAGCAAGTTGAAGGTGCACACCATACACCAGCCCCACACAATGCTGACCGGACCACCGTACTGGTACAGGAACAGGTACGTGCCGGTGAGGCCTGCAGCACACAAAATCAAGGACAGGTGACTAAAGTGACTGCTGGTGAAACCAAAAAATGTGACTGCTGCACCAGAGGACGACTGCTGCGGCTTGATCCCTATGGGGCAGCCGCAACAGGTGGGGCTGCAGCTCTCGTAGCATGATCGCAGCAGCAGTACCTTGGCCATGCTGGCTGTGTGTGGCGATATCTGTGTGTGTGTGTGCCAGCTTCTGACAAGCAAACATGGACGGCAAGGCTACGTGACTGCTGGCGGTGGGGCGTGATGAGCAGGTACATCAACAAACCAACCCTCCCCATACCTGTTATGGGCGAAAGAAAGGAGAATGTGGTGGCGAAATTGTGGAAGGTGCTGAGGTGACGACTCAGCTCCTGCTTGTACCCCAGCACATGCAGCTGCAAGTCGTGACGCAGCAACCAGTGAGCAGTGTGCAATACGACGGTCAGTAGCCTTATACCAAACTGGAGAAGGGAGGGGACGGTGTTGATGCAGAACAAACAAGCCCAGTTGTACAGGGGGGCATGAGGCTCTGGCAGCTGCAGATGTAGAGAAGCGACATACAGCAATGGTGCTAGCAGCGCTGGCTGGGTTGGGAACACGATGCACCCAGTTGCAGGGGACGTCTCCGTGAGTTGTCCCTGTACAGCTGCAGCACCAAATCGCCACCACTTACTTTGTCCTCATCACTGGTGGAGCGCTTGTTGACTGCTGCTTGCTGCACAGGGACCACAACAGCAGCAACAGCAGCATAACTCAGCAGGTGCCTCCCAGTGATCGCGGCGCGGTGACGACCGCATCAAAATGAACTTCAAAATACTTCTTTAAACTACATCTCAAAATACATCTCAAAATAATAACCACTGGATCCCCATATGGAATCAGCTCCGAAAGCACCTCGTAACCCGAAGTCATCGCTCACCAGCCACCCCATCGCTGATCGCCCCGCCCTCCTTTCTTCCTGTGGTATTGACGTGTGCCTGTGATCTATCGCAACGATGCACACTTGCGTCCAGGCACAGGGGTGCAGAGGTGGGAGCAAAGGCTGGCGGGGTGGTCTCGCGACGTGCTCAAATAGCAGCGATGACAAGCATCAGAAATTGATTGATATGATACTATCTCGAACACTGGAAGCAGGGGCATGATAGCCGGCATGTATTGACAAAAGCACGTCGCAGTGGTTTATGTCTTGGACGCCCTTGGACAAGCAAAGGGCCCTGATGATGCACACAGAACTGTAGAAGGATTGATGCTGTTGAGCTGAAAGAATGCGACCATACAGCTAGCCCTCTGCCGCTGCCTTTGCCTGCCTTCCCCACAGCCCATATATATATGCATGCATCGCACATGTATGCATCGCCCGCCAATACGGTAACCCTGTTTTGACAGCAAGCATGTAAAGTGGAGATACATGGCGTTGCATGGTTGGTGCCTGCACACCACAAGTAGCTGTACAAGAAGGGGCCATTGCAGCCCTCCACAGTCACCCCACACATCAAACAACAAGCTGCCGTACGCAGCAGTGGCAAGTCACCTGCACAAAGCACAGCAGTGGATCCAACTGCAGCCTGCACAGTGCCAAGGCTGCTGAATTTGCGGTGAGCCAGCTGCTCAGTGCTACAGGTGTCACCCACACCCTCCCCTACACAACAGGATATGGATAGCAAAGCGCTCATGCAACAGAGAAGGCAATGTCAGGCAGTGCCAGTGCCCGCACTCCTGCTGCCTCTCGCACAGCACCGCCTTCAACAAAAGATTTGAGGGGTTGTCTAGCTCAGCACCCACACATCAATTACTGGGCCGCAGCCTGCCCTGGCACCCCAACTCGTATTGAGTGGGCCTACACAAACACGCAATGAAGGTGCTCTCACGCTAAAGCGCAACACCCTCCCCACCCTATTGCCCCACTCGGCACCAGTGACTCTGAGAAAGCCCATCGTCGGACCATGCAGAGTCAGTCGGTCCGTACACAACACTGCACCACTGCCAGCTGGAGCTCTGAGCACACCATGCAATGTGCATTGCCCCCAAGGCAGCTAAACATGGGGCATGTCGCAGACAGGCAGGCCACATGAACAGCAACAATGTTGAAGATACAGCGCAGGGGTGTGCCACACACAGTAGCCTTACGACACACAACACCCACACACATGCAGCGAATTGCGCCTCACTTGATGCAGCAACACCTGTAGACACAAGTGGCACAACACAACCCACCCCTGCAGCTCCTGTACCAACTGGCCTGCCTAAAGCAACAAACCCTGCATACACGCCGTGCTCACACAACCTGGCACAGTGCAAATCACATGAGGGTGCACAGCTTCAGCTGCCACTGTCGCACCATTGTCATCAGGGAGCTGTTGACGCTCGGCAGAGGAGGTGCAGCTGCAAACACTGTTGACGGAGCAGTGTCACCTAGCGTGCAGCAAGCGCATTGCAGCTGCTGCCTGTTGGTGGCCTTCATCCTGCTCCCCAGTCAGCACAGTCACTGCTATTCACTCACAGAGAGAGAAGCTGCGGCAGCCACCACCTCATCACCCAAAAGATGCCCGCACTGCTCTGCAGACATGTCACGAGCGGCTGCTGCTGCTGCTGCTGCTGCTGCTGAGGCTCGCCAGACTGCAACCTGGCCCACCAACCGCCAGTCCCAAAGGTTGGTGAACATGCTGCGCTGCTGCTTCAGGCTTCACAGCAGCCCTTCCTTCGGCGCTGCTTGGCTTTGTCCAGGTTAGACGTCAGCTTGATTGGCGATGAAGTCGTCGTGTTCTGCTGGTCTGCCTGCTCCTGCTGCAACCGCTGCATCACATCCTGTGCGATGGAAGTGAACACCTGCACAGCACAGCACAGCAGCACAGCAGCAAAACCCTTCAACGCTCCTGTAATGACATTGCTGTTGTCCACAACGAGTCGAGAGAGCTTGCACATGCTGCCGCTGATGTGCTTAAAGGCACACCAGTACGCCGGACACCCCGACTGACCACCTTCAAGCCTTTGGCGATCACAGCAGCAGACTGCTGTGACTGCTGCAGACGTGTGCGTCTCACCTCCTCCACGTTGAGGTTGTCCTTTGCTGACGTCTCAAAGAACTTGATGTTGTACTCGTCAGCCAGGGCCTTGCCCTTGGCATACGGCACCGCACGCTTCTCATCAGCCATGTCACTCTTGTTGCCCACCAAAATCTGGCAATGCAGCGGCAGCGGGGTGAGCCAGACATGCACATGTGATCAACACACATGCAGGCCCATGCTGTCGTTTGCAGCTGCGCAGGGCTGATCAGGCATGCATGTGCTTGCTGCTGTGACTGTGAACAGCTGCTAACTCAACATATCCTGTGGCTGTCAGGGTGCTGCTGCCCTGCTGCCCTGTCAATCCATGCCAGCTGCATGCGCTGTGCATTGGCACACAGCTGCGCTGACTGACCTTGTTCACGTTGTCACTGGCGTGCTGCTCGATGTTGCGCATCCAGTTGCGGATGTTGTTGAAGGAGGCCTCATCCGTCACATCATACACCAGCAGGATGCCCATGGCCCCGCGGTAGTAAGCTGCACGTGGCAGGAAAGATAGAGGTGGGCACCATGCACAGCACAGCACAGCACACCATAATACAGCACCACAGTTGAACGGTTTGCAGACGTGCCGCCAGCTCTGGGGGTTCAAACCAGTGCACAGTGAGAGGCTACACCATAGCAACAAAGGTTAAACCAAGCAACCGAAGGCATGTCGAAGGTCTGGCCAGCGTTGAGCCTGGCAGGGTTTAGTCCCTGTGCATACCACCAGCTGCGGACATGAGGCAACCGCCGGCTATTGCACCTGGCCAAGGTGGGGCTGAAGAACCCTCCCGTGCCTGCTGCTACTGGGTGGGGTGGCAGCTGCTGCCGATGTGCCATGCTGGTGCTGCCATCAGCGCCTGTTGCTCACCACTGGTGATGGTGCGGAAGCGCTCCTGCCCTGCAGTGTCCCATATCTGCAGCTTCACCCACTTGTTGTCAAGAAAGATCTTTTTGATCTTGAAGTCAATCCTACACACATGGACAGCAGGACAGCAGCAATGCAGCAGCATTGATGTGCTTGGGTGTGGTACCAGATGAGGTGTGATCTCTTGGACAAAGCCCTCACGCAGGATGCACTGGCTACACTGCCACTGCAGAAGTGGTGCTGCCTTGTGATGTTGGGAATCTGTTTTCCCTGGGGAAGGCCAGGCGCTTCGTATGGCGCAGCCTGTTTCCAACCAGGCACGTGCAAGGTGAAACTGCTCCCAGGTCAGGCCAGACAGCTGGTCACTTGCAGGGGCCTGTCCAGTGCTGAAAACACTGCTCACCCTATCGTTGTGATGAAGCTAGGGGTGAAGGAGTCCTCAGAGAACCTAAGCAGTATGCAGCTCTTGCCAACACCTGTGGGGGTGCGTGTACCGCATGAGCACAGCAGCAGCAGCAAGGTCAGTCCAGAGCTGCTGAGGGGTGCCTCAGCCATCATGGTTCCGTCCTTGAACACATACCGCTATCGCCTATGAGCAGCAGCTTGATCAGGAAGTCGTAATCCTGACGTTGTCTGCTTGCTGTGCTGGACATGCTGGCTCCAGCTGCCCGCCCTATCTACAGCTCCCAGGAAGCCGTTTATGTGTCAAACGTTGCTTCTGTGATGAGCAGATAAGCGCCTTGCGAGCTTCAACACTTGTTGTGTGAGTGTGTTTTGCGAATGTGATGGCTGACACAGGAAGCTTCGTCGTTGAACTCGGCAAGGACAACAGACAAACAACAGCACAAGCAGTTTGCAGACACCAAAACGTCCAACGTTGAAGGTCGGGCTGCAAGCAACCAGCTAGGAAGCAGTCAAACAGGGCACAGCTGGTCTCTGCTAGTGCACGAAGGGACGAGTCTGGGCCACGAAGCAGACCATTATCCAGACCTTTGATGCTTTACACGTTCCTAAGACCGCCCATCCTCATTGGGTGGGGCCTGTTCACACTAAATGGCAATGTCATGAGTCATGACTCATGACAGCTGGTGTGGCCAGCCTGTTCCCGCACCAAGGTTGAATCACATCAAGGATATCAAGGTATACACAACACCGGTAACTCTCAGACACCAGCACTACTGCTGCACACCTCTACTGCTGGCGTGCTTCATCCCGTACTCGAGCAGCGCTAGGGCACTGGCACTCTGTTGTGCAACACGCTTGAACCTGGCTTGGGTCTGTGGCCGTGCTGGGGCTGCTGCTTCCATGGGAGCAGGTGGGGGCGCAGGGGCCTGCATGCACGCTCTGACCACCCTTGGGATCTCCAGCAGTGGGACGCTGTCCCAGGACTTGGGGCTCATTGCGCCCCCGTCTGGTTCAAGCCCATGCAGGAGGGACCACAGCGCAGGAGAGAGCATCTTGGGCCCTGCTGGAGCAGTGCTGCTGCTGCTAGAGGGGAGGCTGTGGTTTGCCCCTTGCTGTGGGCCGCTGCCGCCAGTAGGAGGGGTGCTGTTGGTGTTGGCCGCTTGCAGCCCTTGCTGTTGGCCGCTGCTGCTGTCGGCAGCAGAAGCCTTTGTGGGACCCACTGCAGCAGCCTCCTTGCTTACTGACAAGACATGGCTGGAGCTTTGGCTTGGTTGCAGCTGCCCGGGTGCAGCAGGCGCTGGCGCTGGTGCCGGAGGAAGATGCTGCTGCTGCTGCTGCTGCTGCTGTGGGTGGGACGCCTTGATGTTGTCTAGTTGCTGCTGTTGGGTTGCAGGCACCTTGCTTGCTGGCTGGCCAGCCTGTGGCTTTGGTTTGGCAGCCATGGTCAGCTTACCATTTGGCTTGTCAGCCGCGGCAGCCCCCTGCCCAGCTGCTGGCGGCACGGCTGGCTCAGCCACATGCAGCTTTCCAGCTGCACTTTGCTTCCCAGCCAGCTGAGCTTTATTAGGTGCAGC
Organism: Desmodesmus armatus; assembly: GCA_007449985.2. NCBI lineage: Eukaryota > Viridiplantae > Chlorophyta > Chlorophyceae > Sphaeropleales > Scenedesmaceae > Desmodesmus > Desmodesmus armatus. The sequence goes on along the minus strand of VIIQ02000048.1, from coordinate 313,429 downwards.
CACAGCAGCCGCCTTGGGTTGCTTGGCTGGGGTTTGGGCCAATACTCCTGGCTCGTTGGCTGCAGTGACAGATGACACTGCATCAGGTGCTGCTGCTGCTGCTGCTGGCCGTGCAGCAGCAAGCTCCTTGTTTGCACCCTCAAGCTGCTTGCCTGCACCAGAAGAAACAGCCCCTGCAGCGTCTGCCCCTGCCGAGCCGCTCTTCTCAGGGTTGATGCTGGCAGCAGCACTGCCTGCAACTTGGCTGGTGGCTTCCAGAGTGGCAGCTGCTGCGGCTCCACTGGATGATGCAGCGGAAGGTTTTGCGGCCGCCCCTGCCTGGCTGTCTCCTGCTGCTGGTGGTGCCATGGCTGCTGCTGCTGCTGCTGGAGCTGGTGGCAGTGGCAATGACGCACCCTCAGCCTTGCCATCCCCTGCTGGTAGTGGCGGGGCTGCTGCTGCTGCTGTTGCTGCTGCTGCCTTGCTTGGCGGTTTCAGACTATCCGCCTGGCTGTGTCCTACTGTTGGTGCCATTGCTGCTGCTGCTGCTGCTGCTGCTGGAGCTGGTGGCGACGGTGTGGACCCACCCTTGGCCTTGTCATCCCCTGCTGTTGGTGGCGGGGTTGGTGCAGCAGCTGCTGCTGCTGCTGCCGCCGGGGCTGGTGGCACTTTCAGGGCATCCGCCTGGCTGTGTCCTGCTGCTGGTGCCATCGCTGCTGCTGCTGCTGGAGCTGCTGGCGACGGTGTTGTCCCACCCTTGGCCTTGCCATCCCCTGCTGTTGGTGCTGCTGCTGCTGCTGCTGCTGCTGCCAGGCTTGATGTCGGTTTCACACTTTCCGCGTGGCTGTGTCCTGCTGCTGGTGCCATGGCTGCTGCTGCTGCTGCTGCTGGAGCTGGTGGCGACGGTGTGGACCCACCCTTAGCCTTGCCATCCCCTGCTGTTGGTGGTGGGGTTGCTGCAGCTGACGCTGCTGCTGCTGCCGGGGCTGGTGGCATTCTCAGAGCATCCGCCTGGCTGTGTCCTGCTGCTAGTGCCATGGCTGCTGGCAACGGCGCTGACCCGCCCTTAGCCTTTCCGGCTGTTGCTGGCGGGGCTGCGGGTGCTGCTGCTGGTGGCGGTGGCATATCATTTGCCTGGGTGTCCCCTGCTGCCTGCGGGGCTGACAAGGCTGCTGCTGCTGCTGCTGCTGGGGTCAATGACAGGGGCAAAGCTGCTGCCGCACTACCAGCTTCAGGATCCTTGCCTGGATGCGCCTGCAGCTCCTCCTCAAATGCTGCACAAGAGCTTGCTAGATCAGCTGCTGCAGCTGCCGCCCTTGCCAAGCTGCCGCCGCCATCAGCAGCCCGTGGGTCAGGACTGCTCTCAAAGTGCACGTGAGCGGTGCTGGCACCGGGGCCTGCTTGGCTGCTGGGGCTGCGGCTGGTTGGGCCAGGGCCCGCATCTGCAGCAAAGTGCACTGCTGCCCGTTGCCGTGGCGGGCTGCTGTGTGGCTTGCCTGCAGCCGGCTTGCAAGAGGCCCTACTGCTTTCTGCGCCCATGCTGCTGCCTGTACCCGCAGTGCTGCAGCTGGCAGTTGCAGCCACTGCAGCAGCCTGTGAGCTAGGCCCTTGGCCATCACTGCGCTCATCCTCAGGCTGCTTCTGTTGCCTGCTGAAGGGTGACACACTCCTGCTCCTGATGCGTTCCTTGAGGCAGCTGAGCAAGCCCCCTGACGATGTGCGCTGCGGTGCATCCTGTGCCCCCCCGAGCGGGCTGGGACTCCTGCCGGGGGCCCCATCCAGGGACCGCCTAAGAGGGCTGGGGCTTCTGCTGCCGATGCTGGCCCTGCCGACAGACCCCTGCCCATCAGGACCGAAGTGTGTGGCACCTGAAGCGGACCCCACTGAACTCTTGCCGGCAGTCCAGGAGCGCTCCACCTGGCTGTGGCTTTGGGCTGGATGGGGGACACCGTTGCCGCTGAGTGCCACGGCCGCCAGCAGCTGCTGCACCTCAGGTGTGCCTGTGGCATTGAGGTGGCCAAAGCCCTCGACCTGCAAGATACAAGACAAGTCAGGGCAGGGTCACACAACCAGACCCAATCAAGCGCTGGAATGCATACCTCGCATCAGCCAATGGCCATGGTGATTGCAGTGGTACTGCACCAACACAGTTCCAGAAGACGCACACACTGACTTGAATGGTTGTGGCCTACATGCAACTACTGGGGCCGTGCAGCTGATGTCTGGGCTGTCCCTTCAACCTGCAAGGACATTGGAACGTACCATTCTGCCCTAGGTCACAAGCTACTCACCCCAAACCCATTCCATGCCACATGCAGTTCTTCCAGGTTCTTGAGAAGGAGCAGGTCTTGCACTGGAAGCCACCCCAACCTGTCAGCAAGCAGCAACAGGCACAGTAATTACTGTGCCATCATTATGGCTGCATATCTTTGCAAAGTGTACCATAGTGCACACAACACTGCATGCGGCATGCTCACCAATGGCTATTCAGCAGATAGCAGAAGGTCATGCAGTGGGCCTGCTCAACTGCAAATGTAATTCCAATGTATACCTCACAATGTGCGCATGGTGCGCACCTGTTGTGTGAAAGCTTCAGGCTGCGCAGGTTTGAGAGCTGTTGGATGCCCTGTGGCAGCCGGCCCAGCTGGTTGTGGCTGCAGTCCAGCAGTTTCAAAGCGCTGCACTGGCAGATACCTGCTGGGACCTGCCAGAGGCGGTTGCTGGCAACAGAGAGGACCCGCAGCTTGGACAGTCCGCTGATGCTCTCTGGCAGTTGATGAAGCTGCGCAATGACCACCACAATTGCAAGCGGCAGCAGCGACACCAGCTTCCTGAGCATGGTGTGCGTGCTGACTCAAGCTGCTAGGCCACCCGTAGATTGCTGTGGTTACAGCGCAAGCCAACAGAAACCCATGTGGCCACATCAGCAACACATACTGCATTCATTAGGCGTCAGAAACATGACATGCATGCAGCCACCTCTTGAGACACAACTAGTTAGCATGGAGTCACCCTATGTTGGGTCTACCTGATTCTCCGACACCATCAGCGCCTGCAGGGATTGCAAGCGGTCCAGACCATCTGGCAGGTACGTCATGCTGTTTCCTGCTGCCTGCAGGACTGCCAGGCACCGCAGGCTGAGCACCACATCTGGCAGCTTGCGCAGCAGGTTGTGGTCCAAGACAAGGCGCGTGATGGCCAGAGGCGCCAGCTCCTGCATGAGGGACGCCCAGCAACAAGCACACACCAACGTCAGGGCTAGCACAAGCACAGGCACAGCTTGCCTAAGATGTCACACACGCTCCTCAGAGCAGTTTCAACCACTGCAGTGTGATGCAAGATGCATGTGATGCCCACTACATGATTTATGTACTCACGTCAGGCAGGGTGTGCAGCCTGTTGTTTGCCAGGTGGAGCTCCTGCAGGGCAGTTGTGCGCCCAGGCAGCTCCCAGATTATGCTGGGCAGGGCATCAAACCCGCACGCAGACAGGTCCAAGGTGCCCGCCGCACCCTCCGGCCGCAGCAGCCCCATGACAGCAAGCTCACCGCGGGCATCAACCACCCTGCAAGAAAGGGACGCAGAGCCTCTCTGTGCAGGCAGCCATACTTGCAGCATCACCCTGTGATAGGCTTACATGCTGCAAGAAGCATGTGCCAAGCCTGTCCTGATGGCGCTAGCCGCAGTCTCGCATACGAAGTGGTTTGTGATACCTGGCGAATGGCTGACGCAAGGGGTTGCCCTTGACGGTAAGCTGCCGCAGCCGTCGCAGGGCCCCAAACTCAACAGGTAGCTCCTGTGCAGCACAGCATGGCAGCAAATTCACACTATCGTGACTTGAAAGCACCCACACCTGTCTACATGCTGCACTACACTTCAGTGAATAAGCAGCACACAGCACACAGCACACAGCATACAGCAAACAGCAGCGCTGCTAGCACTTCAGCAAATCACATCAGGAATGCCCTAGGGGCCCTGCTCAGCAGCGCCAACCTGGATGCTGTTCTTGCCCAGGTTCAGGGAGGCCAGCTGTGTCTGCTGCAACAGGTCCCTCGGCACTTCATGCAGCCCACAATCACTCAGGTCTACAGACAGCCTCTCCCGGTCATGCAGTGCCACCAGCAGCAAAGGGTCCTTGCTGTAGAGGTTGCTGTATGGCGGCACAAGGGGACAGCCATCTGCCTGGAGGCAAGCAGAGCGGGGCGCATGCCAAATCAGACTTGAGCAAGAGGGCTTGGGGGCGGCTGCAGACACGCAGTCAAACGCCCAGCAAGACTGTACAGTTTAACCCAGCACACATGCTTGGCGGTGTGAGGCCAACACGATGCGGTGGTTCAGTGTCAGGGTGCACCAAAGCCAGTGGCATGCTGGAACGTCTGCACAGTGAGCAGCGTGAGGCGGCTTGCAGAACCCCTTCCCCCAGAATCACCTACCTGGAGGCCCTCCAGCTCCCGCAGCTCACCCAGCCCACGTGGGAATGTCTTCACGCCTGCATGTGCAGCAACATCATGCCTTTCCGTGATGCATCCTCGATTGGGCAACCGCAACGACACAGCTCAGGCTCTGCAGCCAATGAAAGGACTGTGGGCCCTGCATGACGACCTGAATCTTGTCTGTGAATGCTGCTTGCAGTGTGTGGCATTGAGACACAGCTGTGCATCGCCCCTAGTTCCCTTGCAGGAGTAGCCCATAACGGTTCCGCTGAGCTGGTCCCCTGTGCCAGTACCCTGGCAGTGTGCTGGTGACTTCGTCACAGATCTACAGCGGAGATCACGCTCAACTCGACTGCTGCATGATGCCAGCCAGACAACTCCCAAGTCACACTCTATTTGCAGCACATGCACGCAATACACCCACACACCTGTGCTGTCCAGGTTCAGTTCACGGAGGCATGTCATGCAGCTGAGCACTTCAGGGAACACGCCCAAGGTGTTGAAGGAGAGGTTGAGGGTTGACAGGCCGTCCAAGTTGCTGAGCTCAGCGCTCAAAGCCGAAATCTTGTTGAAGCTGATGTCCAAGAACCTGTGCATGCCGGCATGTCCACAGGCAGGACAGAAGTGGACTAGTCCAATGTGCAATCCATCTCGATACGACGTGCACTGTGAACATTGCTGCAACTGATAGCTATGAGTCGCTATAGGGGCTTCCAGCTTGCAGTGGCCAGTCAGGCGGTGGCAGCTGTGTGGCCCCACCTGAGCTGTGACATGCCGGCAAGTTCAGCGCATGGCCCTGCCAGCTGGCAAGCCGCCAGGCTGAGCTTCACCAGAGACGTGCACTCTGACAGCACCTGCACCAGCACATGGCGAGTGTCACTGCTGGTGGCAGTGTCCTGCTGGTGACGGTGACCAATGTACGGGGTCCTGTGCTTTGTGATGTGACGCGTTGGGGTGTCCTGACAGTTGTGTGCCTGCCTACGCCTAGGCGCGACCGCCCCTTGTCACTGTGGGCCATGGCCGATACTGCTATTGCTGGCACGGCGTGACAGCTCTACACACAGCTAATGATTTGAAGCTGGTGATGCTTCTGGTCTCCTGCAGATATGCTCCTGCACACCTGCTGCACAGACCTGACCCCACACCGACCTTGGGCACCACTTGGAAGTCGTTCTCAGACACAAACATGTCCCGCAGCTCCAACCTTGACAGGCTGTCCGGCAGGCCTGTCAGGTAGTTGTTGGCCATGTAGAGGTCCTGCAGTGCCGGCATCTGCTGCCCCATGTCCTCAGGCAGCTGCTGCAGCTTGTTGAAGGACAGGTCCAGCACCACCAGGGCAGGCATGTGCAGGCCTGCAGGCCAGCTGTCTAGGCGGTTGTAGGACAGGTTAAGGACCAGAAGGTTGTTGATGCAGCCTAGGAGGTCCTGAGGGCAGCTGCGCAGCTTGTTGTAGTGTGCATCCACCACCTGCATGCCAGTGCAGTGGACGCATGAACACACACATGTACAGACTCAGCTCCCTCTGGGGCCATGTGCAACTGCACTCAAGCCAAGCCACTATACATTCACCTGCACATGTGCTGGCTTGTTCTGCCACGATTGACTGGCAACAGATGGAGCACCTGACAGTGGCCTGCCTGACTGCACCCGCAGTAGCATACCACCATGCTCGCCATCAGTCCACCATAGCTGGACTGGGCATCAGCTGCTGCTCACGCACCTGCACTCCCGCCATGGCCTGGTCCTCAGCTGTGAACTGGGCCGGAAGTGCTGCCAGGCTGCAATTGCTGCATGACAGTATCCCCAGCTTCTGGGCCAGCTTGATCCGCAGCTGCACTGCCTCCTCATCCTGCAGCAATTGGTGAAAGTACCCAGGGGCCTCACAACCATGTGAAGTGTGACCACCTGACACCCAACTTGAACAACTGCTGTCACAAATCACGATCTATAGATGACAACAGGTAGTCACAGGTCCGACCAGCCTCTGCACCCCCACCTCACAGGTGCCTCCGCGTCCTGGCTGAATCACCAACTGCTCCCCTCACCTCAACAGCCCCAGGCAGCAGCAGGTTGTGCTTCTCACACAGCTCCTGCATCCTGTTTGAGAAAGCTGCCATGTGGGTCTCCACCTGATGGTGCTGCTCACCAACAACCTGCAGGTAGCTCATCACAGCCCTGTATGCAGCAGAAGCCACAACTGCACGAAGTCACATGGTGCATCGTGTTCAGCTGCACTGCACAGCCAACACAAAGCAGACATCAGACTTCCCCTGCAGGCTGCAGAGAGCACACATGAGGTGTGGGCATGCTGGGTGCTGTCAACACAGCTGCTGCTGCAATGCCAGTGGGCCATGCTACCAAGGGAGAACCCCCTTCACAGCACATGCTCAGCGCACCTGAATCCCTGCTGCAGCACATGTATGGGTATGTGCAGGTCCGGGTTCTCCACAACCATCAGCTGCTTGAGGGACGTCAGCCAGCCAAGGTCAGCTGGCAGGCTGCGCAGCCTGTTGCCAGACACGTTGAGGACCTGCAGGGCAGAGTGACGTCACAGTACGTCATATGCATGCAAGCTGCTGCTGGCCATGTGCGTTGCCACGCCATGCTGTGGGGCCCCGCGCAATGACACGGCTGCTGCAACTTCTCAGGACTGCAATTGCACATGCAGGCCGCCACTGTTACAGATGCAGATGTGCTTAGGTAGCACAAGCAGCACATGTCCGACGCGTGTCACTGACACGCCATGATGGCCAGCGGAATGGTGCCTTGTGCTGCTGTCACCTGCAGGCTTTCCAAGAAGCCAATCTCATGCTGCAGCTGCACCAGGCGGTTGTAGCTGACATCCAGCGTCTTCAAGGCTGCCAGGGTGTACAGGCTCAGCGGCAAGGCTGACAGGCAGTTGTGGGCCAGGACGAGGGTGTCCAGCTCCCTGCAGGACAGCGCTTCCCTTAGATACCTGGTAGCAGTTGCATGTGACCTGAACCAACCTTGGCTAATCTCCAGCCTGGGTGTTGGAGTGCCCAGCTGCTCAGCATGCATAAGACGACATTGGCCTGAATCACAGTTGAATCATTGTCAACGTGTCTGCTTACAGGGGTTGCCTGTACTCACGTGAGGGCACACACGTCCTCAGGCAGGCTCTTGATGCTGTTGTGTGACAGGTCACATGTCTTGAGTTTGAGGATGTCAGAAAAGACGCCTTTGGGAACAATCTGCATTCCACACAAGCGACCGTATGATCAGCCATGGCTGGCTGATGCCGCAACCAAAGTCGGCAGGTGGTAAAGAACATGCTGAACCCACCTCGATTGCGTTGTGGGACAGATCCAACTTCTCCAAGTCTGCCATAGCCATAACCTGCAGGATCAGATGGTCAGTGGGTGATCACTCATGATGTTGCTGCTGCAGAAGCAATCATCGCTGGATCACGGCAGACCCCGAGGGCAAGATTTCACCTTGTATGGCACAGTTGTGAGCCCGCCATGGGTTTTGACAAACTCTTTGAGCTCCTTGGCGTCCTTATCACCACTGCTGGAACCTTTTGATGCTGCACCTGGTCTATCGCCTGTCTGGTCTACATCACCGCGGCCTGTTGAGGCAGTAACGCTGCTGCTGGCTGGCGATTGTGTCTGCCCACCAGCAGGAGCAGCAGCATCATTCCTGTTGGCTTGCTGCATCCTGTCTGGTTATGGATGACCATTCATGTCTCTGCGATCACCCCACAACAGTGTGTTGTGCTGCTCACAGCTTGGCCATGCAGCTGTCTGTGTACACATGTGCTGCAGTGCTTCGCCTGAGCATGTGCATAACGAAGTGACATAAGATTGTTCGAGGACGTTGTGCTGCAGCAACGTGTGCAATTGCGGTTGCTGTTGCGCCAGTTTGACCACCCTTACGTAACCGGAACCGAGGTTGACTCATTCACCTCATTCTTTCCAGTCTGGAAGCAGGTGCAGTCAAGGAGCTGTTTGTCTGGATCCCAAGGAAGCTTCCAGCGTACACATTTTGACTTCCAAGGTTGTCAAGGTGGGGGCTTGCATTCACCCACAGTTCGGTGAACAAACCAATTGGTTGGCACTTGCAAGTGCCTAGTGCAATGCATTCCATTGGTGAGCTTGGGTGTCATGTGTTCTTGCGACTAGCTTGTAGCATCCGTGTGGTGCTTTGTGCATGATGCAGGATGCATTGTAGTGGTGGGGGTCCCCAAGTTTGCCCACCCAGCTGTTTGGCTTGTACCGTATGTGTACCATCACTGTTCCACTCAGCGAATGGTGTGGCCACACGCATGAGCATGTGATGCAGGGCATGTCACACAGCGATGCCTTGCCACTTGCCATCCTGGGCTCATGCGCTACGAGACCACAAGATAACCTTTACCAGACCGGCAAGAGAGACAGAAACTTCTGATCAAATCCACACACAGCGAAAGCACTTGAAGACTAGCAGTAATGCCATGCAAATGCAAATCCTATTATCAGCGGGCGTCTGAGCATGTCACAGCACACACAGCACACTGGGCCGGCAGCACCAGTGCAACCGCCACACGGATGTATGTGTTTGGGGTTTTCACCACACAGTCGTACTGCAATAGCCTCACAACATTTGAAAACACCACTCATAGGTATGAACACATGTCATGTGGATGATCCCGTGCAGTCTACTCACAGTCCCTGACTGCGATACGCATTCACAAACATAACACATGCAGCACTGAACCTCCGCAGTGTGGCTGAATCAACAAGTCAAACCATGAGCGGCTGCTGCCACACCGTGTGGCATGTTGCTCAACAGCAAGTGTCGCCACTAATGCTCTTACGACAGCACCAGGCTTGACTCCCCACACCACCCCGTGTTCCCTGCTGACACACTAACCACTGCTGACACACCGGCCACTGCTGCTCAAAACAAGCACATGATGATCATGCAGTTTCTCACTGACCCTTGCCAGAACACACTACCGCCTATTCAACAGCTGCGACAGTATCGGCAAACGCTCGTGCATACGCTGCGCCAGCTGCTCCTTTGTCGGCCGCTTGGACGGACACAGCAGCCTATGCTCAGGCCAGTGCTGCCGCTGGCATGCCACAGAGCAGTACCTACACCAGAGCAGAAGGGGCAGCAGCAGGGGCGGCAGGGCAGAAACACAGTGTTAGCCGGTCAGCTGTTGTGCTGAAGGCTGAGTCAGCAGATGCTTGGCCTGGCGCTTAAACCATGCACCACTGCTACATGAATCTTGAAATGAGCCAACTGGTTACCTGCTGCCATGTTACACCCTGTTCCTTGAGACCTGTCCCTGGCAACAAGCTGACCACACCAGTCTATCCCGTTGCCCCTCACCGTGCTGCCACCGCCTCCTGTGGTGCCGCAGCCGCCCCTGCAGCACCCTGTGACCCCACACAGCCGCCACACACACAGGCCGCACCCCGCACCAGGGCAAACCCTGCGCTCACACCCGCCGCATTCCTGCAGCCCGGGTTGTTGCAGAAGTAGCGGTTGGGCACGGCCGCAAACAGGTCACCACCTGCGCATTGGAGTGCGCTGCTGCTAGCTTTCAGGCCCATCAAGGCCTGCCACGCAGGACCCTCCTGCTGCAGCAGCTGCTGTTGGTGGGCAGGTGATGGCTCAAGGAGGGTATCCAGGACCCCAGGGTGACAAAGGTTACTCAAGGGGGCCAAATGGGAGTGACAGCAATGATCCAAGCGGGCGCATACCATCATGAGGCGCAAGCGGTAGCCAGGCAGCCCCTGGCCTTCATTGCTGCTGCTCAGCAGGCTGAAGCATTGAGGGTTTGCTGTCTGCTGCATCATAAACTCCCACCAAGCCCTGACAGCAATAGCAGTCAGCTCAACACCCGCGCCCAGCTGATTGAACGCCTCGTGCATGTCTTTCCGTTTGGCCTCGGCTGTGCTGCTTGTAGACTTCCAAGCCTGTTCCGAAGTCAGCAGCCAGGCTGACAGCGGGTAGCTGTCTGGCTGCGAGAGACACAGCTCCAGCTGCTCTGCCACCTGCAGCAGACAGCGGCCCAGCACAAACCAGCCCGCCGCCACTGCTGCTGATACGGGCTGCGCCGAGCCTGTTGCTGCAATGGCTATTGTGTGCTCAACGATAGTCCGTTGCATCTTGGCACACTCCAGCAGCACCGCTGGCAGGGCCCTGCCTGGCTGTCCCTGTGCTGTGCTGAGGGTGGTGAGGTGCAGCGACATGACAGCCTGCAGCACCTGCTGCACCTCAGTCGCCACGTCACTGCGCGTGTCATGCGCAACATTTGCCACAGCATTGTTGCACACAAACAATGCAGCACTCAGCATTGGCTCCCTGCCAAAGGCAGCACCAGCAGCACCGTCCGTGCCAGCTACATTGCTGTGGTGTGACAGCAGCAGCTGCAGCCGCGAATGGCCGCGTACTGCTGCTTCCAAAAGCTGAGTTACCCAGGACACTTGCTGCAGCTGCTGCGGCCGTAGTGGGGTAGGACTGGCCCTCTCCAAAGCACGGCCGAGCGAAGTCTGCAGTGCCGACCCTGCAAGATCCAGGAATTGCTGCAGGGTGGCAGCCAGTTTCATAACATTCTCCATGTGCGCTGCATGTGTTGCTGAGCTGCCACTGCCGCCGCCAGCACTGCTGCCGCTGCTGCCGCCGCTGCCGCCGCCACCACTGCTGCCGCCGCTGCCGCCGCTGCCGCTGCTGCCGCTGCTGCCACCACTAGCACTGCTGGTCCTGCTGCCGTCGCTGCTGCAGGTCACGTGTTCTATCATGTGTTGTACCACGTCAACTGCAGCCGTAATCTGCTGCAGCAGGAGTGACAGCAGACCCACAGTGGGCCAAGCGAGTGGCCTCAAGAGATCAGCGCAAAATCTGCAGGGCTCGCCCTCACTGCCTTCGCACCATGAGGCATCTGCCAGATTGCCAGCGGTGAAACCGCAAGCGAGGGCAGCAGGCATGGCATCCTCACCCTGCAGCCACAATGCTGCTGTTGCAGACGCAAGCAGCAGCAGTGGTGCACGTTCCAAGCCATAGGAACTGACAAGGAAGCGGTGGCAAGCAGGGTGTTGCACCTCGCCCAGTCCCAGCACTGTGCTTGCTGCCTGGACAAAGTCGATACACACCGTGTCAGCAAAGCATCCTGGGCTGCTGCTGCTGCAGCTTCTGCTGCTGCTGGGTGTGGTGGTGGCTGTCGTGGCTGGGGCCTGTGCAAGGCAGTGCTCCGGCATCAACAGCTGGTATGGCTGGCCCTCCTGCGCTTCTGGGCCAGTATCGGAATGATGCTGGGGTGTTGGCGCCCCTTCCGCTGCTGCAATGGCCGCTGCAACGTGCGGCAGCAGCTGTGGCGGCAGCACTTCACCCCAGCTGTACTCAAAGTGCTGCAGCCAGGACTGCACCACAGGCACTTGCGGTACTTGGGGCTGCATGGAGTGCTGCACACGGCACAGCAGCACACCCTCCGCCCTTGCAGCAGCAACGGGAGGGCCAGCACCGCAGCTGCTGCCGCCCATGCTGTTGGTGCTGCTGCTGCCAGCACTGCTGCTGCCACTGCTGCCGCCATTGCTGCTGCTGTGCTGTGCCGGTTGGTGCTCCTGCTGCTGCAGTTTGTGCAGCAGGTTCAGCTGCAGCTGGCTCCCAAACAGGGCAGCAACCACCACCGCTGTCTGCTGTAGTGCCTGGTGCCGCTCGAGCAGCTTGGCTACTGCGTCCGGCCTGGTGTTGTTTCCAACATGTGTGCTGAGGTCTGCCAGCAGCAGGGAAGCAGTGTGCAGCACAGCTGCAGTGATGTCGGCGGCTGGAAGCTGCCGCAGTGGCAGCTGCATCTGCTGCTGGTCCTGCTGCTTGTAGAACTTCGTGATTACCTGGTTGCCAGTGTGCATGGTGCCAAGACAGCTTAGGTACTTCCCACACATCATTAGCGTGTCAGCAGCAGCTTCACCCACCCCTGCTGGTGCTGCAAGGATACTGCCAGGCCATATCCTGGCCAGTGCTGTCACCCAGCAGCAGGTGAGCTGTATCTCATGTAACCACAGCTCCGGCAGTGTGTACTGGTGAGCTGTTGCTGCCCACCCTCGAAAACCAGGCTCCTGCAGTCAGAAGAAAGGCAAGACACACATGGGGCCAACAATGCCATGTATATGGCTGGGGTTTTCCAGCAAACCTCTGTAGTACTAATGTTGCATACATACGTGTTGTTGCACTGCTTCAATTGACTACGCACCCCATTGAAATCCACAGTAATCCCGTCCATCCGCTCCACCAGGTCCTGCGCAGTGATTTGCAGCTGCTTTTGCAGCCCCGTCCTGCTGGCTGCCAGGGCTGCTGCTACAGCCTCGCCGCGTGCTGCTGCTGCTACTGCCGGGTCCGGGGAGGACAGCTTGGCACACAGCGGGGTCACCACCAAGCTGCAAGGCAGCAGCAGCAGTAGCGACGGCAGTGGCATCAGGTGTACAGCTTTACCAGGCTGCTTTGCGAGCTGTGAAGTGGCGAGCTGTACATGCGTTTGACAAGCACGGCCAGCACGTCGCTGCTGTTGGGCATGGGCAGTTCTTGGACACCGCCTCCATGAACAACGGCAGGGGCCCAGGGGGTGAGGTGTGGTGAGGTGTGGTCAGGTGTGGTGAGGGCAAGTCCCAATATGTGTGTTTATGTGTTGTTATATAGGTTACGGCAGATGCATTTCAAGCATTCTTCGGTGCAGCAAACAGTAATGGGTGCACACAAGTGTGTTGGGTGAACCCATGTTTCAAAGCAACCAATGGACCGACATCACACTGTGACAGCAGACATGCACCTCTACCTCACCATGCATTGCAAACGTAGTGCACTCAGTGCAGACATTTACCTGTCAAACGTGTTCAGTGTGGCGATGCTGGCACTGTGGTCATGGCCCTTGCTGCTCAAAGTTGCTGCCATAGCTGGCAGCAGAAGTGGCAGCAGTCTGACAAGATCCGAGTAACTTTGACTGCTTAGCACTGACGACCAGTCATCCCCATTCAGTGCATGATGTAGCATGTTACACGTGCATCCCTGGCTGCAGGGGTTCGTGAAGCCATCTGAAATGCCTTGGACCATTAGGGACCAGCGCCAGACCATATCATCAGACAGTGGGAGCTGCGGTGTGGGAGCTCCACTTGGAGGCATCGCGGTGTATTTTGTTGGTTATTTCAACGAGATCGGATAGTCGACAGCAGCCTTGCGTTTGCCCTGTCCGCACACGAAGGGTTGCAGATATGAAGATGGCAGCAAGAATAATCCGAGGCAGAGCCAACAGGCGAGCAGCATGTAATTGCCCCTGGCTTGATGAAAAGCAGACAGTTGTTATTTCGAAGCACTCCATGAGGGTTTGCCAACCGCGACCTGGTCCCAGCAACAACCTTGGACCGACACCAGACGACGGGCAAGAGTGATAGAGGGTTCAAGCAAGCACAAACATAAAAAGCAGCACAGACAGCCAAAAGCAGTCATTGCCATGCAATACCCATCATCAAAGGGGTCTCAGCACACAACAGCAACCCACCTCGCCAGCAAACGCCACACTGGTGTGCATTTCTGGCGTTGACTTCACCAAAACCCCACAACATGTTACAAACACCATCATACAATTATTACAGAACAGAGAAACATGTGCGCATGTCATTAAGCAATATTTACAGTCACGCATTGATTTGTACACATGCTAGTGTACACAGATAGCCATCTGCTGGTGTTTGCTCAGCAGTACAGAGCATGAGCGGCTGCTGACCCACACATAAACCAACAGGATATGATACCAGTACTCACTGGTCAGACAACTGCCCATCCATAGGCAAACACCACGAGACTTCAGCGTCAACCCCTGTACCCCTGCTGACACACCTTTGCGGTGTGACAACAAGCTCATGAGTGTGATCACACCATGTACTCGGTCACTCCATGACCTTGCAAGGACACTGCAGCCCATCAAGCAGCTGCATCAGTGCAGGCACCCTCTTCCCACTGCACCTGCGTTGGCTGCTGCATTGCCTGCTTGGATGGACACACCTGCCTATGCACTGGCCAGTGCTGCCGCTGGCATGCCACAGAGCAGTACCTACACCAACAGCAGGGCAGCAGCAGGGGCGGCAGGGCAGGAACACAGTGTTGAGAGGTCAGCTGCTGTGCCTGGCAGTCTGCAGGCTTGAGAGCAGGAGCTGCTTGAAATCAGGCAGTTGCCCAAGGTCCAAGTATGAGAGTGAGGTGCACCTAAGGAAAACTAAGGAAGGAAAGAATCAGACCTTGTCTCCCACATAATGCCAACCCTCTTTGCCCCTCACCGTGCTGCCACCGCCTCCTGTGGTGCCGCAGCCGCCCCTGCAGCACCCTGTGACCCCACACAGCCGCCACACACACAGGCCGCACCCCGCACCAGGGCAAACCCTGCGCTCACACCCGCCGCATTCCTGCAGAACGGGTTGTTGCAGAAGTAGCGGTTGGGCAGGGCTACGCATAGGAGTTGCCCCGCGGCTTTGAGCTTGCGGCTGGCAGTATGCAGGGCCTCTGAGGCCCGCTGCGCAAAACCCTGGCGCTGCAGCAGCTGTTGCTGCTGCTGGTGGGCAGGTGATGGCTCAAGCAGGGCGGCCATTATCTTGGCGTCAACCAGGGTGATTGCAGCGACAGTGCCTGTCTGCAAGTGGGAATATGCTTGCAGTAAGCACACTTGGTAACGCAAAAGCCACAAGGATGCGCTGCTGCTGAGGCTGCCTACTGCCGGCTGCGATAACAAATCCAACCAGTGCTCGACAGCCACTTTGAGCAGCGCAACAGCCGACCCCAAGTGCGTGAGCTCCACAAGCAGGGGGCCTTGTCAGTTGTGTCGCTGGAGGGTTTCCAAGCCTGTTTCCAAGCCTGTGAAGACGTCAGCAGCCAGGCTGACAGTGGGTAGCTGTCTGGCTGCGAGAGACACAGCTGCAGCTGCTCTGACAGCTGCAGCAGACAGCGGCCCAGCAGGAACCAGCCCGCCGCCACGGCGGCTGATAGTGGCTGGGCTGCCTCTGCTGCTGCAGCGCCTGTTGGGTGCCGAACCATTGTCTGCTGCAGACGGACACACTCCATAAACACCACTGGCAGGGCCGCACCTGGCTGTCCCTGTGCTGTGCTGAGGGTGGTTAGTTGCAGCGACATGACAGCCTGCAGCACCTGCTGCACCCCAACCGCCACCTCGCTGCGAGTGTCGTGCGTTACAGCGACCACAGCTGTGTTGCACACTGTTAGGCAAGCGGGCAGCATTGCTTCCACGCTGGGGGCAGCAGCACCACAAGCAGCAGGGTTTATGCCTGCTCCACTGCGCTCCGGCGGCAGCTGCTGCCAGAGCGCTTGAGACCGAACCGCTGCTTCCAAAATCTGGGTTGTCAATGACAGCTGCTGCAGCTGCAGCGGCCGCAGCTGGGCAGGGCTGGCCCTCTGCACTGCACGGCTGAGCACAAACTGCAGTACAGGCGCTGTTACGTGAAGGTATTTGTTCCATGTAGCAGCCATCGCGGTTGCTTGAGCGTCCGAACCATATGCTGCTGAGGCAATAATGCCACCGCTGCTGCTGCTGCTGCCGCCACTGCTGCCGTCACTGCTGTCACTGCTGCCGCTGCCGTCACTGCTGCCGCTGCTGCCGCTGCTGCTGCCGCCACAGGCCAGGTACTCTGTGGCGCCCACTGCAACAGCTGTGGCATGCTGCACCAGCATCGACAGCAGCCCCACTGTGTGCCAAGCGAGGGGCTTCAGGAGCTTAGCGCACACTGAGCAGGGTTGGCCCCCACTACCTTCACACCACGAGGGTTTGACCCGCGTGCCTGCTGAGACACTGAGTCTCAAGGCAGCAGGCCAGGCAGCAATTCCCTGTAGCCACAGCGCTGCTGCTGCAGAGGCTAGCAGCAGCAGGGCGCCATTTCCAGACCCGGACTGAGGGCTATGCGCTGGCAGGCTGAGTGATGCATATCGCCCAAATCCATCACTGTGCCTGCTGCTGTGACAAACTTGATACACATCGCATCATCAAAGCATCCTGGGCTGCTGCTGCTGCTGCTGCTGGCTGCCGCGGTGAGGCAGTTTCAAGGCAGTGCTCAGGCGACAGCAGCTTGTATGGTTGCTGCGCCTGCACCGCAGAGCTGGAGGAGGGGTGCTGCTGTGGTGCTGACGCCCCTTCCGCTGCTGCAATGGCCGCTGCAATGTGCAGCAGCAGGTGTGGCGGCAGCACTTCACCCCAACTGGCCTCAAAGTGCTGCAGCCATGACAGGACCACAGGCACTTGCGGGACTTGGGGCTGCAGCATTAGGGCCGCTTGGCGTAGCATGCCGTGCTGCACGTGGTGCAGCAGCATACCCTCTGCTCTCTCAGCAGGAGCAGCAGGAGCGTCATGACGGCAGCAGCTGCCACCATTACTGCCACCGCTGCTGCTGTTGATGACGCTGCTGCTGCTGCTGCTGCTGCTGGTGTCACTGCTGCTGTGCTGTGCTGGTTGGCTCTCCTGCTGCTCCTGTTTGTGCAGCAGGTTCAGCTGCAGCTGGCTGCCGAAGAGGGTAGCAACCACCAACGCTGTCTGCTGCAGTTGTTGGGGCTGGGCGAGCAGCCTGGCCACTTCTGTTGGTTTCTTATTGGCTTCAATTTGTTTGCCGAGGTCTGCCAGCAGCAGGGAGGCTGTGTGCAGCACTGCTGCAGTGATGTCGGCTGCAGGAAGGGGCAGCAGCGGCGGCTGCTGGTGCTGCTGGTGCTGCTGCTGGCCCTGCCGCTGCTGCTGTCAGTGTGTTTGCTGCTGGTGGTGAGTTCCAAGCAGCTGATTGACGCGGTGCATGCTGCTGACAAGCTCCAGGTACTTTGCACACAGCAGCAGCGTGTCAGCAGCAGCTTTTCCCACCCCTGCTGGTGCTGCAAGGATACTGCCAGGCCATATCCTGGCCAGTGCTGTCACCCAGCAGCAGGTGAGCTGTATCTCGTGCAGAGAGTCAGGCAATTCGAGCACATGGGCTGCTGTTGCAAAATGCTTCCTTGCGATAGCCTGCATGAGAAAACAGGGCAGGGGACAAGACGTGAGTGCAGCTAACAGTTATGACAGTCATGAAAGCATGCAGGTAAACAAAGTACCATGCCATGTGACAGGCACAAAATCATGTGAACTGAAAGCTGTCCAGGTCTTTGGGAGATGCAAGCACTGATGCAGAAACATCACACAACAATGTGTGCAGCTGCTTGCTCATTGTGGTTGTCTAAGCAACGACATTGCATCGACAGCACACAACGAGCATGAAGCTCATGAACAGCCCCACTTCTGCTTGTGAAGCCAACAACAAGGTCAAGCTGGTCTTCTATAAGTTCACTACAAACACACTATCAGTGTGCCTGCTACGCTGACTTGCCACGGTCTGTACAACCAGTATGACTGGCCCCAACATGCCTCACCGCTTGAGCTGGGGAGTGGCACCAAGCCTCTGCTGATGCAAGGCCCTTGGCCAGTAGTTCACCCAGCTTCGCCTGCATGATGATGGTAGTGAAGTGCAGCCCCTCCGGCAGCCAGTCCTGCCGGCTGCCAGAGCTGCTGCTACAGCCTCGCTGCGTGCTGCTGCTGTACTGCTGGGTCCTGGGAGGACAGCTTGGCACACAGCGGGGCCACCACCAACCTGCAAGGCAGCAACAGCAGCAGCAGCGCGACGGGCAGCAGCGGCAGCGTCGAAGTTTACGATTCGTTTTCAGGTTGTGAGCTGGATGCAGTGATGTGTGGCTGGCAGGTGGCTGCTGGGGGAGTAGATGTGGAGGGTATTCAATACCTCAACTGAGGCCAAGGGAGTCACACGCACGCAAGGGGCAATTGACTGCCCTGGTGACGCTTGGGCCCAGGGTAATTGCCTCAAGCTCTGGTTACAACTGCATGTATTGCTCACTCTAAGACCACCCCACTCAGGTTCAAGTGACCGTTAACATCATGGCAGGGTTGCATGAGCAGCTGAGTGCTCCTGCAGGGGAGTTTGGTGTGCTGAGTCCTCGTGCCCGGCCCTTCCAAGCTGACGGCCTGGCACCCAATCACCATAAACAAAACACACTCTTACTTGTTGTAAACCTCCACAGTTGTATGCCTGGCCGTGTTATCATGGTCACACAGCATTACTGCCACCTGGGGCAGCTGGTGCAGCAGCCTCTGCTCCTGGCGGCCTGCCTGGCTGGCATCTGGGTGGGTGGAACACCGTGCACACCTCGCCAACGCGTGAGTGATCTTATGGCAGGTGCATTTGGGGCCACAGGTGGTGCCGAATAGGCCCCCTACCAGGGACTGAACCTCTTGCAGCAGCAGTAGTGCCATAGCCCCTTCAGCAGCAGGTGGTTCTGTGGGGACACCTGGCGGCATGATCATGCGTAGATGTGCTGATTGGCGTTGCAAAGAAATTTAGTTCAGCATTGATGAGGGGCGTTTACGAGCATGCGCACCCTGGGTCCCAGGGTCCCGGTGCAAGTATGACTAATGAGTTACCCAGAGGCTTGAGTGCGCACGCTGCACACGTACATACTCTTGTTGTTGGGTGTGACTATGCGCGAACTATTTTGGTCAGCAGTTACGCACGACAATGCCGCCTGCTGTCTCCACAGAACCACCTGCTGCTGACGGAGCTTGGCAGCTGCTGCAGGATTTAGGGTCCGTTATAGATGGCCTGCACACCCCCTGTGTCCCACATGCACCTGCCACAAGCTACCCCACGTGCTGGTGGGATGTGTGGGGCATCTCACCAACGCATTGGCTGAAGCCAGTCAAGGGAGCAGCAAGGGGCGGGAGCTGGCCAGCCTCATTGCGCAGCTGCTACCTAAGCTGGAAGCATCGATGAGCGGCCATGATTACAAGGCCAGGAATACCATTGTGGAGGTCTACAACATGTGAGCTGTTGACCTTTGGTTGTTGGTGCCAGGCAGGGCAAGGGACACTGCACACCAAGTGAAATTCACACCACATCCTTTGCTCAAGCAACCCTTCCACGCTGTCAGTGGTCACTTGTGAACTGAGTGGGGCCGTTTCAAGATGTTGCTCTGCAAAGGCACTTCAAAGCACAACTCGCCACGTCGCTGCTGCTGCTGCTGTTGCCACTGCCTTGCAGCTTGGTGGTGGCCCCGCTGTGTGCCAAGCTGTCCTCCCAGGACCCAGCAGTAGCAGCAGCAGCACGCAGCGAGGCTGTAGCAGCAGCCCTGGCAGCCAGCAGGACTGGGCTGCCAGCACAGCTGCAGAATAGCGTTCCTACCCAGCAGGCGAAGCTGATCGCGGTGATGGCAGTGGGGGTTGAACCAGCAGAGGCTTGGTGCCAATCCCAGCTCAAACGGTGAGGCATGTTGGGGCCTGTCACGACAGCACTGCACATTGCTGCTGGTGCTGCCAGTTACAGCAAGTGCTTTTGCTTGGCAGGTGCCTGTCCCCATGGCATGGTCAGTCTGTCAACTGTCAGTTGCGCTCACATGCTGCCCATGCTTCCTTCCTGCAGGCTGACATGTGGAAGCGCTTTGCCAAAGCAGCAGACACTTATGGACTGCTGAAAGTGCTGCACGAGATACAGCTTACCTGCTGCTGGGTGACAGCACTGGCCAGGATATGGCCTGGCAGTATACTTGCAGCACCAGCAGGGGTGGGACAAGCTGCTGCTGAAACGCTGCTGCTGTGTGCAAAGTATCTGGACCTTGTCAGCCGCATGCACCACGTCAACCAGCTGCTCACTGAGCATCACCAGCAGCAGCATCCAGACCAGCAGCAGCAGCAGGGCCAGCAGCAGCGGCAGCCGCCAGACCACCAGCAGCAGCAGCAGCTGCTGCCGCTGCCCGCAGTCGACATTACTGCAGCTGTGCTGCACACCGCCTCCCTGCTGCTGGCAGACCTTGACAAGCACATAGCAAAGACTACAAGCCCAAGAGTTGTGTCTAGGCTGCTCGAATGCCCCCAGATTCTACAGCAGACAGCGTTGGTAGTTGCTACCCTCTTTGGCAGCCAGCTGCAGCTGAAGCTGCTGCAAGAACTGCAGCAGCAGGACCGCCAACCGGCACAGCATGGCAGCAGTGACGGCAGCAGCAGCAGTGGTGGCAGCGATGGCCGCAGCAGGAGCAGCAGCAGCTGCCGTGCTGGCCCTTCTGCTGCTGCTGCTCCTGCTGCTGCTGAGAGAGCAGAGGGTGTGCTGCTGCATCGTGTGCAGCAGTTTGCGCAGCCCCAACCACCGTCGCAGCTCCAGCAGCCGTGCTTGCCTCTGATGCCATTGTCATGGCTGCAGCCCAATGTCAGCAGTCCTGTGGTGCGGTCATGGCTGCAGCACTTTGAGGCCAGCTGGGGTGATGTGCTGCCGCCACACCAGCTGCTGCACGTCGCAGCGGCCATTGCAGCAGCAGAAGGGGCGTCAGCACCACGGCAGCACCCCAGCACTAGCTCTGCTACGCAGGCGCAGCAGCCATACAAGCTGCTGTCGCCTGATTCCTGCCTTGAAAGTGTCTCAACCATAGCAGCAAGCACCAGCAGCAGCAGCAGCAGCAGCATCGGCAGCCCAGGATGTTTTGATGCAGAGGTGTGCATCAGCTTTGTCAAAGCAGCAGGCTCAGTGCTGGGTTTGGACGCTATGAATCACCCAGGGGCTTGCCAGCGAACCCTTCTCAGTCCGGGTATGGAGCGGGCGCCGCTGCTACTGCTGGCCTCTGCAGCAGCAGCACTTTGGCTGCATGACTATCTCGCCCTCCCTGATGCGTTGGGTTGTGGGTTCAGTGCGGGTGCAATGGTGCATTCCTCTTGGTGTGAAGGCAGTGAGGGCCAGCCCTGCACAAGGTGTGCTGACCTCCTGAAACCCTTGCCTGGCCCACTGTGGGGCTGCAGTTGCTGCTGCTGCAGCAGACCATTGGAGTTGTAGCTGCAGCAGATTACCCAGCCTGGAGCAGGGACATTAGCGGCGGCAGTGGTGGCAGCAGCAGCGGCAGCGGCAGCAGCGGCGGTGGTGGCAGCAGCGGCCGCTCAGCAGCACGTGGGGCAGACGCCAAACCGCGCTTACCATTGGCGTCTTGCCTGGAACTCTATCTGACGGTGGCGGGGAATGTGCTACAGATTGCGCTTGAGCGTGCAGTGCACAGGGCCAGCCCTCCCCAACTGCTGCTGCAACAGCTGCAGCCAGTGTCCCTGGCAATCCAGCTGGTGGAAGCAGCAGTACGCTGCCGTGGGCAGCTGCAGCAGCTGCTGCCACAGCACAGTGAAGCCAACAGTAGCTGCAGTACGGCTGCTGGTACGGGTGCTGTTGGCGTGGGCCTGGAACCAGTGCTGCCTGCTGCTGTGGGCATGTGCAACTTGGGGTTGTGTGTTGTGAGGATGGCCACGCTCAGTGCTCTGGCCAGTGATGTGGCGGTTGAGGTGCAGCAGGTGCTGCAGGCTGTCATGTCGCTGTGCCTAACTGCCCTCAGCACAGCACAGGGACAGCCAGGCATGCCCCTGTTGGCGTTGTTCACCGTATGCGGCAACTTGCAGCAGGACATCCTGCACCAGCATGCAACAGCCGCTGCAGCAGCAGGGGCAGCCCAGCCGCTATCAGCAGCCGTGGCGGCCGGCTGGTTTGTGCTGGGCCGCTGTCTGCTGCAGGTGGCAGAGCAGCTGAAGCTATGTGCCTCACAGCCGAGCAGCTACCCACTGTCAGACTGGCTATTGACCTCAGCACAGGTGCGGGACTGCCCCAGTACTCCACTTGACCAGGAGGGCGTGCGCAAGGGGCTCGACTTGTTCGTGACTTCTCTTTCGCTGCTCGCAGATGCTGTTCAGGGCTGGCAGCAGAAACATCTGACATCTCAGGCAGTTCTAGCAGAATGCAACAGCGGCGCGCTCGTTTGGTTGGCTCGCTATCAATGGCGCTTGATGGAGGCGCATCTTGTCCTGGAGGAGGTGGTTCAGTCTGTTACAAGCTTGAGTTATCCTGAGGCTCTGGCTTCCTTACTAGACCCTCCACCACCTCCCCACCAACACAGCAGCAGCAGCAGCGCGAGGGTCGTGCACGGCGGGCCTTGGATGCCCTCCAGTTTGCCAGCGACGAGCTCAAATGCGCAGGGAAAAACCTGTGTGCAGCCCTGCCCAACCGCTACTTCTGCAACAACCCGGGCTGCAGGAATGCGGCGGGTGTGAGCGCAGGGTTTGGCCTGGTGCGGGGTGCGGCCTGTGTGTGTGGCGGCTGTGTGGGGTCACAGGGTGCTGCAGGGGCGGCTGCAGCACCACAGGAGGCGGTGGCAGCACGGTGAGGGGCATATGTATGGGTGGGGTAAAGCCTCGTATCAAGGGAAATCTAGCCAGTCAGCCTGATCACCATTTGGAGCATTCCGGTATGTATGTGCATCTTTGGAAATGGTGCTGGCATGTGGATCCAGTCTGTTGACAGGCCTTGTCGATAAGTGGTGCACTGCATCGCGGGGTTACTCACGGCACAGCAACCCCTGACTCAGCAGCCTGCAGCGCAACAGCAGTCCTGTCACAGTGTTGACTTGCATTGTGTTGTGCTGCCCTGCTCCTTCTTACCTACTGCTGCGATTGTGCAGGTACTGCTCTGTGGCTTGCCAGCAGCAGCACTGGCCTGAGCACAAGCAGCAGTGCCCATCCCAGCGGCGCAATGCGCGGAGAGTGAATGCTGTGTCTGACCGGCAGTGCGCCATCGCAGCTGCCGGACAGGCAGGATGTTCTAGCAAAGGGCCATGACTGACCTGACTGACAAATGCAGGGTGTGAAGCTTGTGCCAAACATCAGTGGTGGGTTTGCTGGCGACAGTCAGAGTGTCAGCTGGAAACATGGGTTGGGTGAAGCAGGACACTGGCAAAGTGGTGTGCTTGTCACAAGGCTGACCAGTTGATCCACAAGCTATTGGGTGACATGACCGGCAGCAGCCGTCGCTCGCGGTTTGTACTCTTGAGCCAGCCACATTGGCAGAGAGCTGTCTTGTAAGTGTATAACTGGTTGTGTGACTGTGAAGAGTTGCATGTTGTTGTGAATCCCTGTTCACAAGAGTGGTTGTGGTTGTGGGTTGGTCTTGTGTCTTGTTGTGAGGTTATTGTGGCTATGCAGTTGAAAACCAACAACTGCAATGCAGCGCGCCTGCAAGTTGCAGCTGTACTGGCAGTTGTGCTGTTGTGTGCTCAGAATCAGATCCCACTGACAATTGGGGCTGCATGAACGTGACCGGTGTTGCCAGTCTGTCCTGCTTGTTGACTTGTGTGGTTGCCTGAGCCTCCTGTCAATCTTGCCGGTCGTCTGGTGTCTAAATACTTGCAACAATTTGCTCGATAATCTGGTCAACGGCACAACTTCAGCTTGAGCATGGAACAGATCCATACTCCTGTATACATCCCACAGCAACCCCGCACAACAACACCACCCTCAGCCGTCCTTTTTCAGGGCAGCATCGATAGCTGACAGCCGTTCCACAAGGTGGGGGTGTGAATGGTGGTACGCGCTGAACCAGCTGTCAACATTCAAGCTGGCCTTGTTCTGCTCCTCAAGCTTTAGCAGGGCTGCTCGCAAATCTTGACCCTTGCCCTGATCCACAGCAAACCTGCACACCAGCAGTGGCAGCACACCCGCACCAGACTATCTGTCTATCCCTCATCATTCATGGGGGAGTAGTGCATGGCACGATAGGCAGGTGGTGGGTTCCAACTCTTCACTGCAACTGATATCCCCACCTCCTGATTTCAACCTTCGGTCAACATGTTTGCACCGTAACCAGTGTCACTCACAGTCCGGGACTGTCAGTCCCGGCCTTCCAAGGTTTTCCGGCGGCGCCTTGAGGCCTGATTCCTATCCACCAAGCAAATCTATTCGGGTATCTAAAATCATCGGTGCATTTACCTTGATGGTACGACAAAGCAGCGACACAGTTAGTCATCGTTGATATTTGACGCCTGGTTCAAGTGGTGCAAACGGACATGCTAGCCTGCTAGCTGTGTGCTTGTCACTTCCGGCTACCAGAAGGAGCTACTACCATGCCGCGACATTCACCCACACCACCACCTGCTGCTGCCTTGGTGACACAGCAGGCCATGGTTGTCCAGTTTGTTACTGGCCTGAAAACCCCCTGCGACCCCACATGCACCTGTCAACATCTCGCTCGGGCGCTGTTGGGATGCGCATGCGAGGCAGCTGTTGGCGGCGAGAGAGGCAGCAAAGTACTGTTGAACTTCTTGCAGCTGCTGCCAGGGCTGGCAGCAGCATTGAGCAGCCGAGAGTGGGAATCGGGCAAGGGCCACAACCACAGCGCCAGGCATGCCACTCTGGACCTTTACAACAAGTGAGGAGTTGAAAGCCAAAGTTGCACTGAGTCTTGTGCCTAGATGTGCCAGTGCCCCACTCAGCACATTCAATGATTGTTCAAATGCCAATGTCCGTGATCGCTAGCGCAGAGTGATTGAGGGTGTTGCCCAAAAGATGCACTGAATTGTACACGCCGTCAACAGCTAAGCAATGTGCCTTATGCTTCTTAATGACACACACTTGTTGCCCCTAGCCCCCACTGCCACTTGCAGTAGTTCTTCTCTGCTTCACGTGGTCAACACAACTCAGCAGCCGCCCCTGCATGCAGCTGGAAAACCATCAACAAAATGCAGCTGACTGTCTCCAATGCTGCTGCTGCTGCTGCTGTTGAACAGGTTGGTGGTGAACCCGCTGTGTGCTAAGCTGTCTTCAGAGGAGCCAGCAGTAGCAGCAGCAGCACGCAGCGAGGCTGTAGCAGCAGCCCTTGCAGCCAGCAGGTCAGGGGTGGCAAGAGAGCTGGACGTCGTCATTCCCATGCTGCTGGCGAGGTTGAGTGTAGTGATCCAAGAGCTCAAAGCAGCAGATGCCACTCTGCTTGGCAAGGCCCCTGCCGATGCGGTACGAGGTGGTACAGGATAGTGGAGTCAGGGGGCCTGTCCTGGCTGCCTGGCTCTTCTGGCCCGGCGTGGTTGATGCTGTTTGTTCAGAAAGGCACAAGCAGCAAGCAGGTGCACAGACCCTGTCGTGCATGCCCTGCTTTGGCTTCGCTGGAGACGCCCCTCGCCCTTGGCATGTTTGTTTTTGTGCTCTTCAAGTGGCCGTAGCCCTGCTGGCATACTTGCGGTCGTGACTGTTACATGCTGTCCTCATGGGCTGACCTTCTGGGTTTCTGCCTCCCTCTGTCTGCCTGCAGGAGCGTCTGTTCCACTGGTTCAGTGCAGCACACCCTTGCAGATTGCCTGACTTTCTGCATGAGGTGCAGCTCACCTGCTGCTGGGTAACAGCACTGGCTAGGATATGGCCTGGCAGTATCCTTGCAGCGCTCAGTGGGATAGGGCTAGCTGCTGCTGACACACTGCTGCTGTGTGCAAAGTACCTGGAGCTTGTCAGCCGCATGCACCGCTTCAACCAGCAGCGTCAACAGGAGCACCAGCAGCAGCAGCACAGCCAACAGCAGCAGCAGCAGAGCAAGCCGCAGCAGCAGCTACAGCTGCTGCCCCTTCCTGCAGCCGACATCACTGCAGCAGTGCTGCACACAGCCTCCCTGCTGCTGGCAGACCTTGGCAAGCACATAGAAGACAACACAAGCCCCCAAGGTGTTGTTGGGCTGCTCTTGAAGCCTCAGGTTTTGCACCAGACAGCATTGGTAGTTGCTGCCCTGTTCGGCAGCCAGCTGCAGCTGAACCTGCTGCACGGTCTGCAGCAGCAGGACAGCAGCAGCGGCAGCGGCAGTGGCGGAAGCAGTGGCAGCAGCAGTGACAGCAGCAGTGGCAGCAGCAGTGGCCCACCCCCTGCAGCTGCTGCTGTTGCTGAGCAGGCAGAGGGTGTGCTGTTGTGCCATGCGCAGCACTTTGTGCAGCCCAACAAGCCGCTGGTGCTGCTGCAGCCCAGCATTAGCAGTCCCATTGTGCGGTCCTGGCTGCAGCACTTTGAGTACAGCTGGGGTGAGGTGCTGCCGGTGCAGCAGCTGCCGCACATTGCAGCCGCCATTGCAGCAGCGGAAGAGGCGTCAGCACCACAGCAGCACCCCAGCACCAGCACGGCAGCGCAGGAGTGCCAGCCATACAAGCTGCTGTCGCCTGAGCACTGCTTTCAACATGCAGCCACGGCAGGCGACAGCAGCACTGCTGTTGGTGCAGCCGGTAGTGACGGGAGCGGCAGCAGCACCAATAGCACCATCAACAGCCGCTGCTGCGGTTTGGTTGACACACAGCTGTGCATAACGTCTGTCGACGCAGCAGCAAGGTTGCTGTCGCTGGGCCACAGACAGCAGCAGGGGGCGAACAGCATGCCTGTGCGCAAGCAACTGCCGCTTTGTCAGCTGACCGGCAACAGCCCGGGTATGCAAAGGGTGCCGGTGCTGCTGCTGCCTTCAGCAGTAGCAGCACTGTGGCTGATGGGCCCTGCAGCCCTGCCTGCTGCTTTCAGCTGCATTCTCTCCGCTAGCGCCCGGGTTGCATCTGGCTGGTGTCAAGACAGTGAAAGCCTGCCGTGCGCAGTCTGTGCCGACCTCATGTCACCCCATGTGTGGCCCACTGTGGGGCTGCTGTCCGTGCTACTGCAGCAGGTCACCACTGCAGGCGACAAGATACACTCCCTGGCAGAAAGCCACAGCGGCAGTGGTAGCAGTGGTAGCGACAGCAGCGGTGGCCCAACAGCAGAAGCAGCAGACACCACAGTTGCGGACGCCGTGGCTGCTTGCGATGCGGACGGATTGCCCAAGATCTTGGAGTCCGCAGCAAGCTTGCTGCGGGCTGCTCTCAGGCTTGCAACCCCACGGGGTGTCCCCTTCAAACTGTTGCCGCAGCAGCTGCAGCAGGTGTCCTTGTCAGTGCAGATCATGGAGGCTGCAGTACGCTGCCATGTGCGGCTGCGGCAGATGGTGTCACAGCACGGCAGTGATGCTGCTGCTGCCACCGCTGCTGGCTTTGGCGTGGAGCTGTTGCTACCAGCTGCTGCTGGCATATGCAGCATAGCCATGTACGTTGCACAGGTCACATACAGCGCCACACCAAGTGCCATGACGACTGAGGTGCAGCAGGTGCTGCAGGCTGTCATGTCGCTGCACCTCACCACCCTCAGCACAGCACAGGGACAGCCAGGCGCGGCTGTCTCGATGGTGGTTGTGGGGTGTGTCAAGACACACTTCCTGCTGCTTGAGCACGCAGCAGGTGCTGCAGCAGCAGGGGCAGCCCAGCCCCTATCAGCAGCAGTGGCTGCAGGCTGGTTCCTGCTGGGCCGCTGTCTGCTGCAGGTGGCAGAGCAGCTGGAGCTATGTCTCGTGCAGCCGGACAGCTACCAGCTGTCAGACTGGCTCCAGACATCAGCAAGGGTGTGGAACTGCTGCTCCAGCACAGTTGACGATGGAGACATGCGGCACCAATTGAAACAGTTGGTGAATGCCCTGTCTCTGCTCGCAGATTGTCGCGAACTGTGGCAGCTTAGTCTAGCACACACGGCAGCCGGCATTGACAGCAGCAGCAGCAGCACTGCAACCTTGTTGGTTCGCTACGAACTGCGCGTGATGACAGCACTGCAGTGCTTGGAAGAGGATGTGTGTAAGCCCTTCACCACTCTGCGTGACCCTCTGGTCCTTGCTGCCCTCCAAGACCTTGCGTCACCTGCACACCAAAAGCAGCTGCAGCAGCACGAGGGTCCCGCTTGGCAGGCTGTGAGGGCGTTAAGTGCTGCCAGAAGCGGGCTCAAACGTGCAGGTGGAAACCTTTGTGCAGCCCTGCCCAACCGCTACTTCTGCAACAACCCGGGCTGCAGGAATGCGGGTGGTGTGAGCGCAGGGTTTGGCCTGGTGCGGGGTGCGGCCTGTGTGTGTGGCGGCTGTGTGGGGTCACAGGGTGCTGCAGGGGTGGCTGCGGCACCACAGGAGGCGGTGGCAGCACGGTGAGCAGCAAAGAGGGGTTGGGTGGGTGGGGTAGGGGGGCCTTTTGTGAGTACTTGACGAGATCATGAGAGAGGGTTTGTGACCTGGGCAGCAGCTGGCCATGTCTTATCGAGGGGCGTTTATCCAGTCACTTTAAGCACCATTATGGAGCAAACCTTGAGGTACATTGATGCAGTATTGTGGGGTGGTTGATGGAACTTGGCTGTTTACAGCAATCAGGGATCCTGACGGTATGTATGTGCATCTATTGAAAGGGTGCTGGCATGTGGGTCCAGTCTGTTGACAGGTCTCTTCATCCTGAGGCGGATGCATGTTATACTCAGAGCACATCAAACCCCTGACTCAGCAGCCTGCGGCGCAACAGCGGACCTGTTACAGTGTTGAATTTGTTTGTGCCCTGACCTCCTGCTGCTGCTATGGTGTAGGTACTGTTCTGTGGCTTGCCAGCAGCAGCACTGGCCTGAGCACAAGCAGAAGTGTCCATCCAAGCGGCGGACACGCGGAGAATGGACTCCACCATGAGAGTGTGATACCGGCAATGCAACACTGCTGCAGCTGCCCGACACTGGCACTCACAGGGTGTCAAAGCAAAGGGCAATGACTGACCGCATGCAGCTGTGAGCTTGTTGTAAATGTCAGTGGTGGGTGTGCTGCAACAGTCATTGTGTCAGCTGGGTATAGGGGTCGGGCGTAGGCTCAGGGCCTTGGCAAAGTGTTGTGCTTGTCACAGGGTTATGCTGACCAGTGGACTCACGAGCTGTTGGGTGACATAACTGGCAACAGCCATCGTTTGTAGTCTGTATTCATGAGCCAGCCACATTGGCAGAGGGCTGTCCTGCAAGTGTACAACTGAGTGTGTGATTGGCCCCCGGCAGTCAGGCAACCTGACTGAGTTGTGTGTGGCCAGCCGGTGGGGGGTGCGCCCCCCCCCCCCCCCCCGATACTTCCAAAAAAAGCAGAGTGTGTGATGGTGAGGAGTGGACATGTTATCCCAGCTCCTTGTTCAAAGGTTGATCATCCTGATGTGGTGTGGTTGACGGAAGCGAGCACTGTGGGTGTTGTGGATCCTGTTTTGGGACTATTGTGGCTATGTGCTTGGATACCAAAAACTGCGCCAATTATGGCGCTGCTGTACTGGGCGATTGTGCTGTTGTGTGCTGAGACCCAACTTACCATTGAAGCTGCATGAGTGACTGTTGTTGCCAGTCTGTGCTGCTTGTTGGCTTGTGTGTGGTTGCTGAGTCTTCTGTTGAAATTGCCAGTCTTCTGGTGTCTGGACACTTGCAGCACTTTGCTAGACAGTCAGGTTGACGGCACAACTTCAACTTGCGCATGAAACGGGTCCATGCTCCTGTCCACATGCAACAGCAACTCGCAAAACAACAACACGCTCAGCTGCCCTTTTTCAGGGCAGCATCTATAGCTGACAGCCGTTCCACAAGGTGGGGGTGAGAGTGGTGGTACGCGCTGAACCAGCTGTCAACATTCAAGCTGGCCTTGTTCTGCTCCTCAAGCTTTAGCAGGGCTGCTCGCAAATCATGACCCTTGCCC
The DNA here is from genome assembly GCA_007449985.2 of Desmodesmus armatus. NCBI lineage: Eukaryota > Viridiplantae > Chlorophyta > Chlorophyceae > Sphaeropleales > Scenedesmaceae > Desmodesmus > Desmodesmus armatus. Next base: position 283,645 of record VIIQ02000048.1, on the reverse strand, counting down.
TGATCCACAGCAAACCTGCACACCAGCAGTAGCAGCACACCCGCAACAGACACGATACCTCAATTGGGGGCGTAGTGGATGGCACGATGTGGGATACTTCGACGCACCCAACACACTGCATCAGCAGCGGCAGGATGTGGTTGCATCAGCATTTGGCACAAGTCGCCTGAACAAGCAGCTTCCCTACCGGGAAGCAAGCCCCTAACCTAGCCAAAACAGCATGGTGGTCAAGCCAGCAGCCCCCACCTGTCTGCCTGGTACTCAAAGCGCCTGCTGACGAGGTTGGTCAGGAAGCCAATGACCTGCAGGGGGGAAACGCCACACAGCAGACAGCAGACGTGAATGATCGCTGCAATTGTCAGTGCAAGCAATCTTGGGGTAAGGCATCATGTGATGGGCAGCACCAGCTGTGGCCTGGCAGCGCCAAAAAGCGCCAGGGGAGAACATGCAGTGTTTGGTCGCTGGGAGAGCCAAGTGGCACTGCGGATACCTTGGACTCCGCCATGCTGTCTGTTGACGTGCACCCGCATGCATCTGACCTAACAGGACGCCGTACAATGTACGGCGAGGATAATTCAAGGGCAATGCCGGCAGCACTGTGGTTGCAGCGAGAATCTCAAATCGACCGCAGCTGTGTGCTCACCTCATCCATGGGTGTCATCAGGAACTGAAACAGCAGGAAGGCTACTAGCGCTGGGCGGTCGTGGGTGAAGCCAAAGCTCTCATATAGCCCAGGCGTGTTGCGCACAGCGGCAAACAAAAGGAAGTTGGCCAACAGGATGAACTGTCCCATGGTGAAGTTGATGGGGGTGTGGCCTAGCTTCCAGTGGCCCAATTCTGCAGGCAATACAGCAGGCACAGCAGTGTCACATGAGGCAAAGTGGGTTGGCCAGCTTGCCCAGCCAAGCGATGAGCCTTTGATTCATTTCAGGCATAATGTGCCTGGTGCACTGTATGCTGACACACCCGACAACTGCCCAGCTGAGCAGCAACAACACTCACAACCCCTCCCGTGCCCGCTGACACCAACAAACAGGAGGCCCCTGCGGTCCTAGTGCTGTTGAGCTGCTCACAGACATACCGGGCAGCATCTACGGGTTCTAGACACACAAAGTTGGGACTTGGTGCACCTTTGATCCTTGAAAACATGCCTGCCGCCAGGTGTGCATACGTCCTGGCAGCTCAAGCTGCAAGGCCCTGGGACCTGTTGTCTCACCGTGTGCAAGCACTGCCACAACCTCCTCCTCAGAGCACTCCTTGATCAGTGTGTCAAACAGCACGATGCGCTTGTTGTTGAAGAATCCATACCTGCGCAGTACACCAGCAGCTGGTCAGCATGGCATATGAACATAGGTGCTATCATTGCTGCTTCTGGATAGGGTTAGGGCATCACCTGACCACCGTAAAACATGACCAGTCAACGCCGCAGGTTCAACTGGCCGGCACGTGAGCCTGCTGGAGGCCAGTACGGAACCCTTGTGAATAGCTGCGATAGTGTATGACATTGTGTGCTACCTTTGGGCAGAGAGGGCTGAAGATGGGATTGAGTGCTGCATCGAAGCATCCTTCGAGCTGGGCAACAGTCACTGCCACCAGCACTCCACACGTCACGCTTACATGTATGCATTGGAGTGTCCGCTGCGCTTGGAGCCGTCCATCTGGTACAGCTTCTTGAGAGGGAACTTCAGCGTGCCTGCCAGTGCCTCAATCTTGCTTCGCAAGCTGCCAGCTGGCAGGGGCTCAAACTTGTTGAACAGGGGGGCAATCACTGCAACAACAACAACAACAACAGCAGCAGTGGCGGCAGTTGGAGCCAGTAGGAGGATACATCTGAAGTGGGAGTCCCGATGAGAAGCTTTCACTAAGTACATCAGTAAGCGACCCCATGCTGGGTTGGCATGCCAGGAGTCAGAGCTTGCAAGCACCCTGGTGCCACCAACACATCATCACCACCGCTGCCATACATCACCTCAAGCCTGATCACTTTGTTGTTCAATCATAGCTCAAGTCCACTCACACGTTGGGTAGATCGTCATCATAATGATTGCAAATGTGAAAAAGAATGCCCACAGCTGCAGCGGCACCCAGGGCCCTGCGCGCTGCAGTAGCCAAGTGAAGGCTCCAACCAGTGGTGGCAGCAGCACCAGCCCCAGCAGCACGCTCTTGAGTAGGTCCATCACAAACAGGGCCTTGGTCTGCTTGTTGAAGCCATGCCGCTGCTCAATCACAACTGCACAGGCGGACAGCGTGTACAGGTGAAAGAGGGGATGGGATGGGTGTGAAGGTGGTAGGCTGCTTGGGTGCCACATGTTCATTTTGCCGGCTATCGCATGCGCAGCGCTGCCAGGGAAAAGCTGGGCAAGTGCAGTGGGTGCAGCTGGGCAACCTGCACTGGGTCTTTGTGTGCGTTAGGAAACAAGATGCACAGTGCATCTGAGTCATGGTGGTGGTGTTGCAGTCTCGGCTCGTAGTGTCAGCTGACACCGCCAGCCTGGCAGGAGGCTGCATCGCGCATGCCACGCTTGATCCACATCAGCAGCATCAGCAGACTTGGCACGCAGGCCTACTTGTGTCTGAGCTTGCCTGAGGCCAAAGCACCTGCTGACAGTGGTGCCGCTGCTCTTCCAATCCCCCCCCCCCCCCCGAGGCCATCTGCTGGGGCGTGGCATGCATGGACTCACATGTGCTGTAGTAGCTCCACGGCAAGCTGGTCACCAGGCTGACCAGCGACATCAGCAGCATGTAACACACTGTACGACTGATCTCATTTGCCACCAGCTGCTGTGGCAGGAAGCTGGGGAGCATGTGCCACAGCCAGGGCATGAACCAGAGGTTCAGGACATGCTCCACAAGGCTGTACTGCCCACGCCAAAAGTTGAAGTGCCACTTGTCAATGCTGTAGGCTTTGCTGGACTCGAACAGCTCATTTGTGAATAGGCCTGCACCAGGCAGACAGCATGGTTGCGGTGAGCACGACCTGCGGAGCGTGATTGAGGAGCAGCCCTCATGCTCGTGACCCACCAGCCAGTGACGCTGGAGGATTTGGCTTTTTCAGAGCTCCCAGCTGACGGATGTCAAGGTAGCTGTGTGCTGTGTGGGCTGCGACGATGAACGCCAGGCTGATGCTGAAAAAGTCCATGCTGCTGCTGCCTTCAATGACACTACTGCTGTTGGCGTCCAAGGGCGAGATAGGAGAATAAAAATCGATCAAGGAAGACCACTGATGCGTTCTGAGGCAGCAACAACGCTGCTAACACTTCGATGGTGCAACAAGATCAGATCTACAGTACCAAGTTGATCGAGAGTAGAGGCCAAGCTCCAAGATACGTGACACCCACTGCACTGCACGAAACCACCACGCTGAACAAAGCTGCAATCACAAGAGTGTCACATAAATTTAGTCAAAGCCCAAATCAATTTGAACGACAGCCCGAAGAGAAATGATCAAATTGAACTTAAACTCTGCTGTCATGGCACGTTTGTTGTTTGCAACGCCACGCTTGAGGGTCACAAGCCAGCCTTTGTCACTCTCACAACAGCACTTACCCACACTGATGTTTTGATCCCTGCTGGCCCTGCATGGGGGTTGCAAGCTGCCTTGAAACATTCACCTGAGGCATATGCCGTCTCCTTCACGCACACAGTGCCCAGGGGAATCAGCATCATCACATAGGCTGTCTACCTCTCACGAGCAGCGCATCCAGCAACTGGCATCACGGCTGCAAGCCAGCTTGTTGGACCCATACGACCGAGCTCCACTTCCTGAACGATCCTTACAGCAGCAGGAGGCATACGAGCAACCAGTCTTCTCGTCATCACAGCAGCAGCGCAGCAGGACTGCTGGTGCTGGCACAGGAGCAGCAGGTCTGCAGGCAGCAGCGCGCCAGCACAGCGGTGTGAAGCTGTCAGACGTATTTGATGAACTAATCGCCAACGATCAGGCCCAACGCCTGCAGCAGCTCATGCAGGAAGCCAGCTTCAAGGACCGCGAGCTGCAGCGGCTGCGGGAGGCACTGGCCAGGGCACAGCAGGACAGCTCCTGGGCGCAGCAAAAGCAGGTGGCTGCAGAGGAGGCACTCAATAAAGCTTCAAGCACCTCGTCCTCCCTGCAAGCAGAGCTCAGAGGGCTGCACACCACCCATGAGCAGCAGCGGCAGCAGCTGCATAGCCTATCGAGTGCCAAGGTAGCCGCAGAGCATGCAGCAGCCCTGGCGGAAAGCAGGGCAGCGTCGCTGGAAGCCCAACTCAGCAGCAGGAACTCTGAGCTTGACCAGGTGCAAAGCCAGTACAAGCGGCTCCTAGATGACCAGCAGTCAGAGCTAGAGCGCCTGCGGCAGCAGCTGCAGCAGTCCAGCAGCGAGCTCTCCAAGCTGCAGGCCAGCTCAGCACAAAAGGAGCAGGGCCTCCTGCAGCAGCTGCAGAGCTTCAACAGCAACCTGCAGGACATCAGGGCGTCCCATGCGGCTGACAAGGCGACAGCGGACCAACTGCAGAAGCAGCTGCAGCAGCGGGAGCGGGAGCTGCAGGACGAGCGAGGCAGCAAGCAGACGGCAGAAGCTACTGCCAAGCAGCTGGAAGGCCTGCTTGCGGACTCTGAGGCTGAGCGCAGGACCCTGCGGGCCAAGTACATCAACTTGGGTGAGCACAACATGGCAGCAGAATCCTTGCAAAGCAGGCGTTGTCTTGTGCTCCTGGAATGTGTGCAGTCTTGGCAAGGGCATGCTGTAGCCCTCCATTGCATGCACAGCAGATGCATGGCTTTGTGAAATAGCTAGGATGCTGCTATGCCTCCCTGCGGTCCCAGTCCTGCAGCTGTTCCATGGACAACCGTGATGAACGCGTGCTGGATTGCCCCTGCAGGTGATAAGTTGGAGGCTCTGGTGGCTGAGGAGGCGGCCCACCAAGCAGCGGCTTCAGCAGAGTCGTCACAGCTCAAGGCACAGCTCGCACAGGCAGAGGCTGCAGCAGCTGCAACGGAGCAGCAGGCAGACTCCCTGGCAGCTCAACTGGCGGAGGCGCAGCAGGCCCTCATAGATGCAGACAGGCAGGTTGCTGCAGCTGGCATACGCCATGCTGCGCTGTGCTGTGCTTTTGATGCAAATTGGTGCTGGGCCCATGCATGCTGCCCTTGCAGGCCGCTCCTGCACAGGGATGCACTCCAACATCTGTAGCTGCATGCACCCCAAAAGACGTTACACAACCTGTTTGTCGTGCGCGTGCTGACTGACTACATGCAAATTGTACACAAAGACAGTGAGGCTGTGTGGTGTGTGCCTGGTCACGTGCAGGTTGCATGCAAAGACTGTCAAGAGGCTGGAGAAGCGCCTGCAGGTGCTGGCAGCAGACCATGATGCAGCGCGGCAGGAGCTGCTGATCAAGGCTGCTGAGCTGCTCGACATGCAGGCACAGCTCAAGGAGTCAGAGGGCAGGCAGCAGCTGCACCAGGACGCAGCAACAGACCAGGTGGGCAGACTTTTTACACGTTGATTTTTTGCCAGCGATGACGCATGACGGCTCTGCAGCAGGTGCAATGTATGGCATGGCTCATGCTGCTTGAGGGCTGCTTGTGTGGTGTTGAATACGACGGTGTGCCCTGGCCTGCAGGTGGAGCTGCTGCAGATGCAGGTCGCTGAGCTCCAACAGCAGCTGCAGGAACAGGCGGACGCAGCAGCTCTCCATGAGCAGCAGGCACGGTTGGAGGTGCAAGCTGCTGCGGAGGAGCGATTCGACATCCAGCTGCAGCAGCAGCAGCTCAAGTACGAGCGCCACATACAGGTGTGCGCGCAACCCTGCATGCTTGGATCGCTGGAGTCAGGTAGCAGGTGTGCACTCGCCTTTGTGTGCAATTGATGGGGAGGTGTCAGCAGTGCTAGAGCATTGCAGCACAGGGCGCTTGCGATGACTTGGTGTGGGTTTGTTTCTGCAGGAGCTCGAGCTGGCAAACCGCTACATATCTACCCTGGACGCCCTCCTTGCTGGCGCCCCTGGTGCTGGGCTCAGCCGCCACCTGGCAGCCGCCTCCCTTGGCGGCTCAGGAGGCGCAGATCGTGGCAGCCCAAGTGCGACAGCAGCGGCAACTGCAGCAGCAGCGGCGGCCGCTGCCACGGCAGCAGACCCTGCCACGGCAGGCAGCTTGGGTGGGCTGTATGGCAGCCTGGGGCTTGCCAGCGCTGCTCTGGAGGCACAGATAAAGCGAACACTGGAGGGACAGGCAGCACGGGTGGAGGCTGCCGAGGTAGGTGAATGCGTTCACCACCCCATGTGCAGTGCTGCAGCACTCTGACATGCTCACACTGCAGCCCTGTGCATGAGGTGCCACTGGGTGTCACATGCTGCAAGGAAGCCGAGTTGCTGCAGATTGCTGCAGAGCGACGTTCCATGTGGATTGTGACTCAAAGTGCGCCTTTCCCCACCTGTTGCACCCCGGTTCTGCACTCAGTGGACTGGCAGCCACTGCACATCATGGATAATGCTGGGGCGCAACATACGCACCACCTTGTGGTTGTGTGCCAATGCAGGCGCAGCTGGATGCAGAGGTGCTGTCGGTGCGGCGTGAGCTGTCAACGGAGTACCGCAGGCGGCTGGATGCACTGGAGGCTGAGTGGGCCACACGGGCCAGCACACGCAGCACTGAGCAGGAGGCAGCCCATAGCCTGCAGCTGCAGCAGGTGAGCTGACAAGCTTGCGTTTGGGGTCTGTGCCGCACTGCAGCTGACGCGCTTGCTGCTTTCAGCAAACATTCCCACCTTGCAGGCAGGCACTAAGTGCGATTCCTCACTGCGCAAACACTGGGCGTGCTGCAAGCTTGCCATGACATTTCCAGCCAGACCCGTGCTGCTGCCTGCCTGCCTGCAGCTGGAGTTGTCCGCCCGGCTGGAACGCGAGCGACTCGAGGCCAGCCTTGCTGAAAACGCAGCAGCCAAGCAGCGGTTGACTGAGCAGCTGGCATTGGCGCAGCAGGTAAGCAGCAATGGCAGGAGCAGTGCCAGGCTACATGCAACTAGAGCGCCAGATAGCCACAAACCCCATATTGCCCTGCTGCCCTCACATGTCCATAGTGCACAAAGGTGTCACGGCCACTGCCAGTGTGGTTTTGCATACTGTCCTGAAGGCGCTGTGCATATGTGTCTGTCTGCACCCATGTCTGGCTGTGCAGGAGCTTTCTCGGGTGTCTGCTGAGGCCAGCCAGCTGCGCATGGCTGTGGAGGAGACGCGTGCTGCAGCGGAGGATGGGCGCAGGGCGCGTGCTGCGCTGCAGGTGAGCCTCACATGGATTGGCTGATAGTGGGGCAGCTGGTGGCAAAAAAATCTTTTTGGTGGCCAAATTTAGACGCCGGGCTGTTGAAGTACATCAGCAATTGCAGCCACCGATGTTATCTCAAGCCCTGCATGCGTTGACGTGCTGCCCGATTCCGTGGGCTTGGCCGGTACAGGCTCTGCATCACATGCCTGCGCAGGCGTGTCTCAGAGCAGTATGCATGACTATAGCAGCCTTGCGCATGCAAACCGAGCTGAGCAATTGTGGTGTTTGTGTTTGCGCCTGCAGAGCCAGCTGGACGAGGCTACTGGCAGCATCCAGCAGCTGCAAGCTGCACTGTCACGGACTGCCACAGGAGCTGCAGGGGTAGGGCGATGCTGTTGATGCAAGCATCATGCAGGGTGCCAGGGCTGTGTGAAAAGCATGTGCTCACTACTCAGCATACACTGGTGCAGGCAGCAATGACTCACTAGCATGCGTGGCAGATGCACACCATTTTCCTGGGTGGGACAGTTGCTACAAGTGGATGCTTTCACTGCTCGGCAAGGCTAGCAGCAGCCCCACTGACATGCTGGGTTGGCTGTGCCTGCTGCAGGAGCGTGAGCTGTTTGCTGACCTCATGAACAGGCTGGAGCTGCGCACAGCAGAGCGCAATGAGGCACTGTCGGCGGCAGCTGCAGCGGAGGGGCGCATCAAGGTCAGACCATTTGAACATGCACTGCCCAATGAGCGCCGGCCAGAGTTGTACTGTGTGTTGGATCAAGGGGATGTCGAGCCACCCTCCTTGTCTGGGCACCCGGCCTCGTGTCTTGTGGCATCATGGTGTGCCGAACGACCTTGTGGCATCCATCTTAGTACGTATAGTATGGAATGGAATGGCGGTTGTGCTGCCCGAATGTGCCTATGCGCTGACAAATGATGCTTGCCAATGCAGGCACTGGAAATTGACAAGCAGCATGCTGCAACGGCTGCTGAGGCTGCACTGGCAGCAGCAGAGGCTAAGCTCAAAGCAGCCAAGGCGGAGGCAGTCGAAGCGGCAGGTGAGGGCACCCTGCCACACCACCTTCATTCATGCACACACACACACACACAGAGGTACTGTATGGGCTAGCTGCTTCCACTGAGCCTTGCACCTGACAAGCAGCATTTGTTACCTGTATGTCAGATGGTGATGTACAATGTGAACAGGCTGGCCTGCTGTTGCTGCTCTTTTGTTGCTTGTTGCACACAGAGACGGCCAAGGCAACCCAAGCATCGCTGGAGCGCAAGGTGGCAAGGCTCTCGGAGGATCAGGAAGCCCAGTCCAAGGCGCTGCATGAGGTAAGCGGCTGCAGGCGGTGACGTATCCACCATCAGGGGTGCTGCTGGCGATGCACGCACATGGCCTGGTGGTGCTGACTGACAAGCAGCGTCCGTATTGTCATGGGAACTCATACGCCCTCTGTGCTAGATGCCTCTCTGTAGCCTTGGCAATGCACAGAGCAGGTGCCGTTTCAGTGCCGGTCTGACTGTTGCTACCCTGCCTGCCTGCCTGCCCTGCACTTTCCTGTATGGTGCAGGTGCAGTCTGCTCGCAGCAGCCTGGAGGGTCAGCTGGCAACCAGCCGTGCTGAGGTGTCAGCCTTGACAGCACAGCTGGCAGAGCTGCGTGGTTCCCTCGCTGCAGCACGGGACAGCGATGTGGCATCGGAGGCAGCAGCAGCGCGCCTGCAGGAGGAGCGTGTGCGGCTGAGCAAGGTGGGTGCCCGGTGCCTAGCAATGCTGATTCGCTGCGGCGGCAGCCTTGCGCACAAAGCATATCAGTTGCAAAGCACGTAGTTCTTCAAGCCTGATGCTGGTGCTGCGCTTGGCCCTCAGGCCGACGGCATGCACGCACGCTACGGCAGTGTTTGGTCACCCTGGTGAGCTCCTCAGCTGGACCACGATGTTGTCGACCGCTGCTGCTCTTTCCATGGTGTTGCTGCAGTCTGTGGCTGAGCTGGAAGCTGCCCGAGGGGAGCTCAGCAGCCAGGCAGCGATGGCAGCTGGTGAAGTCTCACGCCTCAGCATTGCACTGCAGGATATGGACCACCACAGGGCAGGCCTGGCGCGCAAGCTGAGTGTGTGAGTTGTCCTGTGCTGCTTAGACTTCTGTTCCGCGTATGCGGCCTTACTTATATTGCTGCGACGCTGCCTGTGCGCCTGGCCAAGGGGTGCGCCCTTCTCAAGAGATTGCTATGACCTGCATGAAAAGGGGGGTCAATATTGCAGCTGGATCTCAGAATCGCTCACTCAATTGCTGTGCGTCGTGCGTTGTGCGATATGTCCCACGCACAGGGTCGAAGCGGAGAAGGACGTGGCAGTGCGCACCAGCATCCTGCGCGCCTCCTCAGTCTCACCCACGCCACCAGGGCCCTCGCTGCTATGCCTGCCAGCCCTCAACGCCTCCTCACCAGACGCAGGACGCAGCAGCCAGCTGCGCAGTCCGTCCCTGTCCCCAGTGGCCGGCAGCGGGGCGCGGGCATCAGGCCTGTCGGTGACCGACAGTGGGGTGCAGCAGCGGCAGAGTGCGTTTGGGAGCTTTGTAGGGTTCAGGGCCAGCGCCCTGAGTGAGACACTGCCGGACATGGCTGGCATGTCTGCTGCTCAGGCAGCCTACACTTCCAAGGTACGCAACGAGTGTGTGGGATACATGGAGTGAATGGGGGCTTCAAGGTGGAAGGCCATACATCTCAGCCACTAAAGCATGAATGCTTGGCAGCATCAGACCTTCCAAAGCTGTGTAGCTGCTGATGCGAGAAGAGTTGACCAGGTGTTGCAGCAGTACAGCTGCTTTGCTGGCCCTTGTTCGCATGCTTTCATTCGCACCCGGCAACGCGCATGATGTGTTGAGCAGCAACACTCAGTACGCCTCAGTACATGTGGATGGCAGCATGTGGATGGCCACACTGGCCAGGGACTGCTGTCACTTCAGGCATGCGTGTGTCTTTGCGGGCCCCAGTGCAGTCCGTCTCCAGCTTGAAAAGCTGACAGTGGGTGGCAGCAACAGTTTGCGCTGGTATCAGCACATGCAACCATCATGAGTGTGTCTTGCTGCAGGACCTGGAGGGCCTCCTGGCTGCATTCGATGAAGAGAGGCAGGTCATGGGGGAGCGGCATGCTGCAGCTGAGCAGCGTGCCACACAGCTGCAATCACAGGTGCGGTGCTGGGCGGCCAGGAATTTGGCAGAATGCTGTACTTCTGCCGCTACGCACTTGGCCATCAGCTTCCGAGTATATGAGCACCACACACCTGATCATGCTCAGGGGCTTGGTAAGGTCAGACACAGTACATGACCTTCCTGGCCTTGGCGAGTTGAACCGTCCTGGGTCCTGTGCTGCAGGTTGCTGAGCTCAGTTTGCGCTGCAACGACTTGGCTGGGCTCAACCAGCAGCTGGTGTCTCAGCTGGAGCAGCAGCAAGGCCAGCTGCAACTGGTGCGTCACTGCACACACACTTTGCAGGCCAGGCAGAGCCAGTGCAGGCCTGGCATCGGCCTTGACGTGATGCGGGCATGTGCAGTTCCACAAAGACAGCCACCCACGTGTCTACAGAAACCTGGCCCAGCAGTGTGAACAGTGTGCTGTGTCTTGACAAGGCGCTTGTGAATGTGAATGTGCAGGAGAGCAAGGCAGCTGCCGCCATGACGGAGCGCATCATGGCGGATGTGCAGCGCAGCAACACAGAGGTGGCAAGCCTGAATGCATACCTGCAGGTGTGGCGTCAACTGCATCGCTTCTTCACACATGCTTGGTCTGTGTACATCATGCTGCATGTGCAGAAGAGAGCAACAAGATATTGGACACTGAGCCCATAGGGCGCTTCTGAATGCCAACCCTCGCTGCATGTGGCCCAAGTTGCACGCACTGAGCGTGCGCACCCCAAAGCATGGAGTGGCCAGCAATTCTGCCTGCAGTGGCAACATCCAGCATGTGTGTTCTGCCTCGTGTGTCTATGCCTAGACCGAACTGGAGGCATCGCGCAAAGCCCACCAGGCGGCACTGGAGTCTGCAGGAGCATCAGAGCAGCGCGCGCTCGCAGCAGAGGTGGGCTGGGGGGGTGTAATGGCTGGCAGCTTTGAGGCTGGCCTGCCAGGGACAGTTAGTGAGCTTGCGGGAACAGGAAGTGACGACAAGCACGCATGATGGTTGTGGAAGCCTTGTCGTGGACTGCTTGCTGTGCTGGTGTGTACGGGTGCGGAACGTTGAAGCACCACTAACAGGTGCATGAGCTCAGCCTCCTTGTTGCCTGTGTTCATGCCAGGCTCGGCTGTCTGAAGCCCAGCGCTCCCAAGCAGCAGCGGTTCAGCAGCTGGAGGCCTCTCACGCCAAGGCTCTGCGCAAGGCCGAGGCGTCACATGCAGCCGCCATGACCAAGGTGCAGTCAGAGGCGGAGGCGCAGCTGGGTAGCCTGACGCAGCAGATGGAGCAGCTCAAGCGGGATGTGCAGGCTCAGCTGACAGAGAGGGGTGAGGCACAGGCCAAGACACTCAAGGAGCTTGAGGACAGGTGAAGAGATTGATGCAGGGGCCTGTGTTTGAGGGCTAGGTGTGGGAGCGCATGAGTGTGCCTACTGATGCGTGTCACAAAAGCTTAGGCGAATGGCAGGCCTAGCCAGCAAAGGAATGTCAAGGAGACGCTGCCCTTTGCAAATGCCTTTCTGTTTATGCGCGGTGCCGCTGTGTGCTGCTGCCATGTTCTGCTGACCGGGTGCACTGTTGATGCTTGCAGGCATGCCAAGGCCATGCAGCAGCAGGCAGAAGCTGCAGCAGCAGAAGCTGAGGCAACAGCGTCAGAGGCTGCCGCCCTCAGCGCCAGGTATGACAGCACGATAGTGCAGCTGCAGCAGCTGATGGAGCAGCAGGGAGGGGAGGCAGGCATGCACCTGGCGGAGCTGCATGCAAGGGCGGAGCAACAGCAGCAGCGCCTCACTGGGCTGACACAGCAGCTGGTGGCCTTGCTGCAGCTACCTTCGCAGCAGCAACATCAGCAGCAGCAACCTGGTGTGGCAGCGGCACTGCACCAAACGTATGCTGCGTCGGCAGCAGGACCCGGAAGCAGCACCAGCAGCCCCTTGCGGAACAGCAGCATACAGCACCAGTGGCCGACAGGGTCGCCGGCGGCAACTGGCTCTTGGTCACCGAGCAGGCTGGCTCCTCAGCAGCAGCAGCAGCCCAGCCCTCAGCAGCAGCAGCAGCCCAGCCTGCCAGCTGAGGTGCAGGAGTTATGTCATGCCCTGTCGGCAGCAGTGGGTGTGCAGGCGCAGCCGGAAGAGGTGGCAGGTGCTGTGCAGGCGCTGGTCAGCGGTATGACTCAGGTGCTGCTGGGTCTCGTGGGCCAGGCGGCTGCACTGGAAGGCGCTCTGGCTGAGGCTCAGGCAGAGAATGAGCAGCTGCTGGCTGACGGGGCAGCCCTGGCAGGTGGGTTGGCGGTGAGGCAGGCAGAATGTGCCGACCTTAGTAGGAGAAGCAGCCAATGACGTGGTTCGGGGGGAGGGAGCGCCATTGTCAAGCTGCCCATCGTGATGAGCAACTTGCTGAGGTTGGTCTTGAGCAAAGTGATTATTTGCTCTGTTGATTTGCTTAGTTCCTGCATATGGGTGTAAATGAATCAACCCCTCCCTCTCAACCTCCCGATCCACCTACTTTCTGTAGCTGTAGCTTGAGCGGCATGTTTGTTGTGCTGTGCAGGTGACTTCCAGTCATGCGCCAGCAACCTGCAGAGCTTGGTCGCCACGCTGGCCATGTGTGTCAACTTGAGTGAGGACATGCAGCAGGGGCTCAACGCACGCGAGCAAGCCGTCTTCGATGAACAGCTGGCCGTTCTGCCGCAGGTAGGAGCCTGTGCAACACGCCTTGCAGCAGCACATGCCCTCCGTGCCATGTGCCATAGCTGCAGTGCAACTGGATGTTTTGGCTGCGCATGATACACATGCGGGGCAATGTGCAGATGGTGCATGCACTGCCGACAGTAGTCATGTCCAGGCTGTCGCTTTGCCCGCAAAGCTCACATCGAGCGGCCTGCGCTATGCTTTACGGAGTGGCCGTGTGGTTTGTGACCTGCAGGCACTGCAGGCCTACCTGGAGTCTGAGAAGGCAGCTGCTGCTGCAGCCATCACGGACGGACCCCTGGCAGCTACACAGGCACAGCTGGCAGAAGTGCAGGTGGGACCAGACACAGCACTGCTGTACTGCCAGCTCGATCATGTGCAACAAACGCAACTGGTTGCTGTACTGGCTATCTATTTTACAACAGGGCCAACGGCAAGCCCATCAGCACACAGCATGCGCCCTTGGCGCTGCAGCTAAGAGCGCCCCAAGAACGGCACTGCCATGCTGACTGCTTGTGTCGGTGCTTTGCGATTTGGGGATGAGGGTGTTCGGCATAGGGTAATTGGCAAGGCGCTCTTGCACCTCTGTCGGCCCTTGATTATGCCAGATGCAGATGTCTCCGTCCTTCGTACGTACATATATCCTTTCACTCAGTACCTGACTCATGAAGCCTCGGCCACTGCTGCTGCTGCTGCAGGCTGAGTTGGATGCTGCCCAGGGCCGCTTGGCTGAGGCATCAGGGGAGATTGAGCAGTTGCGCAGGCAGCAGCAAGAGGAGCATGACAACTTCGAGGCTGGCCTGCACAGGTTAGCAAGACAGGCTACCATGGGTATCGCCTGTTAATGACGGCTGCCTGCGAGTGAGGAGGATCATCTTCACCATTGAACCTGCTCTTCCTGAATCATAGCTGGGTGTTTGAAACACATGCTCACACAGTCACCTGTATGCGCTGCACTGTGCAAGTGCTGTGATGCAAGCCAGCACAGCATGTAACACACCCTGCACAATCTCGCAATACTTGATGCTCGTTACTTGTGTCTCGTGTCACATTCAGGGCGCGCAAGGAGGCGACGGAGGGTGCTGAGGTGGCGCGCCAGGAGAGCATAGCCAGCCTGAAGGCCGAGCTGGCGGAGCTGAAGGTGAGGAGGGTTTGTTGGGGATAGGCAGCACTTGGTGCCAATGCTTGGGTCAATGGTAGAATCTCTAGCGCTGAAAACGCGTTCCACCCAACACGCCTGGCGCGAGGGCGATGGGATGACCCAAACATGCATATGCACTTGTGCAGCTTGGGACGTCACTTTGACGCTCCTGCAGTGCACCTGAGGTCCAAGGTGTATTTGCGCTTGCACTCACAAGCATGCAGCCACACCAACCATAGTCCTGTACTGATGGCCCGGCAGTGCTGCGCAAGCGGAGACACGTGAGCCACTTTACACTGTTGAAGCGCGTGCTGCGGCCGTTTTGTGCTTATTCTGCTGTGCAGTCCCAGCTGTCCAGCCTGCAGGACTCTCATGCGGCGCAGCTGTCCAGCCAGCAGGAGGCCTCAGCACGCCAGCTGGCCCAGCAGCTCAAGACAGCTGATGCCATCATCAAGGAGCTGGAGGGGGCGGCAGTCAGCCTGCAGAACCAGCTCGCAGCCGAGGTGGAGCGTGCTGACGGCTACAGCAAAGAGCTGCAGAGGTGAGCTGCACCATTGCGATGCCGGGCATGGCTGCAAGCGCTGTTGCTGTGGCTGAAAGCGCTTCCCAGTTGCCTCGCCAGCTGGCATCTGCATCAACTGCACCATGTGCCCATACGACCAGGTTTGTGTGTGACAGCTTCTTGGGCCAATAGCTGTGCACCATGTGTGTGCGTTGCCACCCATATGCTTATCAACTGGCTGCATTACTGCTGCGTCTCACGCATGCTGCAGGCTTGCTGCTGACAAGGAGCGCATCGCAGCATTGGAGGCGCGCAAAGACCGGCGGCAGACAGGTGAGCAGGAAGGACAAATGCCAAGCCACCAACAGGGCTGTGGCGGACCCTACAGACCATGCGGCATGCTGTTTCTCTCACCTTCACGCACACCAGTGGCACTTCCAATATGCCTACTAGTAGATGGCACAGGGCGTTTTGTGCTGCATGCAACACACTCGCGTCACCACCAGGCTGACGGCGATCTTTTGTGCCTATGATTTGTGCCGGTGCTGCAGGCGAGATAGAGGGTCTGCGTGAGCGTCTGCGTGCCATGGAGTCGCGTGAGAAGGAGAAGGAGGAGGAGATGAAGGCACTCAAGCGCAGCCTGCGCAACAAGGAGCTCAGCCTGCTCAGCGGGACGGGCGTGCTCAACGGCCAGCTGTCTTGAGCCACGCTGGAGGGAGCTGTGGTCTGCTGGCCTACTCCTGACCACCACTGAAATGTTGCACTCTGCATGTGGCACTGGTTCTGAGTTGAGGGCTGCCGCTGGAGTGTCAGGGGTGTGCTAAAGGGGGGGGGGGCAAAGAAGGGAGCGTTTGCCTCGCAGTCGGCGGCGTGTGAGGGGCGCTCCGCACCGTGGATGCCGCTGTGCATACTTGTGTGAAACAGAGAAACGCCGCCATGGCGCATTGCCGTTGTGTCTGGCAGGAAATGTGAAGTGCATCATTGATGGCATGCTGCTGGACCTTTGACTCCGTACAGCACAGTGTGTGGGGGTGCCAGTGCACCCCTGGCCGGCAGCTGTGCTGTGAACTTGGTCAAACCTGTGACCTCTTGACAGCGCTGTCTGTTGGCTGCATCTGGTGACAGTAATGTTGATGGGGCTTGGATTCCAGTGATTCCGCATACAGAATCTGCAAGCTTGGTTATTACGACATCGACGAGTGCGTTTGCTGATCTCACTGAGGCATGTTTAGTAGTCCAACACCAACCATGCCTGCCGAGAAACACCGGCCCAATGCAGGCTGCCTCTTGAGTCATAATACTCAAAAGGTAACGGTGACTTACAACACACCAACCCAGCTAAAGCCAAAAATCAACTTTGGCCAGGACCCATTGGTCCTGCATGCGCCAACCCCTCGTGCCCAGGGGCTCCCTGCAGTGCAGGACGCTCCTACTAAACAAGCCAACACAATCAACATCCAACATGTGCAAGCTGACCATGCATACAAATGCACTAATTCGGCACCTGGTGTACAACAATGCATGGCACAGCCCCACACACATCACCACACGAAGGATCCACATCCACCGCCATTGCGCAGCTGTCAGGACCACTTTCCAAGGCTCAAAACAGCAACAAGAGATTGGTACCTCGAGCCATTTCAAGACGCAGCCACTGGCAAAACAAAACATGCACTCAACCAGCAAGCGCATGCACACCAAGCACATCCACAACCCACCACGCCTGCTCTGCCCTCCACTCCATCTCGTCGATGAGCGCCTTGTCCTCTGCCACTGACTGGTCTGCAGGGATGGCCATCAGCATGGCACGGACCACCTTGAAAGCATGGTACTGTCCGCAGGCTGGCACATCCTTTGCCTCTGCCACTATTGACAGCCCCATCGCCGGGGCCCGGCCTGTGGGGGTGGCCATCATGGCAGCCCCTGCAGCTGTCCTTGCTGGCATGTGCACAAGGTATGCGGCTGCGGTCTGCCACTCTGCGCTCAAGCACTTGTTCGCCAACTTCAAAGCTAGGTCATTGAGGATAGGGATCCTGCTGTAGCTGTGGCAAGCTAGGATGCACTCGGACACTGCTGGCTCCCTGGCAGCTGCTGCTAGGGTCTGCAGGGCTGTGACAACGTACACTGAGGCGCAGCAAGCCGAGGGGCTGACCACTAGGCCAACTGCATGTCACACCCACCGGGGCGGGCATGTAGTCGGTTGTAGCTTGCCCAGGCACCTGCACCAGAGATAGGGCATGATGAATAGGCTCTATGCAGCAAGTCGGCTACTTTCAGCTACATCTAGCTGCAAGCTACGGCCACAAGGTATGGCTGCCCAAGGAACTGGCTACAAGCTTCATGATGTGGGGTTGCTATGTGGGGCGTGTGGGGCGTGTGCGGCCAGCTGCGCAGAGCTGGCTACGGCTGTGTGTAGCTGGCTACATGCCAGGAAGTTACGGGTATCTGCATCCAGCTACACCCAGCTACAAGTCACAGCACATAAGGGCTTTTCCTACTAGAGCCAGCTACAAGCTACACTTATGGCTGTACGTGTCCATGCAGATGTTTTTTTTGGTGTAGCTGACGTAGCGGACTCAGGGCCTGTTTGACCCAAAAACTATATCTCCTGTAACAAACTCTGCAGCTACGCCCAGCTACATGGCTGCCCCTGTGGGTGTGACGTGTAGCTGGCCAAGTGGTCAGCCCCTTAGCAAGCCCTATTGCACTGGCCAGGGGTTGTCCCGATGAGCACAATTCCTCGTGCTGCTGCCTACTGCGGTCAGACTCTCTCTTGTAATCATCATACAAAAGAACGGGTAACCTGCGAGTGTGTATTCAGTGCTTCACTTGTCCTGACCTTCTACAGATGGAGTAGTTCTGCTGATCCCCCTCCAGCACGTTTTCAGGACGTGTCCCAACGACGACGATGCATACACACCCATAAAAGGTCTGTCACACACTATCATACACCTTTAAAGCTTGAGCAGCCCATGTCACGTGTCGAAGACCTAAACCCTATCGGGGACCGCGCCCCACGCTGCTGCTTTTAGAGTCTCTGCCAGACTCATACAACCTGAGCGCCTTACACTCTTCCTACTAGTTGTCGCAGCCGTGCAAGCGGCGAGCACTTCAACATCCACAGCAGTAGTACTGCTGCACACACTACTGCCACAAGCAGCAACACAATGGCCGTTGGGCACACGCCTCCTATCAACATCTCTGAAGAAGGAGTTGACATAGGCCCTACGAGTTTCGCTGTCATGCCAACTGCGAGACCTGGAGCTGCCCCCCTAGCAGGCGGTCTGGTAGAGAGCGAACCAAGCGTCATTATAGCTGCACTGCGAATCATTCTCGCACAACAGCAGCAGCGCTATGGAAATGGCGAGCAGCCACCTGTGCAGGTGCAGCATCAGCCATACAGCGGCCCTCCTCTGCGCTACTTGGTTTCTGGCCGCCCAGTCAGGTACCTGGCTGCTGCTTTTATCCCCCTATCCCCCTACGAGCTCTATCATCATGATACCCGGGGTGCTCTGTGGCTCTTTGCTGCGCCTATTTTGAGCATAACTGTTTTTTGTTTGGGTGACTGTGGCTGCAGCTGTGCACAGGTGACAAGCACCAGCCTATGATACTGATGGCTCAACTTTTGTTGTCGTTGCTGTTATTGTAACTGTCGCTGCCCCTGTAGGTTTTGCACGGACAGGGAGAAGGTCCTGCATGACTACGAGACCGTGCCTGCCGGCCAGTACTGGCCTGTGCCAGAGTATGCTGCTGCGCTGCAGGGCCCACAGGGTGGCGGCGTCGTGCGTACACGTGTGAACGACTCAGGTGTGTCTGTCAGTCATACAAGTGCACCTGTCAATGAAAATGCATCTGCATTTGTCCCAAAACAAAACCAGTAACAATCAAGACCAACTTGGATGGGGTATGGTGCTGTGTTGATGATTCAGGTGTGTGTACCGTATCTCATTCATGCGACTGCATCTGTCATGCAATGCATCTGTCAATTCATCTACAGCACAATTCGGATGGGTGACAGTTTGGTGGCAGTCCTGCAACTGCCAGACTGCCACCCCACTTCCAGTGCTGACACACAGCAAGTCAGCACACTCTTTGTTCTCCCAGTCTCATTGTCTTTTGCTTGTCCTGCTGTTTGTGCGCTGCAGGCCACGCTCCCAGCGCCATAACAGAGGTGCGCATGACATTGGCTGTAGATGCGCGCACCGTGCGCCGGGCACAGTCTGCAGTCTGTAATCTGCGCTGTGTAGTCTGTTGCAGTTGCAGGATCATGCACAGTCAGCAGTCTGTTGTCGCAGTTGCACTTGCAGTCAGCAGGTCCCTCACGCAACTCGATATGCAGCATGTAATGGTTGCAGTGGGCCTGTCTGCATATACCCACTTGTACGTGTGACCCCTTGGTGTTGCAGTGCAGGGTCCAACCAGCAATGTGCTACAAGCATACAGCATGCGTGGCTTTCTGCCTGTGTGCTTGTCCAGAAGCACCCACAGAGCAAAGCTCTGCATTTGCAGGTGTTGCAGTCAGCTGCCCCCACACTCATCTTGACCATTGAACAACATGCATTGGTCCATCAATCGCCTGGCATAAACCCTATCGTCCCTGCTGTCTCCCCGCTCCTGCCCTCGCAGACAGTTGCCAACCGCCTCGGCCTGCAACACCACCCCCTCCGCGGTGCCGCCGTCGCCCCAATCATGTTCGGAGGCCACTCAGCCCCCGTGAGAGCCCTCACCGAACCCCTCACAGTCCAACTACTGGCCGGCCCGGGAAACATCGCGTTCCAGATCACGATCCCGGTCGTTCTCGTGGTCCCCTCACGCCCCGAGGGTGACCAGATTGAGCTACAGTTGGGTTTGTTTGACTTTCTCCAGGAAGTACAGTTTGACTTTCTGCCGCTTTGGGCCTCGCAGTTCACCCATGTGCCGACGGGATATAGTTGGGCGCTGCCGGTTATTGCACCACAGCAGCGGTCACACTATATCAGGACTGCGGGGACAAGCACCTTCCATGTAACACAGGAGTGTTATGATGAGGTAAGGGGGGCCTTGGCAGGGGTCTGGGGGTTACAGTTGGGTGTTACCGGTGTACTGCGTGCATACTATGTAGTAGTACTGCTGCCATGGCTACACTGCACCGCCAATGCATGTGATGTCACTTACTGCATGTTACTTACTGCTGATATGAGTATACTGCATCGGCAACCCATGCCGCATGCTGCTGCCCATGGGTTGGCTGTGTACCGCACACATACTGTCATTTTTGCCAAACATGTCAATTTTCTTGATGTCAATTTGCTTCCCAGGTGGTGGAGCTAGCCATGGCACGGCAGGCAGTACAGGCTCGGCGTGCAGCAGCAGCAGCGGCGGCTGGTGACAGCGAGAGCTTATCACCTGCTGCAGCTGCGGAAGAGGCCATGCAGCAAGCAAGACATACCACAGCAGCACCAGAGGCAGCAGCAGCAGCAGTACCGCCGGCGGCAGCTGCAGCACCTAGCCAAGTGGTTGGTACACAGCAGTGGGTGGACGAGTGGGCGGGAAGTCAGCAGCAGCAGCGGCAGGGGCAGCGGCGGCGGCGGCAGCAGGGGAGGGGCAGGGGCAGGGGCCAGGGTAGCAGCAGCAGGCAGCAACAGAATGGTGATGCACATGCAGATGCTGTGGGCAGCAGCGATGGAGCTGCTGCTGCTGCTGCTGCTGTTGATTTAACATCGTCTGTTGCTGCAGCAGCAGATGTGGCAGCAGCAGCTAAGACAACAGCGGGTGTGTATGCTGGGCTAGCGCCCCTGCCATCCGGACTAGCAGCAGCCCTCTGGAGTGATGTGGTAGCCTCTTCGCTTCCTGAGGGTGACGATTCTTGCTGCATTTGCCAAGATGATTTTACAGAGGAGCTTGAGGGGGGTGGGGTGCGGTCGGTTACGCAGCTGCAGTGCCGGCACACGTACTGTGTGCTGTGTTTGCGGCAGTTGGCAACAAACTTGGCAAACAAAGCAGCCCGTAGGCAGCCCCTGCATTGCCCACAGTGCAGGGCAGAGGTTTAGTGGTAGCACAGGGTCTTAGGCAGCCTACATACGTTATGGCCTCTTTACTTTTGCTGGGTGACGACGCCATTTGCATTGAGGATTTTGCAGAAGAGCTTGCGGCGAGTGGGGGTGCGGTCGGTTACGCAGCTGCAGTGCCGGCATACGTACTGTGTGCTGTGTTTGCGGCAGTTGGCAACAAACAAAGCGACCCGTAGACAGCCCCTGCACTGCCCACAGTGCAGGGCAGAGGTTTAGCAATGCAGTCAGCACTTGGCGGTGAGTTTTTTTTTGTTCCATGCATGGTTCAGGTTGGAAAGGAGTGTGTAAGAAGTCAACAGGTTCATGGGATAGGGGTGTCAAGCAGTGTTTTTTAGGTTTTGGACCCTTGACGATAGTTGGCGACGAACCCTATATGCCAATTGTTTTTGGCTTAGATTTGGCGACAAGGGCCTCCCACCCTATCAATACTTGGCGGTACAAGGACAAACACAGCAAACCACCTGCTTTTGCTGCCACTGGTGCCTGTGGTTGGTCCCCACCCCGCCGCTGGCGGCAAACCAATAGCATGGGAGCACCAGGATCTGAACAGCCTACCTCGCATGGCTGGTCATGCTGTAGACGACTTTACCAGTTCGACGGGCCACGCTAAAACGTGCAGTCCTGCTGCATAACAGATGCTCTGAGAACAACTTTCACCTGCAAGCCAGCTGCTAGAAAGCAAGTACAGCAGCATACAGGGCACCCACAGTAGCCCCCAACTGCCACCCCCCAGGTGCCTCATGCAGCCTCCTGCTTGTGCTGTGGTTTTTCAAAGGCTCGCCCATTGCCTGCCCAAACACATCGAAACTACCCACCCAGCTGAAAAAAGAGCAGGGCCCCCTACACTTTTTACAGCGCTGTTATGGTGTCCCGTCAAACTTCGGAAGGCAGTTAGCTGCTTTGCAGGGTCTCGACTGCAGGCACAGCGCCCACAGCATTCAGTAGCACTCTGGGACCTTGTTCCGACAATTGAACTCTCCCAGACGGCGGTTGCAAGAACTCAAGCGGCCCAGCCCTCAGCATGAACATGCCTCATGCCAGCGCAAGCATTACATAAGTGATGTACAGTCCTGCCATGCACGTGCACACACTCATCAGTTGCTAGACAAAGAATGGCAAAGCAGCTGCCCCAGCATCAGAAGCGTGGATCAACCCCCGTGCTATGCTGTGCTGTGACATCCCAGTAGATGCAGATGATCTGCAGCCCACCACAGGTGAGGTCCTGAGGACCCCCAGATAACAAACAACACTCTCTGAAACAAATGTGCCAGTGGCCCCATTGTCAAGGCACTACATAACCCCACAAGCGCTACACACGCATGCATGCATCAGTATCCATGGTACACCAGCTCCAGGGACTCTGGGGCCTTGCCCTGCCTTCCTCACTCACACATACATGCATACGACGCCCCAGTACGAGCCTTACAGCCAAAACATGGGGGCCCTGGTAAGCAAGGCGCCATCAGTCAGTCATGCAGGGGAACAAAACCAGTCTCACTAGGTCCCTCTCACCATACACCATGGAAGGGGAGGGTGGTGAACAGCTAGCCTGTGCAAGTGCCAGAATGCAGCGCCCCGCATCAAAGTCAAGCTGACCTCCTGGACAGGAACAGTGCTGTGCATCTCACGCGCAAGCTGGCAGCACACACTGCAAGCTCAGTGTCTTACACACTGCATCAGCTACCAGCTCAACCGCACCACCAGGGTTACTACCCCTTGGGCACGCCTTGCACTGCTCGACACACTGCCAGATTTCCACCAGACCACACCGATTCAAAGAACCAGACCAGATCAGACCAGCACACGAAGTAAAAATGGCGGCTAGGTGAGTATGTGGCGCCAAGCACCACACCCCCAGCAGCACACAAAAAGGAGGGGTCACAGGTAGCAGAGGTGTTGCTCCCAACAGTGAGGGGTCACATGTACACCCATCAGTCAGTCAGCCGCTGTTGGGCAGCTGTGTTTTGTCAGTCAGTACCAGTCAGTCAGTACCAGTCAGCCAGTACCAGTCGGAACGATCACACACACACACACAAGGGCATATGGTACCCGCCATGTCCTTGCCATGCAAGCAAAAGCACATGGCGCGACATGGCACACTGCGTCATGTGCCTGTGGCACAGGCACCCAAGTGCAAGCAAGCAGCATATGTGCACACTGGCGCTGCAGCCAGCTGCGTGCCGCACGCAGCGGCAGCAGTGACTGCTGCCGCTGCTGGGGTGCATCACTAAGCCTAGCAGGTATGGGATGGCTTTGGGGTACTCTGCAAGCGCAAGCCGAGCTGCATAGCGGTTGCTGCCATATGCCAGCCTGCATTTGAGCTCCTCCACAACTGCCAATCTCATATCCTCCTGGTAGAGGGGCACGTATGCATCAAGCTTGTACTCGAGGATGGAAACCAGCTGTGGGAGGCTCAAAGTCTGCAGCAGCTTAGCACTGAAGTGCTTTGAGGGCTCAGGATGATCCTGCTGTACAACATGCTGCTTCAAATTCTCAGCACTGCTGCGGCAGTCGCTGAAGCTTTGGCCGTCGCTTTGGCTGTCGCTTTGGCTGCGGCTGGGTGCGCTGCTGCTGCTGCTGCTGCTGCTGCTTCTGCTGCTGCTGGAGGAGCGCGGGGTGGGAGGTGAGGTGCTACTGCAGCAGCTTGACTCCAGCCTGAGGCTGCATGTGCTGCGCCTGGGTAAGTGCTGCTGCTGCTTGTTCACCTGCAAGAAGCCATGACAGAGCGCATACAAGAGAGCTGTCAGGGGTGTAGACACAGGGAATGCATCCAGCCAATGATCAACCATCTCACCATCCAAGAAAGTTGGGTGTGTATGTCACGATGGTACACATGTGGCTACCTTGCTTACCCTTGCGGCAAAAGCTGCTTGATAGCGGAGAGATTCATTGTCGTGTAAGCAGTGCACATTTGACCTAACCCATGTTGCGCATGTATACATGAGGGGTGTTTATGGAGGCCAGGCCACCACAGCAGTGATGCCCCACGCTACATCTGCACTGTCACAGCCCAGTATGCTTGAATGGGCTGGGTCACATTCATGTTGCGTGCACTACATCAGTGTATAGCTACTGTGAATTTGCGGCCTGGCGATACTTAGCTCAGCATGGCATGCATGGTATATGCTTTGTAGGCTGCTGTCAGAGAGCGCCGCAACTGCTGCCCTCTGTTGTGCCATGCCCACCTGGCTGGCATCCAGCTGCTGCGGCTTGTGAGCTTGCTGCTGCTGCTGCGCACAGTTGCTGTTTTCCCGCTCGGGCTGTGCCTGCTGCTGCACTTGGCCCCTGTTCCGTGCTGTCAAGTAACCCGCCACCTTGGACCCGGTCGTTCTCTCACCCACCGCCCGAGACACCTTGTCGACAAAGGCCGCCCGAGCCTTGCCCTCCCCCGCTGCTGAAACTTGCTTAGCGGAAACTTGCCCCATCGTACAGACAGCCTGCTTCTTGTTGCTGTGCAAGGAACGAGGGAGCGAGCTTTCGTTGATGGTTGCGATGTAAGAGTGTGATGTTGTAAAGTAAACCCACTGTCCCCACCGCACATGTACCGCACATGCATATGTTATTTTTGGCTGTAGCATGCTAGCTCAAGATTGTGCACCTTCAGCAGCATCTCGAACGATAGTCGCTCTATAGATGATGTGCTAATGCTAGGCGGGTTCCAGAGCATGGCGAGTCTGGCTACTGGCTGCCTACTGGCGGCCGTCATGATGCCGTTGCACAGTTGCTCCTGCTGGACAAGACATCATAGAACCGCTGGCGCACACTAATCGAGAACATCGCGACACACTTGCGTGTTTGTTGTATACTCTGCAGTGCGAATTGTAGCATACGCCTGACAAGTCCCTGGCCGTCCCTGGCTCCCAGGCTGACAACTCAGCTACACACAACAGAAACAGCCAGACCTGCTCCATCCCTAACCAGTTGGGTTTGTCTTCAAGGGCCAGCATGCCTGTTGACCATCCTTGACGCTGTATGCCTTGCCCCAACTTACAAATAGAGCCCGACACACACGAGACTATGCACCCAGCAACACTTTCGCAGTATGCATCCAGTTCTATCAAGGAACTAACTGCTTGAGGGACTTACAAACATAGGATGGGCAAGCGGTGTCCAACACAACAACATAGCATGCTGTCCACCCAGAACTGCCTGGGCTAGCCACCCCACCCTCCTTCCAAAAAACGTCAGGGCCAATGTCACACATTCCTCAAGGAAGCTTGCAGCCACTTGATCGATGCATCTAGTAGTCGTTTTGTACAAAGTGGTGAGCGCGTGCTGCCAGCACTGCTGGCAAGACAAAAGAAATTGCCGTAGTAACCCACCAAACACATCTGCACATGCAATTCGCAGCTGCTTGCTCACCACCTTTGCAACAGCAACGCGACTCTCAATACAAACCATCAATATAACTGCCTGTTGGCAACGTGACTCTCGATGAAACCAGCTTGCACAAAGTCAGCGGTAACAGATACCATACAAATACACAGACAGTCACACCCCATACACCAACATTTGCCCATAGCAGCCGTCTGCCCACAGTGTGCCTGACCTAAGGACTGCCCTGCAGTACCCATATTGCCAGGCTGCCTCCTGTTTTGAACAAAGTGAGCAGTTTGTCACTCAATGATATCCTCCCGCGCTGCTGTGGCATAATCTCCCCCCATGCACTCCAGCACCTCCTTCCACAGCGGTTTAGGTAGCTGCAGACACTGTTTCAGCAACATGGGCCGCGACGCTGCTGCCGTCCACCTACAGCAGCACAGTGACAACAAGAATGTAGATCTGAAGCACGCATGGTGCGCACAGCGACAGACAGAAGCAAGCAAGCATGATACTGCAAGTATTGCTGAACTCATCAAAGCAGAAGCCACTGCAGCCCCATGCAGAAGCTTGCTGCTGATTGTGATGCTACATGTTGCTGTCCTGCATCCTGAGGATAGAGGCCTCACCATGCTCCCTTGTCAATTTCCCGCTGCAGCTCGTTGTCTTGCCACACCAGGGCACCAGCAAAGAACTTGAAGTCTACAGCAGGCAGCATGCCCTGCTGCACGGCTGACACAGCAGCTGCCTCACCACCAGTGTAAACCCCTGCAGGACAGGACAGAAGCCAGCCCAACAGGTGTCACCCACCGCGCTGCTTGGCATACAACCTTGAAAATGGGTTTGCTAGCAGCAAACTGCAAAATCACAGCTGCATAGTGCGCCATGCTGCAGTGTATGTCAAGCACGCACACATGCACACACGTGCATGTGCGCACACGTACACACTGCATCCCCAGCAACAACGAGAGGTGAGCCAGTGCCCAATGTGTGCCCAGTGTCACCTGGCACCACCTCCACAGCACCTTCAAGGTTGTGACCATGCAGCAGGTGAAACACCTGCATTGGCAACAGCGACGGCAACAGGTTGCGTGACACTCTACTTGGAAAAAAAATTGACGAGTTGGTGAGCCATCAGCACTGCTGGAAGGAACAACAGAGAGTTGTGGCAACACAAAGAACAAACGAGAGTGTGTTCTCCCAACAGCTTGCACGCACACATGCAGATCTAGGTATCAGTGCAGGCCGCCATCGCTTCAGACCAGGGCCATGGCAGGCGGACAGCTGATCTCAGCACACGGAACACTCACGTCCTGCCGCACAAGCCCTCCACAGTACACCCTGCAGGACAACAAAAACACACCAGACAGTACCTCGTCAGTGAGGGAGGTGTGCAGCCCTTCAGCCTGCAAGGAGCGACAGTTCTCCTACTGTGCCAAGGCCAGATGCTAGCATATGACACACTTGTCTCGCCATACAACAATTTCAAATCACCGACACAAAGCAATAGTATCACACGGAGGAGCACTGTATGGTTATGATCAATGTCAACACATCTGTAGGATAGCATGGCTCCCTGGCAGCTGCTCATGCATAAAGCTGGGTGGACCAACAGCTACAGCAGCTCTAAACAGCTCCAATGCCACATATGATGCCCGGCTCATCCCCGGCAGGCAATGCCATTGATGTACGGCCACTGTGCCTGCATGTACCATTCTGGGTCCGCTGCTGTTACACAGAGAGCGGGGAAGAGGGGTACGTGTAACATGTCGTTCCGGGGGGCCCTTTGACTGGTGCTGTCAGTAGCGCATATCGAGGGGACGCTGGAAGACAATGCCGCCTCCCCCACAATGGCGGCTTGCCTGCCCAGCACGCACCTGTTGTCAGCAAAGACCTCCTGCATGCCCTCAGGAGCCCCGATGATGGCGTACCGCAAGCCACCCCTGCCTGGCCGCATCACCATGCCTGTGGGCCTGTTGAGCAGCAGCCCCACCGTGCCTTGCTGAGAGTGCTGCACAACCACAACCACTGCTTGCCCTGCAGCAGCGATAACAACAACAACAACAGCAAACAAGTGAGGGTGAGTGCACAGCCTATCTGGATGAACCTGCACCGAGGCTGACACAAACCAGCATGGCTATGCGTGGCGTATGGCTGTAGTAAGTGCTTGCGGGCTATGCTTTGATTTGCATGAGGGCCGCACATTTGGTTAGCAGTCATGGGCAGCAGGGTGGTGCTGGCAATGATCGGCCACAGACACAGGCAGTGTGAGCCTGCATCATATTGAAATCATAATGAAAGAAGCCTGCATGCCCCGCCACCACCACCACCAACAACAAAGCCAAGCCACTGCAGAGTATATGCTCGCAGCAATTACTTACAGTATGTTTCTGCTCCTAGCAGCAACGGATTGTCAGGAGTGGCCAGCAGTAGGCCTCCTTTCTCCACTTGCGCAGTGGCATGTGCCCAGATGCCCTCAGTTGCCAACTTTGGGTTCTGTAGCTCAAGCAGTTTCAGGTTTTCTTCTGACAGCTGCTGTTGCTGCTGTTGCGTGTCGCCTGCAGCACAGTCAGCAACAGGACAGGCTGTAATCCTCTGCAAGCTCTCTGACAAAGCCAACTGTGACGTTGCAGAAGCTCACCAAGGATCAATTTCGCCCTGAATTCCCGCCAGTCACCAAACAGCTGCGGCTCTGCTGCACTGTCTTCCTCTGATGCTGCTCTGATATGCAGCACATGCCTCCTTTGGGGGTGAATTTGTGGTGTGTGACTGGGTCTATGGCTGGTGCTGCTCCTCACGCTACTACGCGCTGCTGGACCAATGCAAGCGCTATGTAGGTTACAGTGCATCCTGATTGTCAGGAAAACCAGCTACGGAGTGTGCTGTAGCCAATGCAGACAACTTGATACTGATCGGTTGTCAGGAGTGCCAGATGTGAGGAGTGCCACATGCAATGCAGTTTCCTGGGTTGCGATCAAGTTGAAGCATCACCAGATTGCATGGAAGGACGTCGCATACTTAGGCTTGACCGGTATCGGTTGTACAATTCAGGTCAAACTCGAACCGACAGCCTGGCCCCAAATCGCGGCCGGTCTCCAATCTCAGGTGTCTACACGCCGTACATCAACCAATGAACCTCAGAAGACCTGACGTCAGCCTGCACCAACCAACAAAAGCAGGATCAAGGATTTGGGTGGCCATGGCCAGTCCCCTTCCAATTTGTTGCAATCATCAAGGCATGCAAGGCGCAACCATCAAGGGCCACTGCAGGCTGCAATAAAAAGGTAGAAGAGAGTGGAGGTTGTGCGGTAACTCCGCAATCAGTTGTGAGCTGTTGTACATTGATCAGCGCTGTCAGTACTAGCCCAAATCTTCTAGAATTCAGCCAAGCCAATGCAGTGACAGAGTGGGTCCACTGGGACCGGGGCCGAAGGCCTACGCCCTCAGGCCTGTCCCTGACACATCCATAACAGTCCTGGTGCCATGTGCGCAGAGGTCACAACTTGGATCTGAAGTTGCTGCTGACGTTTGCCAGCTGGTGCTGTCGCTCTTGGCTGGCAGCTGTGGTTGTCTGCGTGTCACAGCAGTCGGTGCATGCTGCATCTTCAGGCGGCACATCCTGCAACAGTAGTCAGCATGGCAGAGCAGCAGGAACATATGAGCTCAATGTCCTGCCTGGCATGTGTCCGCAGACCCCACAGGATCCCAGGCAGCACTCCCAGATAATTGCTGTCAACAGTGCAGTACAGTGTGTGGGACAGAGTCCCAACCTCGGCACTCGCCAGCAAGCCAGGGGCTCAACAACCGTGTTGCCAGTTGACAGCAACTTGCATTTGAAGGAGCGCAACTTTCAAGCTGTCGCTCTTTTTTTGGCTGTCACTACGTGCCTTACCAGGGCTGGGTTGGCTTCAAAGAAGCCCACAGGTCGCAGCGTGAAGCCTATCGTGTCACAGGGCATGACAGGGTAGTCCTCAGGGCGCACAAAGTGTGTCACGCCAAAGGTGTACCACACCACCGGGTCAGCACCAAGCAGCGACCGGTCCTGCAGGCAGCACAGTACGACCGTAACAGGCACACATGTAAAGGCCTAGGGCAAGAAGCTGCTCTTCACAACAACATGTCCGTAGTCAATGTGTCCTCACCACTGCTACAATTGGTTGTACGACGCTGTGCAAGGCAGGTTCTGCAACTCACATCCCATGCAAGGCAGGGTCACTTGTCACATGAACACCAGATGCTTTTCATTTCTCACCCTGCCATTGAAACACAAAGCACTGCCAACACTCCCTGTAGACACCCCCTTACCCTACTTACCTGCTGCGTCCACTGCCCCAGGCCGCTGTCCCTGCTTGACTGCATGACATATGTGCCTGCAGGGTACAGCTGGCCCTCAGCGTAGGGGGTCACCATGAGGTTCTTCGTGGTGAACATGCCCCGCTGTGCAACGGGGCTGTCTGCCTGTGCTAGCAGGCAGGGACCCTGGGCAGGGTGTAGGTGGTAGGCGACCGCCTCGCCACTGCAAGCATGCAAAGCGTGACAAGTGATGACGTCATAGCTTGCAGTTGGCGCCAGGAGGCTTGGGTCACTGCTCTGCGTATGCTGCTGTTGGGTTGGTGGCAGTAAAAGGCAGCATGTCACATGATGAATGATGTCACATGATATAAGGAAGAGGGGGGTGAGACAGGCCTTTTGGCATGAGCCAGTCGTCCATGCCTTGCACCCTCCCCTTGGTGATGCTCAGATTCTCCCCATTGGCACCCCCCTTGGTGCAAGGCTACGTTCTTAGCCTGTGTTCTGCATGCCCAGCGCACACTGTGCTCAAGGGCAGCCACCAGTCAAGGAGTGCAGAGTGGATGCTGATACCTGTAAGGGTGTTGTCTGCTGGTGTGTTGATGCGTAAAGCTCACTGAAATCAGCACTTCATGAGTACAGGGCAGCACGCTAACCTGTAAGGGTGTTGTCTGCTAGGGTTTTTGATCCTCCAGACCCTGTTGAGTTCTGGTGCTGCCAGCCGCTGAGCCTGGTGCACGCTGGTCAGGTCTGTCTCATCACACACAAAGGCGTTGCCGGTTGGGTTGTTCACCACACACGTGGGCTGCTGACGAGCGTTGAGCTGTGGAGGCCAACAGCAGCAGCAGCAAGTACCACCAGCAGCAGCAGCAGCAACTGATTGTTGGCTTTCCCTCCTGTGGTTCATGAGATTTGGCTTGCCCTTGCAGCGGTGCTGCTGTACACAAGGCAAAATACGGCCTGTCGGGCCATCAGTGGTGTTGCACTGCATCTGTATCCATCATTTACAGCGTCACAGGGCAGGACACCCAAGCTGGCTTACGGATGCTGCTGGCAGCACCCAACCTATGTCATCCACCCACAGCCTGTTCAAAGTGTTCGTGAGATATGAAACAGTCACCTGAAGGCTGGCACCTGGGGAAGCTACGGTCGCACATCCTACCTACCCCATGCATCCACGCCCCCCCCCCCCCTCCTCCAACCTGAAGATGCCCACTGCAACCTGCCCAATCTTACCCCCCATGCGCCCCCAGCCCCCACCCACTTCACTGACCCTCACCCCCAACCAGCCACCCCCTCACCCCCACCCACCTCACTGACGACCAGGTCCCTGCCGCCCCGCTGGTCGTCCACCGCCATGTCAAGCCGGGCGCAGAACAGGTGCTGGTGTGCTGCAGCATTCACACCGGGTCCCACCAGTATGCCGTGGCTGGGCCGTGGCTCCCCTGGTGACAGTAGGCTGGTGCTCAGGATGCCTGTCAACTTGATCTCCATGCCTATGGTGCCGTCCTGCAGGAACAGGGAGCAGCAACAACAGCTGCAACTGCAAAGGCCCATCTGCTGAGATTGCTGCAGGGCACTGATGTACTGTCATTCGCGAGCATGTAGCGTGCCAGCTTGTGCGTGTGCAACCACGGCAGGATTGGATTGTCACCTATGCATGATACTGGCGGGCTGGGTGTCATGTAGTGCCGTATGACAGGGCCTGTGCGTTCATGCTGATCCGAGTGCATGTATGCTTGCTTCAAGCTAGAAAGGCTATCTTGCTTCCTGTCTGTCTGTGTGACCCACCTGGTAGAGGTACCAGTAGAAGCAGTACTCGTAGTTGACTGCTGTCATGATGAATGAGATCACCAGCCGCCGGCCGCGACGAACCTCAGCATAGCCGGTCCTGCAGGGGAGAGGAGTTGATCAGCTTAAAAAATCTCCATTGAATAACTTTTTTGGGTTTGGCGCCACCTACTTGCCCCATCATCCTCTGCAGTCATATACAGCCATCACACCAAGGACTGCTGCCTGCCGATAGTGTGCTGCCTGTCATACTGCCCAGCACACCTGTAGCATGCATGCTATGACGTGTCTGTGCCCGAATTCGTTGTCACTGGCACAACACCTGGCACCTGGCATCATCAATGCTCCTTCAGCCTGTGTGGCGCACCATCTTCATGACTAGCACACTTCCTAGCCACTCAGGGACACACTCGCGCACCTGTAATCCACATGTTTCCACAGCAGGCCATGGTCCTCTTCATGCAGACACACCGCATTTTTGATCACCACAGGCTCCCCTGTCGCGTTGTTGACCACACCGTCAAAGTATGTCACGTCTCCAAGGCAGTCACAGCCCAGCTGGAGGCTGTTGGCGGCAAAGCCTAGGCCGTAGTCACCCGCATCAAAGGCACACTTGCGGTTGTAGGGAGTCCTGCGGCATTGGAGAGGCTATCAGACTGCCATGCATTTATGACGCTGTTACATGCTTGTGGCCCTTGATCTGGAGCGTTTTGTCTGTGTGACATTGCACCCATCCAACCAGCTCGTGACTCGAGCAGCATGCACCAGCAGCATAGTACTAGCTGAGGCCCGGATGACCAGCAAAAACCCAACAGCCCGACACAATGCTGCTCAAGCTGATGCCGCAGCCGCAGTCGCAGCTGGGCAGCTCCTGCTTTGCTGCTGCTGTGCCAGCACTATATGATCAGCTCACCTGGGGTCTAGAAGATGAACGGGGCGGCAGGCATCCAGCACAGATTCGGTGGGCATGAGCCACACCAGCGGTGGCAATAGGTGACAGCATGGACAGCAATTGGCAGCATGTTGGGTCCCCACATCGGGGTTGGCACCTGTGAGCCAATGCCTCAACCAGGAACTGGCGCTGAATTGTCTCTGGTTGCTTGCAGGACTACTACTTCTGCAGCGGTACTGGGCCTAGCCAGTCACAGAGCAGCCGGCTGCGGGAACAGCCAGTGCATGGCAGACACAGGCCTCCCTCAGTCACTACGCTAAGCTTGCTTCTAAACATGCTCCATGAGAAAAAGTTCAAGTGAGCAACAGCGGCATGCATTGTGTTTGCGCTTGATTGCTCACCTGCATATGGCACCGCCATCTCTGCAATGCTTGCCCTGTGCACCACAGGCCTCCTCCTGCCGCCCTGGTCTGTGTCCCTGTATCCAATGCTGTGCAGCACCAGTCCCTCCCTGCCGTTGAAGCTGAGCCGCAGGTCCCACTGCTGCCAGCTGATGCTCCAGCCTGACACCTGGAAGCTGGGGCCCTGCAGGTGGGCAAGTGGGCAGGTGGGCAGGTGGGCAGGATGGCAACATGGCAGGCATGTGAGGCTATTAGGGGGACCAGGGCCCTGCAGGACGGCATACAGGCAGGTGGCCATGAACGATACCAGGCAGGTGGTGCCTCCATTGCTACATGTACAATGCTCCTATCAGTGTGGATGATTGCCAAGCGTGAATGCTTGCCCTGCATGTGCACCATAACCCCTGGCGGGGCTCCAGACGTGTGTGCTCCCGCTTCTGGTGCACCATTTGGTATGTAGCCAGTGGGCTGGAGTGAGCTGATGGATCTCATCCGCCCTGCTTTGCACCTTACCCTTGACTCGCTGCTTGAGCAAAACGGACTCTGCATCTGTGCATGCCACAATGTATGTGCACCATGGTGACCCCCATTCCACCCCACAAAGTGTCGCCCACCCCTACCATGTGCCCCCACCCCCAAACATCCCCCTGCCCCCCTCGCCTCCATTCTCCATCCCCTCACCTCTGGTTGCACCACCTTCCATGGTTTGGCTGCCTGCCTGAAGGGTTTAGTCAGCAGTGCCCTGTGGTAGTTCGCCGCCTGCATGGGTATATCTGGTGGGTTGTCGTATGCGTCTATGTGTATCACCCGCTGTGTGTTGAGGTCCACTGTGGGGCACAGGTCCATGGGGTGGGCGTACTCATTGTCATCTGGACAGGCCTTGTAGTACATGAACACCTGAGCAGCGATGCGGAGAACAAGTAAAAACGAGTTGGTTGAATCAAGGAGATAGATGCACATGTACATCAAGTGAGAGCAGGTGAAGCAACAGGAAAAGCAAGGGCTCTAGGTGAAGGTCAGGTCGAAGGACATCTACTGGTCAGGCCTTGTACACAGATTGTCCTGGACTCAGAACCAGCGCTGAACCCTGCTGGTGACTACTGTAGTTACTGAACCTGGACCCATCCAATGTGGAGAATGTCACGTCAGGGGGGTGCCGGCAACACAAAGGCAGCAGATTTTGACGTTACCGCAGCGCGGAGGAGTGTTGGGAGGCTAGTTCTCAACTGCCACCCACCTGCATAAGCCTCCTGCCCATCCACTCTGAAGGACAGGCATGGATGGCCCAGGGGTCACAGGCCACCTTGTCCAACAACACACCCCTGGCAGCAAGTACTGTAGTTGCTGAACCTACAGCCCTCTGATGTGGACAATGGTCTTGGCTTGGGGGTACCCTCAACACAGAGGCGTTGGGGGGGGGGGGGGGTACCGCAACGCAGAAAGCATAAAAGATTATGGGGGCTGGTTCTCCACTGCCACTCACCTGCATGAGCCTCCTGCCTTGCCATTCCGGTGGGCATGCATGGATGGCCCAGGGGTCACAGGCCACCTTGTCCAACGACACACCCCTGGCAGCAACCAGCTGCTGCACGCGTGGGTCCTGGCGGGCAATGGCCTCAGCCTCTAGGCAGTCATCAGGGGTGGCCAGGGGCTGACCGTCCAGCTGGGAACCATCCAACTGATAGGTACAAAGGGGGGGGGCGCATGTGTTTGGAAAGGAGTGTGTTGATGTGATAGGCGACGGCATCTGCTTCTAGGCATTCCATAGGGGTGGCCAGGGGCTGCCCGTCCAGCTGGGACCCATCCAGCTGGTGATTAAACAGTGACGTTATCATGTGGGGAGTAAGCAGACGGAGGGGGGTGGTGGTGGTGGTGGGGGGGGAGCGCATGTGTTGGGGTGAGCGTGTGGAGGTGACGGGCATTGGCCTCTGCTTCTGGCATCTGGTCAGGGTGGCCAAGGCCTGACCGTCCAGCTGGTAACCATCCAGCTGATGGTTACGATCCCATGATGGTTTGGCAGGGGCCGGCGCGGGGAGGGGGGGGGGGCACGTGTTGGGTGTGAGTATATCTCCCAGATAGGCCCAACGTGTTGAGACAAGCATGTTGGGTGTGAGCATAGCCCAATGCCTTGAAGCAAGGAGAGGCCCAAAAGTGGCTTGATGGCTGCATCTAATTTCTCACAGCAGGTCTGGCCCCATAAGATGTGGAAGGCAATACTTTGCGAGATCCCTATGCAACACCACACAGCTTCAGCACAGGGTGCACGGCCAGCTGCCACTGACACACACAACCAGCAGCAAGAAGGTTACTTACTTTGGTCCATGACGTGACCGTTGCTGTTGCTGTGTCGTGCTGTGGCGCCAAGTCCACTACAGCCTCGTACACCACAAACTCTGGTGGGGTCTGTAGGATGCACATTGAAAGGCGCGGCAGCTGCGCCAGACCGCCTGACTCATACTGCAGCAGCTGCTGCTTGGGGGGCTCCTGTGTGCACAGCAATGGCAGCGCAGGCAGGGGTGCCTCCTGGGAGTGCTGCTGGGGCTTGTGTTTCAATACTGGGCACACGCCTGTGCGTACTTGTGTAGGAGCCATTATGTTGTGTTACAGGCAGGGGGCCCTGCCACCTGTGTGGATTTCAACAAGTCGAGCTGTAAAGGGTGTGGCATGTGGCTGCTGATGACTCAAGTGCAGCTGCCAGTAGTGACTGTCTTAAAGAGGGGGGCGAGTCACTCCAGGGTGTCACTACAGGCTGAGCAGACACCCCTGGCAAAGTCAGAGAGGACTCCTCACTACAGGCTGAGCCTGCTGCTGGTTTTTCAGTGGTTTGCTGCTGTCGAGCACTGTTGCCCCACCTGCAGTACGATGGTGTTGAAGCGCAGGGGCGGCAGCCCCAGTGCCGCTGCGTGTGCTCTGCATGCTGCTGCTGCTTGCCTCAATTCATGCTCGCTGAGAGGGTCCAGGGGGTGGGGGCAGCCTGCACAGGCAGCAGCCCCAAAGTCTCCATGATTCAGTTATGCTGGCTGTATGGTCGAGAGATCAGCCCATATCTTGAGCTGCTGTGGGTTGGATTGAGTGCGCAGTCTAGGGTTTTTCAGGGGTTTTGATTGGCGTGGGTGACTCGGGGTGTCGTACGGCTACACACGTTGGTAAGCTGCTTGTAAAATGTACATGCAGTGTGTACTGGTGGACAGGGTGTACCGACACTTCCACGGACAGCTGCAGTGGGTGCAGTTACATAGTGACCACTACTGCTGTCCCGCTACTGCTGTCATTTGCATGGCATTCAGATACGTGAAAGATGCCAGACACTAGCGTACCTGAATTCATCTCAACGGTATGGAGTGCGCGTTTATCTGGGAGCTTGCTGTACCCGTGTGTGGAACAGCAATACCTGATGATCCCAAATGTGCCAGGCTGGAGCAAAATCAGTAACGGCGAGGCGATGCCATGCACATATATGTCTTCTTGTAAAGTTTAAGTGCTGTTGAATATATTTTTCAAGTAACTCTTGCACTTCAACTAATTCACATTTCAGATCCCACACTTAGTCAACCTCCTGCAGCTGTTGCAGTTGTTGCGTTTGACGGCAGGGCAGCCCTTCTCGTCCCGAGTGTGTAGCGATATGACTTTCAGACTTCTGTGCTTCATGGAATGCTTCATTGCCTCTGCTTCAGCTTTGTAGGTTTAAAGGCCAGAGGGATGGCTCCAAGCGCAAAGCATGACATGACATCATGTGCTTGTTGTCCTGGTCTCATTGCAAGGTAGCAATTGCTGGCGTTTATGACTATTCCAGCTGCTTTCAAAATCCAAACAGAGCAGCGCAGAGCACACCTTCAACCTCCAGGCCCACAACTGCGTAGTGCCACCCAACCACAGACCGGAACCGTGCTGAGCTTTCAGGATCCCAGTGAAGGATGGAGGCTCACAAAGCTGCTTGACGGTACATTATGCTCGCAGGCTGATATGCACCGCCCATCAGCAGCTGCAGTGACTGTCACAAACCCTGTACTAGCTGAGACTAGCCTAGAGCTTGACCTTGTCTCTCAGGGCCTCAAAGCGTTACAACCAGCTGCTACTAGTAGGCACCACAATGAGCAGCGCCACAGCAGGTATCACCCAAGAGATTGTGGTGCAAGAGAGCACACACATGCCAACACCTTTATTGTGCCCTAATGTCACACAACGGTAATAACAACTCAGAGGTCATAATACAGCTGGCTCTGCAGTCCTGCAGCCGCACAATACTAGTTTACACCACCCACAGAACACACATGCCTTTCTGACGCTGACAGCCACAGGGAGGCTAGCAGCCACAGGGCAAGGCCTCACACTGTCCATGTGACGGTTGTCGCCTGATTTTGGGGCATTGTTCAGCGCATCGAGATGATGCCATGCATTGAGCCCAACCGCCACACCCAGGAACTGAGTGTAGGACCTGATGGCAGATGCTAATGCCACAAACAGCGTCAGCAGTAACATACCAACAGACAGACCAGAACAGCAGTGCCCCAGCAGATGTTGGGTTTCACACATGCGCCAGCGCAACTGCGTGTTTTGACACTGCACACATGCCAACAGCCAACAAGCACAGCATGCCAACAACCAACAACCGCAAGAGTGGCACACAGAACAGCGCCCTGCTGACAACAAGCGAGGATGGCGATGTCGCTTCAGGGTGGTCGCATGCCATGCACTGCAGTGCATCAGCATGTGCACGACTTGGCTGTTGTTGACAAGCTCCAAAGGAATACAAGTCCTCCAAAAGTCTTGAGGGCCTGTGGGTGTTAACAGCATCATAAAGAGTGACGTGAGCAACCTTACACACGTCGGTTTTGGGGAGAATGCTGCTCGTAATGTTGCCCCCCCCCCCCCCCACACAGTGCTGACTCCGCTTGCACGTCCAAACTGCTGCCCATGCTGTCCCACTGACATTTCCCGTTGTGTGTGGGCTACCACATCGCAATTGCATGTTCTGCACGAAGAGCAAGCACTAAGCCGCTCACCAGGCTGCAGCGCTTGTGCAGGGGCATTGCTTGGTGGGCTGAGCCTCAGCCCATTTGAGGCGCTGAGTCAGGCAGGCCGGGGTGAGACAGGGTCATGCCGTTGGCAGGGACAGGCTTGGGCTGGCCAGCAACCCACTGCACAGCAAGGCACAACAGCAGCAACACCAGGTTGTGGAAGGTGTTTCGAAGAGCGCACCATGCAGATGCTGTCAAAGACGGTGCACTGCCGGCTCTGACACAACAGCCTTGTGGTTGTGCAGAAGCTGGCCCACCCCTGGTGCATTGCACTGTCTGCGCACTCGGCACCAAGAAGCAGCTGGTGTAGTGCTGTGGTTGCACAACACTTGGGGTATAATGGATACATAGCGCGGGATGGGGCATAATGGTCAGCATCCCAGTGTGAAGGCGCCCTGGGCAAATGAACAGCGACAGACTGACCCTCTCATGATCCGTAGATGACGATGGGCACAGATATGATCAACCTGAAGGTCAGCTCTGCAGTATGCTGTTGCAGAATACGTACCGTATGGTGATGCAACCATACAGGACCAGGCGAAGCCATACCACAGCTCGTCCTGACAAGACAGTCCGTTGTATTGACCACTGGATGCTCGCACTAACCTGACTTTCAAGATTGAGGTGCTGTCCCCAGCCCACCCACTGGTACTCTCACCGTGCATGAGGGATCGCCCAGCTCCTGCCCGTTTGTGAAGCCATCGCCATCGCTGTCCTTGCGGCACAGCTGAGGGGTCCACTTGTATCCAGCAGCCTCAAAATCCTGCAGCAGAGATACAACAGAGCGCATTCAAAAACAGTACAGCAACTGCTGATATTGCTTGCCAAGTGAGATTGCAACCATGGTGGCCACTCTGGCATCAGCTGAAGACCACTGGGTTGCACGGTTTTGTGGCTGAGACTGGCGGACACGACGGAGTACAGTGCCAATCCCAACCTCACCTGTCCAAATGGATTGCGGGCGCCACCACCTGCACGTGCAATGTGCCCAACCCCAGGCCAGGGTGAGCCGGCCACAATGGGAATGTTGGGGATCTCAGACTGGAACCTGCGAGGAACAACAGCACAAGCCAGCATGGGCTCAGGCATGACCACACACAGTGCCGAACGAGGAGCAAACCACCTGATGTCCTGCAGGAGTCAATGCAAGTAGCATTGTGAAACATCTGACATTCCATTGGCTACATCCCGTGTACCTGGGAAACGCGGAAACAGCGACCACCCAAAGCAGCAGGAGCGCAACAGCGGCACCACGCATCTTGGCAGACTTCACAATGCGCACGGAATATATTTGAGCTGATGATGAAAGTGGTGTGGTCGAAGCTGCATCAGAAAGCATATGTATGGTTTCAAGCGCACCTTCCTCCGACGCTGGCGGTTGTAGGCGTTGGTCAAAGGTGTCGACACATGACGTCATGCGATCAAGCCGTGCCGACCCGAAACAGGCACGCAAATCAGTCAAGTGATGCAATAGATGGCCGCCGAAATTTCCATTGCGCGGCGTTGACTCTGGGCAGCTACTGCCATGTCACTGAGATACAGTGAGATACAGTGACCGGACTGACATTGAAAAACATGTACGGCCTATCCCCATGGCCGCTGTGCAACTTCAACTTCCTTTCCGTTATCAGCAGGCCATGCTCACGCCGCTCCGCTATGGCTGCTCTGCAGGCATACGGTTTCAACTCACCCACAACATTCAAAAAACACCATCAGGGCCCACAGAGTAAGGCACCGCCATCGAGTCTGGCCGCCCTGCCTGCGCAGCAGCAGCTGCCCTCTGCGGCACATGCTTCGCCTTTGTCACCATAGCGTAGCGCTGGCTGCCCTCCCAGTACAGAGCCACCCTGCAGGATGCTGCTTGGCCCCACCCTTCTCCAAGGGCTGGAGCAACAGGCCAGCACTGCTGCTGCTGCTGTTGTTGCCGCCAGCAGCAGCCCCCGCTGCACCTGCTGTACTGCTGGTGTCGGTTAGGCGCGTCACCACCTGCGAGCAGCAGCAACCCACTCAACATCAGCAAGTACCTCCAAAATAATAACAGGAACGCACATGTGACACCAGCAAATGGGCAACACCAGCCATATGCTGTCATCCGGACCCACAAGCATGGCCATGCAGGGCTGGAACACACAAAGCCAGGAGCCTACATGTTGTGACTGCTTGCCTGCAACCTATCCTCACACGCCGCGAGCCTGCGGTGGTTGAGCAGGCCCTAGGCACCAAGTTGCTGCCCCACCTGGTTGACCATGACCACCGCCACACCCCGCTGCTCAGCCACTTCAGCCAGCTGCTGCGCCATAGACAGCATGAGGCGGCTGCGCTGAGCAGCATCCGTGAAGTCCTGGCGGAAGTGGAAGGTGGCACTGTCTAGCACCACCAGCGACACCTGCATGTGGTGCAGGCCCCAGAAGCAGGCAGCAAAGGGCAGGAATTGCACAAAGGCAGTGAGCAGCTGCTGTGGCCAGGGATGGTAGGGGCCAGGTCAAGACAATCGAGCAATCGCAACAGTAGCAAGGGGTGCTGACGATCCGACTGTTGCAGCCAGTAAGATGGATCAGCAACCAAGTATGGTGAGCTGCCATTCAAGCCAGCTTTGTAGAGAGGGAGGGACATACCACAATGCAGCACACCCACCTTGGGCTGCTGTTGCAGCAACAGGTCCAGCACTGCAATAAGGGCCAGCTGCTCAGTGTAGTGCTGCACTCGCATGTATAAGATGCCAGACAGCACACTCTCCACAGTGAAGGCACCAGCCTGCAGTACAGAACAAGTACACACACGTTGCTTTCAAATTCACCTGCGCGTTGGGCGTGCTGCCACAGCTAATGAGGCTGGCATGCCCATGCCCACGCCATCAACTCGTGACCAAACCTGGTACCAAGGAGTCATGAGTGCCGCACCCAGCATTGCCCTGATGTGTGTGCAGGCACAGCAACAGCTGGAGCACCAATCACCTGTTGCTGTTGCATGGATGTCCATTCGGGCCGCTTGGCATGGCAAAGACTGAGACATGTGCATCAGATACTTATAGTCTAGAACCAGACACTCACTGCTTGTGCAACAGGATCAATCTGCTGCGCATGGCCTGCAGCTGCTTGCTGCACACGCTGCACTGCTGCAGACGCCAGGTCAATCAGCCGGTCTGTCATGAGGGACCCTTCAGTGTCTGCAGCAGAACATCACAGGATTACGATCATGTTGCCGTCACTACAGCACAAGCTGGCTTGCTCCTCATACCCACTGCAACCCAGCCACACCATCTGCTTGTGACGCTGTTTGCAAAGACAGCGGCTGTAGATATCTTGCAGACGCAGCCACAGAGTTGCTGTGCTTATGTGTGGGTGTGTGGACGCAGGCAGGTGTGGGTGGGTGAGCGGCTTGCAAGGCGCAAATGAGACCCCACGCATGCGACAGCTGCCAGTTGCACACACATGCTGCTTTGCACAGGCGGCTTTGTTCACAACCA
Source organism: Desmodesmus armatus (assembly GCA_007449985.2). Taxonomy (NCBI): domain Eukaryota; kingdom Viridiplantae; phylum Chlorophyta; class Chlorophyceae; order Sphaeropleales; family Scenedesmaceae; genus Desmodesmus; species Desmodesmus armatus. Next base: position 242,670 of record VIIQ02000048.1, on the reverse strand, counting down.
AACACCCAACGAGCCACACTTACCAATGTACAACACCTGTGCGCCCAGGCCGCCAAGCTCCCTGGGCACCTGTGCATTAACAGCCAGCTGCATCCTGGGATAGCAGGGCAGCACAGCAGCGCAAACAACATCATGAGTGATTACTCCTCACTGTCTAAGCGCTCCCAGCCTGGTGCACGTAGTTTGTACAGGCACTGGCTGGCAAGGGGTGCACACAAGCCAGCACAAGCCTATTCATGAAGTAGGTGGTATGAGAACCTTTGCACCCGGTTACCAACGGCTTGTATCAATGTAGAACTACTGCAAAATTGGTCGCAAGGACGAGGTGGTGGAATGATGCGGGCGAGTGTTCAGCAGTCGCGCAGTCGCAACCGCACTCGACAAGCTACAAGCCCGCTCAGCGACAAAACACTAGTGGCGTTACGATTGTGGAACCTTGTCCAATTTCGGACGCAACACCACGCGCCAGGAACGAACCGACGCACCGCGCACGCTCACACCAAGCACGTCCACATGAACATGCCACAATACGACATCCTTGCAAATGCAGTGATAAACAAGCACAACGTCCACAAGAAGCAGGATTTCGCCAACACAATAATGTCACTGGCATTCTGCAGGGTTGCGGTGAACAGAGCCCAGTAGATACAGCCAGACTCCGATGGCCACTAGCAGGACGACACAATCTGCACCGCCCCCAGCCTGCACCTCCCCCAGCCCCGTATCAGCAAGTCTCTGCCTCTGCTGTTTCCCCTGCAGCACATGAGCCTGGTGGCGCTGCTGTTCCGGCCCTCAGTGTCGCCGCTGCTGCTGAAGAGAAGGGGAGGTGGGGCTGCGCTGCTGTCTCACCAGAACACCCTGTACCTGCTGATGCGCTGCCTGCAGCGTTGCTTGCTGCAGTTGCGACACACATAGACGTATGTCCCACACTCAAAGGCTCTGCTGTGGCCAAAGCCTGACAGATCTGCAATTAGCCAAAACAACCTTGATTGCTGGCTCAATCACTCGTTTGGTTACACTGAGGTCTCAGAGGGCCCCACCAACTACATATAGCCCAAAGACACCAACCCCAACTGATGTCCCTCCCTGGCAACATCAGCCTAAAATGCCCCAATCAATCTGTCCAAGGCGCCACCAATCCCCAGGTGGTTGACTGATTGATGGTCTGTTAGCGCCCAGCCCACCCCATGCGAGCCTAGGGACCCAATCCATGTCCCTCCCTCCAGCGCAGACGAAAGCACCACCTTTTTCACGCCCGCTCAGTCAGTGTTCGTTACAAAGAGGCCCGCTCAGTCACTCACTCACTCATTGTTCGTTACATTAAGATCCCCGAAAGACCCAGCCCACACCATGTAAGCTCAGGGACCCAAACCATGTCCCTCCAATGCAACTTAAGGCGCCACCTCCTTCTCAAGAGCAGCGAACCACCTGCAACACACAAGGTTAGACAACATGCAAACATGTACAAGGCATAAAGCGTCTGAATACGCGGCCATTGAAGCACATGGGGCCTGCTGAGCAACCAAGCATGCAGTGACACGCTGTCCCAAACAACAAGCGAACAACCATGGCAAGCAAGGCACCTGCTCCCGGTGCTGCTGCACTCACTCACTCACTCACTCAGTCAGTGTTCGTTACAAAGAGGCCTCAAGGACCCAGCCAACCCGATGCAAGCCCCGGGACCCAATCCATGTCCCGCCCTTGTAACTCAAGGCGCTCAGTCAGTCATGAATGAATGAAGGTGTTACACGGGTTTCTCAAGCAACTACGTTGCAACTGAACCCAGCCACGGATGGACACAACCAGCACGGAAGGGGGCCGTTCGGACAAACCCCACCATCAAAAGCTTGTCACGCACACTCAGTGTGCTTCCAGATTGCGAACACAGAGATATAATACACTGGAAGGACTGAATGGCGCCAACGGCACTGCTTCTCGCACCTGCAGGGTTGCGACAAGAAAGGGCGGACGGAACAGAAAACAGCGAACACACAGCTGCGAGCCACAAAACACTCCCACATGTTGCAGTGGGCGCACGTGGGGGCAACTTCACCGACACCACCAGTCGCTGCACTGTTCACAAGCCAGCAGGATAGAAGTCACACAGCAGCCAGCAACTCACATGTCACCACATGCAGAAGCTCAATGCCTAACTACCCGCAAACCGTTGCCTCCTGACAGCACCACATGCCATGCAATGAAAGGCTGCTGTGTGAGCGCAAGCCCCTGCGCCCGCTTAGGGATGATTGCAGAAACCGCAAAGTCAGCCAAGACGCGCCAAAACTCCCCAACAGCAGCACGCCCTGCAATGCGCTCTAGCGTCAGCAGAGGCAACGCAGGACCTTCTGCTGCCACAGCCCACGCCACTCTGCGGCCGAAGTCAACAGCACCGATGCCAGCCAGACACACCATGTCCCACACAATATGATGCAACCGGGGATGAGGTTTCACCCCCATCCACAAAGCTGCACACTGCAGGCCGCGGTCAGCAGCCAACCAAGGGGGGCGTCGCCCACCCGGTGAGCTCGCAGCTGCCCCTCAATCTCCGCCCGCACCGCCCCTGCAACAGGACACTCCCAACAATGGTGCTGTACACCGGGCTCAGCAGCCCCACATGCTACACAAGAGGTGCCTGTGTGCATGCGCTGGGCCGTAGGGAACGCGTCGAGGGTGAGCCGCCATGCAGCCTCCTTGTGCTCATTAGGCACACGCAGCTTCCACCACCGCCGAAGCACCCGAGTGACCTCGGGCAATTGGCCCACAATTGGCTGCAGCATATCAACAGACAACACCCTCTGACGGAAGGCAGCATGCCTGTCAGCAATGGCTGACAGCGCATCCAAGGATTGACACTGGGTAGCTAGCGACACAGTGAGGGCCTCAAGCTTCACCACATCCCCATTGCGAGTATGCCAGCCCAGATCAGCACACACCCTGTCCCTAGCTGCGGTAAGCTGAGCCTCCGAAACGGCCGGCAGCCGCCCGGATGGCCTACCCCGCAGCACTGCACGTGCTGCATCCTGCCACGCACTAGGGATGGCCGCGACCAACACAGCCAACTCCTCCCTAGCCACCACCATGTTAGCATACCTAGAGCGATGCTGCAACACAGGGTCCCACACATGCATCCTGTATGCCTCCTCCCTTGCCCCCAGGTCAGGAATGGAACAGATAGCCTCAACCAGCTGCAACCAATGCAGCGCCTGCCCTGCACATTGCAGCTGGGTGAGGCCCAACAAGTCAGGCACCACAAACTCCAACCCCACCATCACTTGCCGCTGCTGTCCATACCAGTCCCACTGCTCCCTCTGCGCCACCACCGGATTGGACCACAATGGGACTCAGTCAGTCAGTGTTCGTGGCGCTCAAACCAAACCAGAAGGAAGTGCAGAGCTCCACTCTTAGCCCCAGGCCTGCCTGTTTCTCCTATCAGATCTGGGACTTTGGTCTAGTGGTATGATTCTCCCTTTGGGTGGGAGAGGCCACGGGTTCGATTCCCGTAAGTCCCCATACCTAAAATGACACATATAACAACTGTCTGGGACCATCAGTGATGGCCCTGGTTCTGAAGGTGACTGGTCATCTGAATGTGTCGCTGACTCTATCGCAAAACAGGGCACGCATCACAGTTTTGCTGCCTACATCTAGCCAAAACACCCGTGCTGCCAACAAGTCCCAAGTATGTCGGGAGAAGCAGACAAGCATATTATTGTTGTTGATCAGCTGCGACACAGGTGCCAGCTGCTGCTGCTGCAGGAGTGCGGAACTGCGAATCCTACATCAGGCGCCGGCAATGGTCTGATCCACTTTACAGTGCTCCGCCCAGGCATAGCCCCCTAGCAGCTTGGGGCAAGCAACTCTGCACTGGTCCTCCGCCGGGGCTTTGCCCAGGTGAAGCGCCTAGACACGACCTACAGCATGTTGAAACAGAACGAGTGCTGCAACAGACCATCAAAACCAGGCACAAGTGTTCACTGCACTTCTGCTGCTGTGGGGCCCAGTGCAGCCTCGTAAAAGTCAAACCAAAGGGGCAGGGACTTGGGTCGCCCGGCCCCAGGTGAACAAAAAACCCTTTCAGAGCCCCCGAATACACGTGCAGCACTGCGCCAGTGAAGGTACCTGGTACCCAAGTCCATGCCCCATTGGCTTGACAGCTAGAGCAGAAGGCACCACTAACCTACTCAGGACAGCCCGGGCGGGGCCATTCATTCAGTTTGGGGGCGGTCAGTCAGTCAGTCAGTCTTCGCTACAAAGAGGCCTCGAGAGGCCCAACTGACCCAATGCACTGCAGTCAGTCAGTCAGTGTCTTTACAAAGAGGCCTCAAGGACCCAGCCGCCCCGATGCAAGTCAGTCAGTCAGTGTTCGTTCCAAAGAGGCCTCAAGGACCCAGCCAACCCGATGCAAGCCCCGGGACCCAATCCATGTCCCGCCCTTGTAACTCAAGGCGCCACCAATCCTACTCAAGACAGCCCAACCACCTGTGGCACACAAGCTGCAAGCCCGGGGTCAGCGGAGCTCAGTCACTAGCCCTCACTGCTGATGTGAGCTGACCCTGCTCCGTCTCATAATCAGGGACTTTGGTCTAGTGGTATGGTTCTCCCTTAGGGTGGGAGAGGCCGTGGGTTCAATTCCCACAAGTCCCCAACAAGTCCGATTGGCCAGCCCTGTGGTCAACATTGATACTGCAATGCTAGACCCCATGTCAGGGACCTGCAACCAGCACCCACAAGCTGTGCAATGCTGTATTTTTGTTGTTGGACGATCACTCACCCTACTTGTGTCTTGCCAACTCCAGGCACACCATCTGCACAGCAAAAAGTTGCATACCGGCTTGTGGGCTACCCTTGCTGATTACCTGTGATGCTTGATCAACCCAATGTTGTGCCGAGTGCTGTCTGTGAGTTGCCAGCCCAACCCCTGATATGATTGATGGGCAGGTGCCATGACAGTAAGGCTAGGCAGTCAAACTGCACTCCGGACTATCCATTTCCATTTTCGTTCTACAGTGTGTACCATGCACAATGTAGAGCTCCTGCAACTTGGTGGATTGTAGTGCAGGGACAGAAGATGCTAGCGTGTCAACTCACAGAACTCTGTCACCGTGCCGCACGCCACGCCTGAGCCGCCCAACAAGGCATCCAAGCCAGCAGAGCCTGTGGAGATGCCACGGGGCTTACTGCTGCTGCCGCTGCTGCTGCCATTGCTGCCTGACTGCTTTGCCAACAGCTCTGCTGCAGTGGTTGCACCTGAGCAGGGGCAGCAGTCGAGCACAGTGAGTTGCAGGACTCCTGAGTGTGTTGAGGCGTGGCTGGTGCAGAAGAGCATACTGCTGCCTAGCTGTGGGCATAGTGGGGTTCAGGCGTTCATGAGGGACTCATTACTCGCCAACCACTGGCAGGTTGCATCTCGCCATGGATGTGGGGTTCAAAGCACTGCATGAGCAGTGCGCTGTGTGCATTACTGTGTTCCCATGCGAGGGGCAGGGGCCCTGCCTGGGTCAAAGCAACGTTGCCAGCTGCTGGTCAGACACTGAAGTACACCAGCTATATACGGCAGCTTACCCAGCAGCCTCCAGCCGGGTGCAGGCTGGCCCAGCGTGAGCCTCAACACCTCTGCAGCAAGGTCTTGGGGCAGCCCGGTGACTGCAGCACAACACATAAACAGCAGCAGTTGCTCACATGTTTGCAACTGAGCAAAGCCATCATGATGACCAGCTGGGACCTCTTTGATATGGTGTGCGTGCGCTTGCTGGCAGGTGCTGGGGGTGCATGTATAGGCTTCTTTCTGGCTGTTTGACCTGTGTTTGACGCTAGCTGGGCAATGGCCTGCCACAGCTGCTGCCTTGGCTGTGCAGTGGCACACCTCAGCAGGTACCCATGGTATACAGCGCCCACCTTGCATAAGCTGAGCCTCACTCAGCCCTCGCACGTCCATCACAGACGACAGGCCAGCACACAGCAGCGCACGCCTGACTGAGGGTGCCAGTGGCAGGGCTACCACACTCTGCGTTGGCTGGGTGGGCATTTTGAATTTTATTATTAGGTATCAGACGGGGTTGGCGTGTTGGTTGAAAAGAGCTCCAGGGAATGGAGCAGGAGAGCAAGTGGGGCAGGTGATCTAGGCCAGTTGTAATGGCGAATGGGTGATGTCGGGTGCGTGTCGGCTGCTCCATTCAACGAACAGCATTCGAGCTTACAAGAGTGTTTGGGCCTTTTGAAAGAAAGTGAGACACTGTCACACTAACAACAGAGAAATTCACAAGCTGCGCCGGAAGCCGGCAGATGGCCAGTTAGCTTGTAATTTCGTTGTTGCAAGGGGCACTAAGTTGTGTAGTGGAGCTTGCAGGGCGTGCTACGCAGCTGGTTGCACGATGCAGGCCACATTCAGCAGAGCCAGGACAGTCAATGTCCAGGCTAAGGAGTCCCGTATTGGCATGAAGGCAATTACAGTCCCTAAGGGCGTCACTATCAAGTTGCAAGGGCAGTCGCTGAGCGTCAAGGCGAGTGATGGACTGGACGGCCGCAGAAGCCGGAAGCAGCACCACGCGCGCTTAATTGTATCGCAATTACTTGGTGCCAGTTAAAGGGAGCTTTCCGGATGATAGTGGGGGCATGGGTGGTGAACTGCTTGCTTGTGGTGCTGCAGGGCCCCAAGGGTGAGCTCGCATGGACGTTCGTGCCAGAGGTCACTCTGAAGGAGGTGGGTGCAGGGGAAAAGTTGGAAATGGTTGTCAGCTACATGTATGTGCAGCTACAGGTGCCATCCAGTCAGTGGCATGCATTTTGCAGTTGCAGCAGCGGTGGCAGCAGTGCCAGCAGCAGCAGCAGTGCACCTGCTTCGTAAGTTTAGTTGGGAGCTGGTCTGGACACTGTATCAGCTATGAACAGCAGAGCAAGCTCTTACTGATGCCATGTGTGCGCCTGCAGCAGGTCGTTGTGTGCAGCAGTGCACCTGCTTCCGTCAAGCTTGCAACAGAGCATGCAGCATGTTAAGCAGAGCACCACTGTGTGCAGCAGTGGTAGTTGCAGCTGTTGTGTAGCAGTACCCTTCCCTGGCACAACCATGGCCGCAGGGCTCAGCTCTGTACATGTACACAGCAGCTGCCCAGTCATAGCCCAGGCAACGCTGCAGCCACATCAACATTCATGCCAGCAAGTATGTATGCGTGTACTTTTTTTGTGTGTGCAGGAGGAGGGCAAGATCATTGTCCGCCGCGCAGAGGAGACCAAGCGGGCAGCAGCAATGCACGGCCTCTCACGGTGAGACCCAGCTGCCACAGCCAGCACACTGCAGATGCGCCAGTTCAGCAGCTAGCGTCAACACCAGCAACAGCAGCAGCTGGAAACAGCAGTGGTCGGAGGCAAGGGTACACAGGCTTGCCGTGATATGGAGCGCAGAACAGCACAGCCAGACAGCATCAGGGCTGATGGCACCCCGCTGCTGTTGCATCATGGGTGGCCAAGTTGGCACCGCAGTGAGAGCAGACGGGGCAGCTTATGTGGGCAGGGCCGCCTGCACTAGCAGACAGCTGGGGGGCACAGCAAGCGCATGGCAGGGGCTGCTGCAGCTGCGCAGGTGCCAAACCCAACTGCCGTCCATGCCATGCACGCATGTGGCGTTCATGGCCGGATGGCAGTTGGGTATGGCACTTGCACAGTTGCTGCAGCTCCAGCAGCCTACTTTCCTCAAGCCTCAACACGGGGGTGTATACCCATGCAGAGCAGCATTCCAGTGGATGCTCAGCTGTGCCAATCACCCTCTTTCCAGATGTTGCTCGTGTCAGCAGCGCACAGTGCACCTGTCGTTGCCAGCAGAGCAGAAAGTGCAAAACATCAGGCTCTGCGCCCACCCGTGCAGCTTTTCCAGCCAATGCTATGCTGCTGCTGACTGCCACTGCCACCACCTGCGTGTGCTGCCTCTTGCTGCAGGACGCTTGCTGACAACATGGTTGTTGGTGTGTCTGCTGGCTTTGAGAAGAAGATGGAGATGGTGGGCACAGGGTACAGGGCCTCCACAAGCGGCAAGGAGCTCACACTCAACGTGGGCTACAGCAAGCCACGTATCCTGGCTATCCCAGAGGGCGTGCAGGTCAAGGTGGGTACTGAGCGTGGGGTTTTGGCAAATGGTATGTGACCACCTGTCTTGTGTGTGCTCGCAATGGGTGGCCGGCATGAGCATTTTGGCGCTGCAACTTGGTCAAAGCGTAGTAAGCGTATATGCAGGTGGGGTCCTGCGCAGGCGTGCAGTAGCTCGCTTGGTGCTGGTGACCCAATAGCAGTTGCAATATGTTGGCCCTTGACTGTCACTCACCATTGTGTTTGCCATGTGCAGGTTGAGAAGAACACCAGCTTGATCATCAGCAGTGCAGACAAGGTGCAGCTGGGCTTGTACTGCGCAGAAATCAGGCGGCAGCGTCCCCCAGAGCCTTACAAGGGCAAGGGCATCCGCTACAGCGGGGAGGTCATCAAGCTCAAGGAGGGCAAGGGAGGAGGCAAGAAGAAGTAGAGCGGACGCTGATGCTGTTGCTGATGCTGTCCTGCTGCTGGTGCTGATGCTGCGAGTGTGTGTGGGCTGGGCGGGAGTGTGTGTGCTGGGGTGGGTGCTGTGGCTTCGTCCTGTGTAACCTACGACTGTAGATGCAGGCTCAGATTGTGTTGATGTTTGTTGGGAGCCAGGTGCTAGGGAAGCAGGACAGAGCACATGCAGTGCAGCTACCGCGGCAGCCTATGCGGTGTGGCCAGCACATTGTTCCTGTGGCCCACTAATTTGTTGTGGCCAGGGCCGTGCTGTTGTAGCCAGGGTCGCACTGCTCTTCAGTCTGTTACAGTGATTCCAGCTTGCCACGCCACTCTGATGTGCTGAGCAGCCACAAGAGAGCCATCAGACACGCGTCCCTCACCTCGCGCGGCTCAAGCATGTGCTGCAGCAGTTGTGTTGATAGTACAATGATAGTACATAACCCTGCTCAATCAGGGTTCACCCTAACAGTATCCCTGACAGCAAGCCCGGCAGCGTGACATCCAGCGTTCCTAGTGCGTCACTCTGACCACATGCAAGAACAATTTCGAACAAGAACAATTACACAGTATTATGCCACAGGGCGACAGGGTGATTCAACTGTCAGTCGGATTGACACCAACCTCGCCATCATGGCGTGGCACACCACTGGCAGGCAGCAACAGTGCAATCAGGCTAAGATCAGTCCCACTGCATGCTGCTGCACCTCTGTCCTGTATACTGGACAGCATGGGCGGCCCCCAGCACGCTCAGCCTGCCTCTGCAGGTCCACAAAGCATGCACCACACAGCACAACATGGTTGCATGGGAACAGCGCCACACTCCTGGGGGCATCCAGGCACACCACACAGTCAGACACGCAGGAGTCAACCCGCTTCTGCCGCTGCTGCTGCCGCTGCTTGTTGCACATCGGTGTGACAGGCGCCGAGTCCTGCACACCCTGCTGTGGCTCACTATGAACAGCAGCACCAGGAGGCTGGGACTGTGGCAAACTTGCGTCCTGGATGCTTGCTGCTGCCCCTGCCGTGACACGCCAAGTGCTTGCAGGCAGGATGGTGATAGCTGCACAGGCTGAACGCAGCCGCTGCAACAGTGACTGAACCGCGCAGCAGCATGCAGTGTGTGCGCCAAACATGAGAGCAAGCACAGCAGAAAGTAGCTGCGCAGGCGCATGCACAACAACAGCTATGCAGCCAGCCAGCAACAATGACAGGCTGACACCACAAGCACGGCAAACGTGCAGCACACCAGACAGCGGGCAAAGCACTGCTTGGCTGGCTGCGCATAAAGCCCACACACATGCCTTGAACATGCATATGCACATAAGCTGCACCTGAGATATGACAACACCTGGCAGCCCTGACAGAAAGGCGGCACCTTTGCTAATCTTGGCCCACACTGGCCCCGGCCGTGATGCTGCTGCAGCACTAACAGCAGCTGGCAGGACGGCATAGATGCACGACAACGCCACGTGTGCAGCAACACGTGGTCCCTCGAGTTTCACACAGCCAGCCGCGTCTGCACTGCAGATGATCCCCATGACAACGACCGTCTCAGTAAGCCTGTACCAGTTGTACAGCATGCCAAGGAATACAGTGTGCTGCAGCTTGCACACCCTCCATGCCCACACACGTGGCAAGCTCCTCTGCACCAAGTGGTGCCGGCAGTAGGCCCAGATGTGTGGGTACACCAGGAACATGGCTGCAAAAGGCAGTACAAAGGCCATCTCCCTATCGAATTCGGCAAAGACAGCGGACTGCAATGGCATGGTGATGAGGAGGGCAGCCACAGCGACCCACAGCATGCTTGCCCAGTTGCGCCAGGCACACATGGCTGTTACTAGGAGCCTCTGCTTTGCTTGAGAGAAATACCACAGACAGGTGATGACAGCACCCTTGAGCCAGACACCGACATGCCTCACAACTGCCAGGGAAACGACACAACAGGCATCATGAAAGTGCCCAACCTTGCAGCCTCAATGCTCAGGATCTGAGAGCTGTCTGGAACCTCATTGTGCAGCTTTGTGTATATGCTCGTGTATACAACTGGCAGCGTGAAATCGAGGCAGTCAAATGTGAGCACAACACATGCGTTGGCAACCACTTTCAATGTGCTGGGTTCACAGGTTCCAAAGGAGGTCAAGGATGGCCTCTGCCTAACGCCATCACACAACCAGGATAGAAAGAGCAGAAACACCCACACCACGTGACGCCCAACAGGAAGTGACATCCATGGGAACCTTGGTTCAAGCTTCTTTTGGTGCTGCTTCCTGCCCTGATGGGGGTGATCTGGGTACAACAGCAACAAACCTGTGCGCAGGTTGGCAGCTTCACCCAGAGTCAACATGACTCTGAGGTAAGCCACAGCCATTCTGAGCACACCCAGCCAGCCTGGCATCCATGTCAATGTGACAAAACCTGGCACAAGCTTGAGCTGCTTGAGCAGCTGGCATGGCACCTGTATCATTTGATACATCTGCAAGCCAGCAAACAGAACAGACAGCAGCACGTACAGACGCACATATCTGCTTGCTGATCCTGGAGCTGGTGGGGTGGCCTGGATGATCTTGACGTTCTGCGAGTTGGTTGATTTCTCCAGGTGGGGTTGAGCTGCTGCAGGGCCACTTAGCTGCTGTGCCGTCTTCTGGCCGCTGTTGTGCTTCTTTCTGCTGGGTTGGTCTTTGCTGGACACCACAGCACAAACGTCTAGCTTTTCTGCGTCCATCAGTATGGATTGAAACACGTAGTGTATACTCTGCAGCATGAGGAGGAAACAGCAAGATGGTGATGGGTTGGACCTTTTGATGGTGAGTGGACAGCAGTAGCAGCGGTGGTGGTGATGTTTGCACGGCAATGCTTCGCGCAAACATAAACATATACTAACCTCCATGGTATGGTACTGGTCTGTGCACGTAGTGTACTTGATGCCGGCCCAGCCAAGGTTGATGGCGGCAAATTGAAGTTGAGTGCTCTGAACTTGCAGGTTCTACGGCCTCTGAGAGGCTTAACGAGAAAAGGAGGTCTTTGCAGTCGATCGAATAAACACGACGCATTCATAGTGATGTTACAGGACCAGCCTGGCAGGTGAGATGACATGGTCACACGTCATTTCGATGCTCTGACCGCCCGTGGTGCCTCGGCAAGATACACAACATGAAAGCTTGCCAATGTTGTTTTGTTTTTGAAATGATCGATGCATTCTACAAGACAACCCCGAGAATGGGCACCAGCCTGGGCGAGGCCCCCTCTGCCTGAGAGCGGCCAAGAAGTTTAGGAGCTCACACTCAGCACGGCCACACTGAGCTGCAAGTGTGTGCCGCTTGAGGATGGGGAGAAGGGTGAATATTGGGTTGACTGCTGTGTTTTGTTGAATGAGAACCTCGTGTACTGTATGTCTGCAGAGTTGGCAGTTGAGAGATCGGGGCCTGGTGCCAGCGGGCATAGGCCTATGGGGCACACGTTCTGCGCAGATGCTCTGTGAGTCACAACGTGATTTCAGCGCAGCTGCTGCAGTCATTGGCACTGCTTGTCAGTCTGCACATCACTGGCAGTGTTGCCCCTGCCACGTTGTTTCTCATGGCACAGTACTTGCAGGCCTTGTATGACTGCATGCACGAGGCAATTGACGCCGGGCGGCATGTCTTGTGCATGGGAGACCTGAACATTCGGGTCGGGGAACTCACTGACGATGTACAAGGGGTTCCCATGGATGCCGGGCCAGTTGCTGGCCAGTCACCAGCACTGTGCCTGCAGCCCGGCAGTCTCAGGACAGAAAGGTTGACAATCATGCCGAGGGCCTTATGCTCGGTCTTAATACCTGTGGGTGTGTCATGCTGAATGGCCGGGCACCAGGGGATGAGATGGGACGCAGTACTTGTTTTGTGAACACTGGTAGTAGTGTTGTGGACTATGGCATTGTCTCGTCTGGGTTGTATGATTCAGTGCGGTCCTTCCAGGTCTTGGACAGGCCGGGGGAGTTGGCTTCAAAGGATCATGCTGCATTGTCAGTATGCATCAATATGCAGCGGGCCTTGCAAGCAGCTGCCCCTACTGGGGCCCGCTGCCCAAGAACACTACGGCCTAGGGGAACAACGCAGGGAATATATAGAGGCCCTTCACAGCCGAGAGGCTGACCTGGCCAGCTTGCGAGCAGCAGTAGATGCTGGCACAACCTCGTGGGGGGATGCTGTGACACGGCTGGTGGCAGTCACTCGGGCTGCAGCCATGGAGACCCTTCGATCACATGGAGGCTCGCAAGCTCCTGGCTCGCACGCGCCTTGGTTCACACCAGATTGTGCACAAGCACGCGACAACTTCCGTGCTGCATGGCAGGCCTGGTGGCGTGCATCCCAGCAGCAGTTGGATCCGTTGGTTGTGGCGGGGCTGCACACCACCATGATTGCATGCCGGCGCACATACAAGCAGGTCAATAGGCATGCCAAACACACGTATGAGCACAAGTATCTGCAGGATCTGATAGAGACATATTTCAGTGACCACCAGAGGGATTTCTGGAAAGTCCTGAAGGGGGGGCGGGGGGGGGGGGGGACTTGTCCTGTTACAGACGTGCATGAATGGACTGCCCACTTTGATGGCATCATGGGAGCGCAGCCTGTGGAACAGCACCTCACCGCCGAGGAGCTGGACACACGGGCAACTTTGTATGATGCTTGTAGGCGGGATGCAGCCTTGTTTGAGGATTTGAACCACCCGGTTACTGTGAGTGAGGTTGGACAAGTCTTGGCCACCCTGCCTACTGGCAAGGCACCTGACTTGCAAGGCCTTACTTGCGAACTGCTGAAAGCACCTGCCGCAGACAGCGGGGCAGCAGACACGGCTGCAGTAGAGGATGGCGAGCTGTCCTATGGGTGCCCCCCTTTTGTGGAGTGTGTGACAAGTGTCATGCACAAGGCATTGACCTCAGCTAGTGACGGCGGCTGTGACGAACTAGTGTGCAGCAAGGTCACCCCTGTCCCTAAGCCGCAGACGTCACAAGCGCCATCTGACAAAGACTGCTACCGCCCCATCGGGGTTGGCAGTGTGTTTGGGCGTGTGCTGGATAGGATACTGCATCGGCGCTTTGACCGCATCGTTGAGCGAGAGGGTATTCGTGCTCCGACACAGTGTGGGTTCAGGGGCAAATATGGGTGCTTGGATGCATTGTTCACAATGCAACACCTGATCTCGCAGGTGCACTGGACAGGCCAGGGGTCTTCCCCCCAGCGTTCCCGTCTTTGGGCTGTATTCGTTGACTTCAAGAAGGCTTTCGACCTCGTTAGACGTGATCTGTTGATAGCGCGCTGCAGGGAGTTGGGGGTGCATGGACCATTCTTAGAGGCCGTCACTGCACTGTATGACAGGGTGTTGGCACGTGTGTGTGTGAATGGCCGCCTGGGCCCGGCGTTCCAGACGCACCGTGGCACCCGGCAGGGCAGTGAACTGTCTCCGCTCTTATTTGGGCTGTTTATGGGTTTACTGCATGAATTAATCCTGCTACGAGTGCCTGGCGCCGGGCCCGTCATCGGCAACCTTCGCGTCCCGGACGTGATGTATGCCGATGACGTTAACCTGTTGGCTTGGGCCTGCCACCACATACAGCAGCTGTTGGACTGCTTGTCCCTTTTCTGCCGGTTGTTTGACATGGAAGTCAACCTGGCTAAAACACATGTTGTCGTGTTTCGGCGGCCGGGTGTTACTTGCCCTGCGGATGTCTTGACCTACAGGGGGCAAGCATTGAGATACGAGGACAGTTGCACATACCTGGGGCTGCAGCTGCATGCGACGAAGGGGTTCGATACAGCCAGCGGTCAGCTTGCGTCGAAGGGCCGCAAGGCACTGTTCGGTTGGCTGCATCTGCTGCGTCTTCGCAGGGTGATCTACGCCTGCGCATGTTTGACATCCTGGTGGAACCGGTCCTTTCATATGGGGCGCATATTTGGGGGCCGTTCATGTGCCGCAAATGGTTGACTGACGCTTACACAGGCCCCGCCTGCGAAGCAGATGACGTCCACTTCTTGTTTTTACGCGAACTGTATGGGGCACATCGCACCGCCAGTCGCGACGTTCTGTTGCGGGACACCCACCGCGCCTCCCTACCGTGTCGGTGGCTGTCTCTGGCAGCTAGCTGGTGGGCCAAACTGGCCGCCATGGAGCCCGACAGGCTGGCCCACCAGGTGTGGTTAGCAGATATTGACATGATGTTGAGGGGGTGCGTCAACTGCTGGACTTTTCATTTGTTGGAGGGGTTGGAAGATATTGGCTTTGTGGAAGGGGACCTGTGGCGCTCAGGCACACCGGGGGTGACTGTTGATTCCGTCAAAGCCATCAACATCACCAAGGAAGCGGTGATGCAGGCTGCCTTGCGTTACCAGGCGGCCCACTGGCAGACTGTCGTTCTTGCTAGCGCTGACCCTAGGGCAGCTATGTACGTATATAGAAGGCACCTGCTGGGTAAGGGCAACCTGTTTGGGGTGCGCCCTATTCAGCAACCAGACGGCTATGTTGCTGTTATGCCCTACCCAGCCTGCTTGCGCCGTGCGATGAGCTCACCCTTGTCTACACAGTTGCTCAGGCTCGGGGCCCGGCACTCCCACACCTTAGCATTGGCAGCAGGAGCACTCGTAGTAGCTGTGTTCTGGGTCCTGCTCTGCGTGCTAGCACACCAAGTGATTGGCTTGATGTGTTGACTTTCGCCTGTGTTGAAATTGTTTGAAAGACTGACCCATGTATGTGCGTGCACGGTGTGTGGAGACTACCAGCTTGCGGCTGAGTCATGAATGCACGATCCTATACCTGGTGTGTGTGGCAGTTGCCCTTGGTGGTGTGTGTTTTTTGGGGGCTGGTCTTGTTTGCCGGTCTTGCTGCAGGTTTTTCTTGCAGGTGTGTCTTCCCAGTTCATCCTGTGTGGAGAGTACCGCTCAGCGGTGAAAGTATCCACTTGTAACAACCTCCCCCCCAATATTGCTGCCCCTTGGAGCATGGTCCTGGCTCATCATTATTATTTCATTACACGGTTTCCCAGCAGATACCTAAACCAAAGTGTGCAATAGCAACCTGTAGCTACATGCAGGTAAGCCAGGCCACCACATCATGCCACTGCCAGGTGGCAGCAGTACCTTCAAGCCAGGATCAGTCCCACTGCATGCTGTTGCACCTCTGTCCTGCACACGGGGCAGCATGGGCGGCCCCCAACACGCTCAGCCTGCCTCTGCAGGCCCACAAAGCACGCACCACACAACACAACATGGTTGCATGGGAACAGCGCAACACTCCTGGGTGCGTCCAGGCACACGACGCAGTCAGACACGCAGGAGTCCACCTGCTTCTGCCGCTGCTTCTTGCGCGCTGTGGCAGGCGCTGTGGCCTGCATACCCTGCTGTACCCCATCGTCATTAGCAGCACCAGAAGCACTCGCAGGTCCCTTGGACTGTGGGGAGGTTGTGTCATGTGCGCAGGCTGCTGCCCCTGACTGGACATGGCGTGTGCTGGCAAGCAAGGCGGCTGTGGCTGCAGAGGCCAAACTCAAACGCTGCAGCAGTGACTGCATAGCGCAGCAGCATGCCGTGTGCGTGCCAAGCATGAGAGCAAGCGCAGCAGAAAGTAGCTGAGCAGGCCCATGCACAAGAACAGCTACGAAGCCAGCGAGCAACAACCACATGCTGGCAACACAAGCACCACAAATGTGCAGCACACGAAACAGTGGGTGATGCACTGTTTGGCTGGCTGCGCATGCAGCCCGCACACAAGACTCGCACATGCACTTGCACACAAGCTGCAGCTGAGACAAGACGACACCTAGCATCCCTGTCAAGAAGGCTGCACCTCTGCTGGTCTTGGTCCACACTGGCCCCGGCCGTGATACTGCCGCAGCACTGACAGCAACTGGCAGGACGGCGTAGATGCACGACAAAACCAAGTGTGCAGCAATGTGTGGTCCCTCAAGTTTCACACAGCCAGCCGCGTCTGCACTGCAGATGCTCCCCATGACAAAAACCGTCTCAGTAAGCCTGTACCAGTTGTACAGCAGGCCAAGGAATACAGCGTGCTGCAGCTTGCACACTCTCCATGCCCACACATGTGTCAACTTCTTTTGTAACAAGTGGTGCCAGCAGTAGGCCCAGACGTGTGGGTACACAAGGAACAGCGCTGCAAAAGGCAGCACAAAGGCCAGCTCCCTATCAATCCTGGCAAAGCCAGGGGACTGCAATATAGCAGCCGTTAATGGCATCGTGACAAGGAGCGCAGCCACAGCGACCCACAGAATGTTGGTCCAGTGGTGCCAGACACTCATGGCTGTACTTAGCAGCATGTTCTTTGCTCGAGACAAATACCACAAACAGGTGACGACAGCAGCCTTGAGCCAGATACCGACACGTTTCAGAAGTGCCAGTGGTGCCAAAACAACAGGCAGTCCAATATTAATGGCTCTTGCAGCCTCGAGCTTCAAGACTGCAAAGGCGCCAGCCTCAAACAATATCCCATAAAGCGGCATGTATGCAAATGGCAACAACAAGTCGGCGCAGTCATTCATCAACGAAATCACTGCATGTGCCCACATGTACAATGGTGCACAGCTTGAAGCTGGCATGTGCTTTGCGTAATCAGCGTGCAAGGTCAAGCCTAGCAGAACAACCCAAAAGAGATGGTGCTGGGCAACGCGTGGGATCCAGTTGAGTTGTGGTACACGTTTGAAAGCGTACTTATTGTGCAGCATCTTGATCTGGCGGAGTTGGCGTGGGTACAAGTGCAGCAAACCCAAGCGCAGCTTGGTGGTGTCAGCTCTTTGCAACATTGCCACCACGTAAGCCACCACCATGCTGACAGCACCCAACCAGCGCGGTGCCCATGGCATTGGGACAATCCCTGGCATGAGCTTGAACAGCTTGAGCAGACGGCATGTCACTTGTATCATTCGGTAGGCTTGCAGGCAACAGAACATCGTGAACATAATGAGGTACTGGCGAGCATGTCTGCATGCTGATGTAAGGCCTTCTGCTGTGGTTGGTGGGCTGGCCTGGGTGTGCTTGGCATTGTGTGGTTCGGCAGGGTTTTTCGTGGGAAATTGAGCTGCTGCTGCAGGGCAGGTCTGCCGTGTCATCTCCATACCACCACTGAGCCGTTCCTTTCTGCCGGGTGGTTCTTCGCTGTGCACTACAGCGCAAATGTCAGGACTGATGCCTTCTTCAGTACAGATGAAAAGGCCAGTCCCCTACACCCTGCAGCATGACATGTCGCATGATGTGAGGGGTGGTGGTGGTTGAACATGCAGGTTGTGAGGGAAGCAGCAGCAGCAGCAGCAGCAGCAGCAGCAGCAGCAGCAGAGGTGCTTAAACTGCACAATTCTGCAGCAAACAGGTCAATGTGCTCACCTCGACAGTGACGGTTTTCGTTGTTTGCACAATGTACCAAAACTAATGCCGCCGCGTGGCTTGTGGCGGCAAACCGACTCCGATGAGACCTTGCAGCTTCAGGGCCGCGCTGAGCAGCGTCAAAATCACCAAAAGAAATTTTGAGCTGTTTCTTGGGTGAGTAAGGACGCTTGCATGCTGTTGCAAGCTTGACACAAATGTACTTGTAACACAGTACTTACCGTTGTCATCTCGATATGCCACCCGTGATGAACACCCGCACGGCAGACTTAGGCGGTAATGCAATCTCTGAGAAAATTTTCGCGTTCGCACCAGCCTGGCAGAGCCCCCTGCCTAGATTGCCTTAGAACGGCCAAGAAATCAGGATCAGAGAAAGCAGGACTGCAAGCCCATGATCAGCTAGGCCACAAGCTGGAAGGTGATTAATTTGGTTGGGATGGAGATATTTTATGCTGTTTGTCTGCTGTGTCTTGGTCGAATGCAACCCACAGTAGTGCATGTAAGTGAACTAACTGATGAATCTGAGCCCAGGAGGCACATGTTCTGCACCGTTGACTACTTGGTAGTAGTCACACGTCAATTTTTGTCATCTTCCTGAGCGCCGTGGCCAGTGTCCAGCCAGCACACCCAGCCAAACCCCACTTGCCAAGTCCCTGATAGTGTTACAGTCACAGTCCGCCAACCAAGACAAGCTCAGTCCTTCTGCTCCACCAGCTGAGCCTTGACCTTGCCACTTGTGGCGTCAGCCAGTGCACCTATCAACGCGCCTGCTGCGTCAGCATCTACCGTAAGGACCAGTCGCACTTTGCCCCTGTCTGTGTACTGCTCCTCCCCTGCTACTGCACCGTACTTGGCCAGCAAGCCGTACACGCTGCCGAGGCAGTCAAAAGGTGCATCTAGGGAAAGCTGGACCTGCAGGAATGGCGACGGCAGCAGCAGCAACATTGCCGTCAAACTCACGCTCGCCCACTAGTGAATCTGTTGGCACAGAATATCACAGTTGGCAGACCACACCCAAGCATTGCTATTCACACGGGGCCAGTGAACAACTGTGGTACAGCAGTTCCGAGATGCATTCCAGCCAGGCGGCAGCTTGTGCAGCCAGTGGGCTGAGCAGGACTCCTGTTACTGGAACCCCGTCAGATGCCTAGATGCATAGCCTATAAATCATGAAGCAGAATGCTGCAAGCATACTGGAGACCATCACATGACATACTAGCCTAGTAGGCCGGCATGCCCCTGTCGACAACAGGTACCCTGCATCCCTGCCCTGTCGACAACAGGTTTCGCTGCCTGCAGCATCCACTCAGCTGCTGGGGTTGCATGCGCTGCCTGACACCAAGTGCATGCCGAAGTGCGCCAGGGACAGGTGTGTGCGCACCTGGGCTTTGACAAACTCCTTCTGTGCAGCGCGCAGGCAGTCCCTTGCAGCACCACCGTAGGCCCGCACCAGCCCGCCAGCACCCAGCTTGGTGCCACCAAAGTGCCTGCAGACAGTAAGACACAGCACTCGGTTGCACTGCACAATCTGACTTCCTGTTCAGATTGACACCAATACCGCAGCAGGTCACACTGCTGTTACTAGACCCAATGACGTGGCCTGCTTGCCACCCACTGGGTGGCACCCAACCACAGGGGTGCCACCCCAGCTGGCAGAAAGAAACAGATGTTCCTGGAACTTGCCTTCTCCGTTGTTGAGGAAGCTGCTGCTGAGTGTTATCACTGAGCCTAGTATATGGATCAGGCCTGTGAACGCAGGCCCATGCCTCATGAAGCCTTGGGCACAGGCCTTGCTGCCGTTGTCCGGGCCTGCCTGCACCTCACCTCACCACCAGCACAGCCACTCCATCCAGACCATCCCCCTCGATAGCTCCAAGGATGGGCTTGCCAGCTGCAGGTTGGCAAAGCACACATAAGGACTCCAGGTCAACAAAAGCCAGCTGCCAGCGTACAAGGTGAGTGATACAGGTTGTCAGCACGCAACTCAAAACTCTCACCACACCAACCCTGGCAACAGCTTGCAGACCACTACATATCCACTGTTGCAGCTGCTGGTTGCTGCTGCTGTTCATTGTGCACAACTAGCCTAGCAGGGTGTGGGTGTGGGATCATGCAGCCCACCTGTCCCGCCCGGCTCTCCATCATCGTTGCTGCGCGCACTGCCAGCAACCTTGAAGGCCCAGCAGTTGTGGCTGGCGGTGGGGTCTGAGGCAGCAGCAATGTGCTGCAGCGCCTGGCACAGCAATGCACAAACACACCTGAAGTTGTACCGACTGTTGTGGCAAGATAGTGATATTGAGGCAACAAGCCACGCCTCTGATGATCAAACCTACCCTGTTGCCCCTCTGGGACAGCAGGAGCTTCCAACCGGAGAGGGGCTCAGAACCTGAGCTGTTCACAGCCGCCCAGCGTTTGTGCGTGCGCAGCGCCGTCAGGCTGTATTGCTGTCCAATCAGGATGGTCAGTGGCTGTTGCATTGGGGGGACATAGTTTGAGTCCCTGAGTCTACATGGTGTGGGCTGGGGCTTTTGGGGATCTCGATGTAACAAACAATGAGTGAGTGAGGATGGGATCATGCATGGACTGCTCACCTCTGCTGCTGTCTTCACCGGCCATGCAGATGTGATGAACCTCGACTTCTTGATCTCAACTTCTAGGGTGTACGCTTCAGCTAGGGTCCAGAAGCTGCACAATCACAGGGTGCGGCAGGTGATGTGTTGAATCTGGCAGCCAACTGGGGTGACGAATGCTTCACTCATTGCTGCAAGATGTGTGCCTCCCTGGTTCATGGTGGCTTTCAACATACCCTGACGCTGCAGCTTGTGTTGCTCCAGCGGCTGAAGCTCTGCCCCTGGTGCTGCTGTGGGTGTTTGTGTGCGCCGTCGCCCTGGCTGCAGGCCATAGCCAGAGGCCAGACAGTTGCTTATTCCAACACTGTGAAGTGCACTTGCCCTTGTTATAGCCTCGCAGACGGGAGAGCATTCACCACAAGAGAGAGGGGGAAGCAGCTGCCCTAGGACACCAGCAATCAATCAGACACACAATTGACACACAACCACACAACACGCAACATCAAACGTGCAACTGAACGCGAGAACTTATATCCTCGTTATCACTGGCTTGCTGTCTTGATCAACATCGTTCGCCTGAGCGGTTGTCAACTGCAGCTGACGGGGCCAGCGGATAGCGATAGGCTCAGCAATGCTGCAGCCTCCAGCTAATCATTATGGCTAGGATCTTATGTTACACACAGACGTTATGGGTATGTCGAGCAGAGCGGAGCAGCAGTAGCTCAATGCCAGTACAGCAGTAGCTCAGTAGCAGCAGTCGCTCAGTGCTATTCCAGCAGCAGCCAACATATCATGGAGACATGAACAGCACACTTCCACCCATCAAGAATGAAACAGAGGTATGATCACAGAGCCCATGCACCTCAAGAGGATGATCATCCTGGTTTGTGCCACCCTGTCACTCCTGTCACCTCACTCCTGATCTTTCTGGCCTGCAGAGGCAGCTGCTCCAGTCGCTGTCAGAGCAGGGAGATGCCATCAAGGTCCAGCTCAATCAGCTGCGGCAGATTCAGCAGCTGCGAACAACCTTCAAGGTACAGGACTGATGCTGCCACCCGGGGCCGCCTGCAGATTATCTCAGAGATAAATATCTCAGAGGGATAGATCTCAGAGATAGCCTTGGTCAGGTTGGACCTTTCAGGGGTCGGATGCTGCTCTGTCTCTGCAGCCCTTCATCTTGTGGTGCAGCTGCAGCTATGCATTAGCATATTTAGGCATATGGTCATCACCACCTGTTGCTCATGTAGAGCAGCCCAGACACTCCAGTTCACGTAACCGCCAATTGCCCTTGCACTATCACCACTGCCAGCACCAGCACACCACCAAGCAAGCTTTGCCCCCCCCCCCTTTGCAGGAGGTCTGGGCGCAGCTGATGGTCTGCCGCCGCTCGCACCTGATGTCCCTCATCCCTTTGGCCAGCCAGCGCCTGGATCAGCTGTCAGGCGCTGCTGCCAGCACGGCTGCTGTCCTGCAGGCGCTGCTGGGTCCCCTGCAGCCTCAGCTGGACAGGCTGGCTGTGTTTGCCTCAGCACACAGGTCCATCGCTGAGGAGCTGCAGCAGGCGGGGACGGCTGAGGCCCTGGTGAGGGGGGTGCGGGGGGTAGGCATGGTGGCTTGTGATGCATGGGGGGACTGCTGCATGGAAATGCACAGACATGCTTGAGCAAGCAAGCCAGGACTTTCATGGCTTAGATACCTTCAGTGCTGAATGGGACTGGGTCTGCTTGGGCTGTTGTCGATCAGTACCGCTGCTCTGTCAATTCTGCTGCAGGTATGTGGGGTGTGTGTCAAACTTATGACTTGCAACAATGTGTGTGTATTTGTAGTGGTTCCACAGTGGTTCTTCTCCATAGGCGTACTTTGTGTACCGTATAGCCGTAGTCACTTACTTGTGTGTGGCCTGCCTGTGTTGCCTGGCAGGCTGCTGACAAGCTTGCGCTCTCCCGCCTTGAGCTGAAGCTAGTGGAAGAGCTCACCCTCCTCACGGCAACCACCAGGCAACACATACAGCAGGCAACGACACCAGCGCACCAACAGCAGCAGCAGCAGCAGCAGCAGCGGGCTCTCATGCAGGCAGGCTCGTCTCGAAGTCTGGATGGGCCCAGCGCGGCGCATGAGCGGCAGCATCATGTGCCGCACAGCAGCCAGCACCAGCCGCAGCACCAGCAGCACCAGCAGCACCAGCACCAGCCACCGCAGCAGCAGCTGTCACAGCAGGATCCAGATCAGTCGCGCCAGCAGCGGCAGCGGTCTCTCCTGGAAGCGCACTTGCTGCGGACACTCTCTCAGCAGGTGCAGCTCCCACCCCCAGCCCAGCCTCGGCTCCAACCCCAGCCCCAGCCTCAGTCTGTTGTGTGCCCTGAGCAGCCCGTACAGCAGCAGCTGGGCATGAGAAGGTCTCGTAGCCTGCCTCCCCAGCTGGGTTCAGGCAATCTTGCTGCGCTGCAGCAGCAGCAGCAGCAGCCGCAGTCGCAGCCACAGGAAAAGCAGCAGTTTCAGCAGCTGCAGCAGCGGCTGCGTGAGACACTACGAGCCCTCGGGCAGCCAGCAGTAGCAGCAGCTGCAAAGACACCACTTCCCATACAGCAGCAGCAGCAGCGGCAGCTATTATCAAAGCAGCAGACGCAGCCGATGGTCGAGCCCCTGTCTAAACGCAGACGCCTTGGCGACAGCAGCAGCAACGGCATCGGTCCCTCCACAGTCCAGCAGCATGCGCAGCAGCTGCAGCACATGCCCCAGCTGGTTTCGAGGCTGGCAGCAGATACAGCGCTGCAGTGCGCAGGCGCCGGCCTGCCTGCACAGCTTGTGCCTGACAGCTGGGTTACATATGCTGCCGACACAGATGGGGCAGCCGGCAACTTGCCCCCGCAGGAGCAGCATGTGCAGCCCACACAGCCGCTGCAGCAGCAACTGCAGCAACAGCAGCAACAACAGCAACAGCAGCAACAGCAGCAGGAGCAGGAGCAGCAGCCTGTCGGGCGGGACCGCACTGCACTTGAGTCAACAGTGGTGGCTTTCTTGCAGGCAGCAGCAGCGGCAGGGGGCCCGAATGCATGGGCACAGCTGCAGCAGCTGGAGCAGATATCGCTGCCGCCACCGCAGCAGGAGCAGCAGCAGCACACACCTACCGAACAGCAGCAGGAACCCCCAGAGCAGCAGCAGGAGGAGCGGCTGCAGCTGCAGCTGCACTCGTCACAGTCTCAGCCCAGCCAGGCTCAGCAGCAGCAGCAGCAGCAGCAGGGGCGGCGTGTGCGTGAGAACAGCAGCAGTCCTGCAGCGGCCTCATTGCTGGATGCTGTGAAGGCACGACTCAGTGGCTCGGCACACAGCTCACCCAGCCCCAGCGCTACTGCTGCTGCTGCTGCAGCCTGCAAGACGCTGAGCACTGTAGACTGCTCACCCAGTCCCAGGGCTGCTGGGGCTCCTGCGGGTGCTGCTGGTGCTGCTGCTGCTGCTGCTGCTGCTGCTGCTGCTGCTGCTGCTGCTGCTGCGGGTGCTGCAGCTGGTGCTGGCAGGCCGATCGAGCAAGCAGGGCTTAACACATCTGCTGGCAGCATCCCAAGGCCTGTAGGGGAGACAGCGGGAGTAACAGCTTCTGTTGGTGGCAGTGGTGTCCTGCTGCCACGCAATGGCCTCGCCCCGCAGCAACAGCAGCAGCACCAACAGCCTGACAAGCAGGTGCAGCAGCAGCAGCAGCAGCAACAAGAGTGCCGGCATTGGTGGCAGAAGCTGCCGCAGCAACCGCTGCAGCCGCAACAGCAGGGCCTGGTGAGGCAGCCGTCACTGACGACTTCTGGGTGCAGTGACAGCAAGCAGCAGGGCTCTCGAGGATCTCATGCAACCTTGTCCAAGGGACACCAGCTGCAGGGCGAGCAAGGGGTTGCATATGCTGCTGCAGCCAGCCCTGTGCTGACCGCACTTTCAGTACCTCTTGACGCATCTGCTGTGTGTGGGCAGCAGTCAGAGGAGTTGGCAGGTGCTGCAGTGGCAGTAGGGCGGCAGGTCAGTGGCGGTGGGGATGAGGGGTGCGTGGTGGGTTGCTCCCTACCCTGCACCCCAGAGCCACCTCATGTCGTGTCACAGCCACAGAATGGGGAGGTGCTTGCTAGCAATGCTGCACCAACAGCAGCAGCAGCAGGGTATGTCAAAACACAGCTGGGCTGATGGAATTGGTGGCTCCAGCAGTATGCATAGCGTGCTGGCGCTGTTCGCAGTCTGTCTGTGTGACAGGACCCCTGCTGTTGTATCAATCACATGTATGGGAGGCACTGCGTATATGTTTGCAATCACATGTTTGTGAGGCACTACATCAGTGCGGTACAGATTGGTACCCACCTAGGTTGACGTGAGTGGATTCGCAGGAGGGACGTGCAACCTGGAGTGTTGGGCACATATGTTTAGTGTGAAGGGCCGTGTATGTTCCTATACCGTCATGTCTTGTGTTAGGGCCTACTTTCCAGGGGTGGGCACCCACATGAGTGTGTCCTCACGACATGCTGGGTGCATCCACTGTCTTTGTTGTTATAGAGGACCAGGCCCTCAGGGCCTGGTCTGCCTTGTGATATCATGCTGATATTTTGTTGTCTTTTGCTTGTCAGTGCTGCTTGTCAGTGCTGCCTGTGCTTATTGGTGCTTGCGTGCCAGAAAATGGGCACTGGCCATTGAGTCAGTGGCCTTGGCCATTATAGGAACAACAACAGTACCTGTGCAGTTTTGCCTACTGCCTGCATTTGCCACCACTGGTGGCCACCGTGCCACGGTGCTGATCATGAGGGCTTGTGTGCTATCAAGTGATCTTTCTCAGGCGTGGCAATGGTGTTACCCACTGCAAGAGCTTCTTCTGACCTGTCGCTGAGGCTGCCCTTTCCTCACTGCTGGGTCTTCAGCCACACGGCCATTGACCGGCTGCGCAGCGTTGGCACCCAGGGTACCCCAGTGAGGCGGAGGTTTGCGCATGATGATAAGGACGGCACTTGTTCACAGTGCTGGTAATTGTGTGCTGACAGTGCTGGTTATTGTGTGTTGTGTCATCAGCATGGTTGCCAGCCTGGGGCATGTGATTCACTCAGGCCCCAGGCTGGGCCTGGGTGCTGGGCCATGCACCCTTCAGGCATGCGCAAGTTACAGTGGTTTTGCATCAAATGGCAGCTAGGAGACGCCGCCCCTGGTCCTGCACAGCCCTGCGACAAGGTGCCCCAGAGTGTGCTTGCGAAGTGCGAGGTCTGCAGCGCACTATTACGTGCAACTAACGTGTCACACTTCTTCTACATACGTGCACACTATATGCCAGTGGCTGCCCCGGCAGACAGCTTGTCAGAGTGTCCGGTGCCGGAGGGCGCGCACTCCAGCATACGCAGCGGTTGGGCCTGCCATACTGTTGCGTCCTCTCGTTTACATCATCTTGTCTAAGGCGCAATTTAAACGTTGTGCAAGCGGTTTTGGTGGCGCAGTGACAAGGCAGGATGCTACAGCCAAAATATAACATAACATTTGCCACACAGCAGAAAGGTATTGTGCCCAACAAACCATTCCATAGCTTACAATCACACCACCAACAAAACGCGACATCCCTTTCCGTTTCGCAACATATTACAAAACAGGCTGTTTTTCAGGAACAATGGAGCGTTTTCTTGGACACTCAGCATGCGGAGCGGGGACGGAAAGGGCCAGCAGTATGAAGGAGTACCTGTTGAAGAAGTTTCCGGGGCTCGGCCGGTGGGGTAAACATTCCAAGGTTGGGGGGACGACGGGAGCAGCACAGGCCAGCGCGGGGCAGCGGCGAGCACAGGCTGCGCAGCATGCTGATTTTGAGCTATTCAGCAGCGCCAAGCCCAAGCAGCAAGCTGCCGAGCTGCAGCAGCGGGATGTCAGCCAGGGGGCCATGCCCGACCAGTGGGCAGCAGCTGCTGGGCTTTCTGTCAGCATGGAGGTGCAGGCGAGTATCTACTCATAAGAAAAGACATACTTCGACAGTGGTCGCTGGCATAAGCTTCATGCATGTTTGCGGCATGATTGGACCCAGCACATGCAAGCACACAGAGCTATGACAGGAACATAGCAAACGCAGCATTGATGGTGCAGGGGTTGGTTGGGACTCCAAACACACCTCTTGACATGTACCCAGCCCTGCTTGCAAACTTAGCAGCCCCAAGACGAGTGTATCAACAAGTCATCGATAGGAACCCCAACCCAGACAACCACAGTAGCGTCGCCACCGACATCACACCAGACCCCCCTGACAGCCCCGTTGTACTGCTCTATTATGGTTGCCATACAGGTTGAGGAGCAGAATCAGCAGCAGCCCAGGAGCAGCACAAGCACGACTGGGTCCACCCGCTGCAGCAGCTCCTCTGAGGAGTCAGTTTCCATGCATCAACCCCGCACCTCTAACAGCAGCAGCTGGGGCAGCGACAGCAGCAGCAGCACAGCAAGCCGCAGTCCAAGCGACAGCAGCAGTGAGCAAGAGCAGCAAGCTGCCAACTCGGCCAAGCACTTCGCTGCTGAGTGCTTTGACCCCCTGAAGCTGCAACACCAGCCCATCCACCAGGTGGTACTGTTTCTGGGTTCTGGGCACACAGCAGCAGCGAAGCTTAGTGCTGCAACAGAGCTCAGGGACCGCCTCAACTCCCAGCACACTCTCACCCGCCGTGACACCAGGAGTGCGCTAGCAGTACACCCCACAGCCATCCAGCAGCTGCTGAGCATGGCGCTGAACCCCAGCAGCAGCTGGCAGCACAATAGGCTTGCCCTGACAGCCTGCAGGCCCTAGAGGCAGCAGCAGTGCACAAGGACGTCAGGGAGATCATCATATCTAGCAGGCCAGATGTACTAGAGGTACTGGGCGGTTTCATGCAGGACAGCAGCAGCGCAGAGTGCCAGGGTATAGCTACCAGCCTAGCCAACCTCCTGCGGAAGACAGCTGCAGGCGCCGCAGCGCTGTCCACACCCACAGGCCTCACCCTATTAGTAGGTGCAGCAGCAGTGTTGGAGGCGTATACCATCAGTGACGACAGGCTGACAAGAGACCACCAGTGCTATGCAGCTAAGGTGATGCAGGCAGTGCTGCTGTCCCAGCCTGCAGCACAGTCACATCCTGCTGCACAGGCAGCTATCACACCATTAGCGGAGCTGCTGTGGAGCGCTGCCCTCTTTCCAGTAGGATCATCTGCGGTCCATACAGCTGCTGCTGCAGAGGCGCTGACAGCCCTGGTGACTAACCACCCCATGAACCAGTCAGCAGTGGGTGTGAGTTACGACCTTATCAGCACGGTGTTAAGGCTGTGTCAGCCACGGCTGTTTGATCGCTGTGTGTGTTTTGCTGCTGCTGGCCTGCTGGCGGCGCTGTGCCGGGGTCATGGGCTCAACCAGTGCCGTGTGCGGATCATCGGATGAAGGGTATCTGTAGGCACTGGTGACCAGTGGTTGGAGCATTCTGCCCTGTAGGGGCAAGAGGTGTTGACACTGTATGTGCGCAAGTGTGTGGCACTGCATGGACTGTGTGACACGTGTGGTGGTGCATGCTAGCGCTGGGCCACTGTGCACTTTCGTGTGCACGTGCATACACAGGGGTATGCCTGGCAGAGCCAAAGAACTGCTGTGACCCCTGTCAACCTGTTAGGTCAATGGTGTGCTGTTGTTGTTGTTGGAGTCACTCAGCAGCAAGTGTCGTTTGGATGCAATGCTAAATGTTGGCTTCGTCTGGATCTGGATGTTGCGACCATTGGGGCACAGTTCAACTGTCAGTAAGTTACTGACTAGTAGATGGACATGACTCCTTGAGGATGCTGTGGAGTGTAACATTGAGCTGGTACACTCTTCACCAACGTCGGCCAGCTGATTTTCCTTTTTGACAAGAAAGCCTTTCAGCACAGTTCACCCAGCTTGACCAGCTGCTACCGGTTCAGTGAAAGCCACTTCCACCCAAAAACAAGCATGTACAGCTAGGGCAGCCAGAGGCTCCTAGGGTACCGTACACATCACAGTACATATGACAGTAACCATCACAATAAATCACAAAACATAACGTTCAACACCTCATCAACTGGTCTGCCGCTGCCTGCCTAGCCCAGCCTGCCTGTATCTCCGCCGCTGCTTGCTGTAGTACACCAACTGACCCATCAGGCCCTGTATCAGTGGAACACACAGGGGCAGGAACAGCGGCATGTAGACACCCAGCTTGTGGCTCTCAGGGAAGTTCAGCTGGGCCAGGACTGCGGGGTGGGAGAAGGCTGCTTCAGCGGCTGCATGTGCTGACGTGGCAGCAGCGGCAGCAGCTATGTAGTTTCCAGCTGCTGTGTGCTGCCAGGCGATGCTGATGGCTGACAGGGCTTGTGACACCTGCAGCAGTAGTAGCAGCAGCAGCGAAAAGCGGCAAGCAGCAGCAGACAGGGCAGCACAGGTACCAGGGGAAGGTAAGGGTTGCATGAATGCCACCAGGCACCACATGGAGGTCACACCATATGCATGCGAATAGGGATACATGTTGGCAGAAGCAATGGATCCATGAAAACAAGCGACATGGCTGTCAGGTTGTATGTAGCTGTCCCTACCGGACAGCATGAACATGAAACCCTTACATACCAAGGCTGCAACACTCCACAACTCAAGTCCTGTCTGGGAAATTCTGAACCCATAACAAGTCCTGGCATAACACACCTGCTCCCCAATAAGGTCTGGCATCTCAAGGTTGGGCAGCTCCTGCACCAATGTAGACAGCGCAGCCAGCACCCTCGCCGCCTCCCGCACATCATGACCCGAGCGCTGACGCAGCAGCGCATCAACCTGCCACCCACTAAACCCTGACCGCCCCGCTGGCAAAACCTCAATTTTGAGGTTTGCTGTACTGCTGCCGCTGTCTGTGGCAGCTGGTGCCACACCAAATAGAGCCTGCAGCTGTGCGATCACAACAGCAGCAATCTCCTGAGACTGGTCTGTTGTCAGGAGCACTGCTGCTGCTGAGCTGCCACTGCCACCAGCTGTGCTGGTGCTGCTGTTTGCCCTTTGTTGTTCCCCAGGGTTCAGCACCATGAGCCCTCCCCATGCAGGGATCACATAGCTGTTGCTGTCCCGGAGCCTGCCCTTGCGGCCCAACAGCTGCAGCGGCCGCTGCTGTGGCGGCGGCACATACACCACAAAGTGCAGCACGTGCGGCTCAACAAGCATTCCCCCAGCCCTTGCCCCTGCTGCTGATGACTGTTCACCTTCACCACCAGCAGCAGCACCTGCAGGAGACCCCTCGCGGGGAGTCACTGCCCGCCCCGGCTCCAAAGCCCACTCACTGTCCAAGAAGAACGGTAGCTGCGAGCCCTTGACAACGTAAGCTGCGTGCTTGTTGCTCCACTGTCCCTGCAGCCGTGCTGGTGTGTACTGCAGCACCTGAGACTCCACACTGACCTGTGTCACAGAGGCCAGGCTAGCTGCCACTGGGGTAAGGTACTGCCCCTCCCAGCCCTGCATATCCCAGGAAAAGTGTGCCCCTGCTGCTGGGTCTGCGTTCAGGAGTGAGAAGGATAGAACGGTCTGTCCTGCGGGAGAGATAGGCAGGCTGCCTGCAGTATTGAGCCCTGCAGGGCCGGCATGCAGGCCGAAGCAGCAGCTGAGAACCGTTGAGGCAGCAGCTGCTGCTTTTGACTCGAGCTGCTGTTGCTGGAGCAGCTGTGCAGGGTGGTAGGTCAGCCATGCGTGGCGGTGGCGGCCTACGACAAGCGTTCCACTGCTACTGCTACTGCTACTGCTGCTACTGTCTGTGCTGGCTGATGCTGTGCTGGGTGGGGTGGAAGAATATTCTTCCTGCAGAGGCAGCAGGTACAAGATGTACTGTCCTGCTGCTGTTTCAGGCAGCGCTGCTGACTCCCCAGTGTGCTGGACTGCTTGTTGCTGCAGCTGCAGTAGCCATTCGTCCAGCTGCTGTTGGCCGCGCGTGCTGCTGCTGGCAGCGCTGGTCAGGTGCTGCGCTGCTGCAGCCCAATCGGCTGTACAATGTGTGTGTGGGGATGGTGCTGGTGTGTCGGCAGGTGATGTAGGGTGTTGCTGGCAGCCACCTTGTCTTGTGGTGACTGTTGTTGACAGCTTGACAGACGGTAGCTGAGTGTTAGCCACTGCGGACTGCATGCTGCTGTGGAGCGCTGCTGCCAGCTGTGCACTGCTGGCTGCCTCATGCCCTGCAGCACAGCAGCAGTCAGGGACGCAGAAAAGGTGGTCACTACATCGCGTCAATCAGTAGCCGGTCAACACTCCATCCAGACCTGAGCAGACTCCATACAGATATACAGTTACAAGTCTCAGAAGGCATGTTCCAGCAACAACTTGAACATCAAGCATTGTACAGCAGGCTGCACACACCTTCTGGCAGCACCACCACCAGCTGCAGAGTCACAGGCAGGAAGGCTGTGCTGCTGCTGGCCTCCACTGCCACCTGCTGCATGGCGGTGTGGGGCAGAGGCGGCCTGTGCAGGCTGGTGGTCTGCCACCATACTGGGATGCCTGGCCACAAGACACAGCAGCACAGTACCAAGGTGATAGTGCAGTGTGAGCTTGTGAGACAGTGATTGGCAGGAATCACGACAAGCCATGCTGCCAGATTGTATTAACAGTGTCTGTTCATCCTCACCTAGGCACACGACATACGCCACAGCACTGGCAATCACAAGCAGACGCTTGATGCCTGGAGCCTTCCGCTGCTGTAGCTGCTCTCTGGTGCCCCCTGCTTGCTGCTGCCTCGATCCTGGGTCAACCATCAATACCGTTTTATGACTATACTGAGACTGGATTCCTGCATTGTGATCTGATCTGGGATCAACAAGGGGATTTGCATCGAGGGGTCCAAGTGATTCGCGAACGCGTTTGTCAGCATCCTTGTGATTGAGCTATCTCTGGGAGTGACAATTGTAACCTCCCCATGGGCAATACCCGGTATCACACCTGGACCATAAGGGACCATGCCAGCATGGCTGGCAGCCATTGGCTGCTGTAAAGGTGAAGCCCCATTTCTGCTTCAAGTTCAGTCGCGGGTCACATTCTCCCGTCTAGACAGCCCTGCGGCACACACAAGCTGTCATCTGAGCAGCTGGCCAGCTGCCAGTGCTGGCCACCATGGTGTCAGGCTGGCAACTCACAAGAGTACGATCAGTACACATGGCTGCCCAGTCAGCTCCACCCTCAGCCTTCCGTACCAGTGCAGTCTGCAGTATCTGTTTTTTTTCCTGGGCTATATTGTACTCCAAACCAAAGCAATTGTCAGCGCTTTTGCTGCTGTTGCTGCCACCTGTGACCTCGGCTGTTCCCGACACACTGTTGACATATTTTGCCAGCCTTGGGGTCCACAAGGTTGCACAGCAACCTCTGCCGCCACACACTACATGCCACTCCTAATGGGCTGCATTGCAGATGTTGTCAACTTTCAGAATGGTTGGTGCATGCGTGTGCAGTCAGTCTCCTCACCAGTCTTTTTCTACATTGGTTGTCACGCAGTGTTGGGGTTATGATGGCGATAGTTGATACCTGCACAGGTGTCAACTCTTGCCATCATAACCTCCAGACTGCGTGACAACCGATGTAGACAAAAGATAGCTGGGGAGACTGACTGCACACGTTAGAGAGCACAATGTGCCAGGCCACAACCATCGGTGTGTGCAGCCCCGTGTGCAGACTCACGCGTGTGTAACACTGACAGCAGCTGCTGAAAGCCGGGCAGTTGGCCATGTTTACAAAGGACCCAAGACAATAAATTTGGCATGGACAACCTGGCGGGCTTGCCAAGGGGCGCTTGAAGCGCCCAAGTGTCACCCTGCTCTGGTGTGACTTGCCAACTCTGAAGGCAAGGGTTGTGTGCAGCCTAACACACCAATGCAGCACTGGGCACTGGGCACTGGTCAGCACAGAGCATGGCTAGCAGGCCAGCCTGGGTGCACTGCAGCTATAGGTGCAGAGACAAGGCGGCATGTGAAAGCTGAAGGTGTGAATCCTGTGAGCCAGGCTGGCATTGATGGCCATATGGCCATCTTCATAAGCACACAACACACCCACACTACAAGGCTGCACCCGCTGCAACATGCATTGGCATGTTTTTCACAACATCAATCCAGCCTGCTCTCGCCCGTCAAACACATGCGGTGCACGCGTTGGGCTCTACAAGAGACATGAGCTCAAGCAGCAGAAATTAACATATGGTGCACGAGCCTGCACTGGGCAGTACAGTACCCGGCTAGGCGACGCCACACACCACTGCACGCACCGGTACCGCAAGTGCTCTTGCAGTTAGCACCTGGCATGCGGCGATGCCTTTGTATCAATGGGCTGTCAACAACGTTGGCCACCACAACCAAGAACCACCAGCTGGAGCTGCCAAGATAAGGAAGACACAACAGCGCATGAGCCTCAGCACACACTGCACCAAGTGCTGGGCTGACATGCGCTCGCGCAGGACACATCTGTGCTGTATAGCACGACCACACCACAGCAGCCATCAGCATGCACACAAGCTTACTGCACCAAGCCACATTGCATCTCTCTGCACCCGCTGTGCAACACGGCTTGCGTACACCGATCGACAAAATCGCCGCAGCAGCTGCACCTGCAATGCTGTGCATCAGGAGATGGTGGTTGCTGATCCGTGAGTGCTGCTGCCAGTATGGGTTCCAGGCAGCCGCTGAGCAGCTGCAGCGTCTCTGCCAGCTTCACCTCCTGCCTCAGGGCGTCACGCAGCTTCGACAACCACGCATCAACCTGGGGGGGGGGGGGGCAAGAGAGGTGGAGGAGAGTAGTATCATAACTGCGGTGATGTGGATGTGACAGGGTGTTGTTGCATGGCATAGACTCACCGCTGTCACTGCTGGCTTAGAGTTAAGGGTTGGGTTGGGTTGGGTTAGGTCCTACACCCTAAACCCCTCAGTACCCAAGAACGCCTCCCGCTGCACTGGTGGTGCCATCATCACTCAACAGGACCGCATGCCGAGCTCAACCCCTCCCTCCCCCCGCCCCCAGCTGTGCAGCTGGCCAGCTGTTGCCCCAGTGCCTCACTTCTGCACTCAGTAAATAGTCGCCACGCCGTCAAACATTTATACCTGTCGCCGCTGTTTAAATTAAAAATCTGGCAATGCTACATGCATGCAGTCGTCCCTATGGACCACCAATGGCACTTGCTCCTGCACCTCCCTCACCGCTGGGTCAGCATTGAGTGAAATTGCCACCAGCTGACCACACACAAAACAAACAGCCAACCCCACTGCCAGGGGCCAGAGGCAAAGCCTCACCAGTGAAGTACGCCTAGCACCCCTACCCAGGGGGTGCCCCCACCCCCGTCACTCCCTTTGCCTCCCTCACCTCTGCGTCAGCATTGGTTGATGTAGCCACCAGGTCCATCACTCGCGCAGCAACACCCGCCAGCACCTGGCTATGCCGCGGGTCCGTTATGTGTCTGCACAGGTGCTGCAGCAGCGGCAGCAGCTGCTGAGGGGTCCTGCCTGCCAGTGCTGCATGCAGGCCTGACCGCGCTGCCAGTTCCTCCAGCATGCTGTGGACAACCTCAGGCCGCTGCGTCGACAGGGCAGCATCCAGCGCCTCCCTACAAGCAAAGATGAACAAACAAACGAAGTTTGAGGGACCCAAGACATGTGGCGGCTGTTCGACTGATGCACGAGGTGCCATGTGAATGTACCATTCCATGTGTGAATTGCAGAGGGAGAGGGTCTAAATGGTATCACTGCTGCGTGGACAAGGGATCCTACAAGCAATGGATACACAACAGATATGATTAGATGAGTGCAACACACATGTCACATCCTTGGATGGTTCATGCATTTGGCTGGATGCACTCCCTGCGTCTACACACATGTGGCGGCTGTTCGTACTGATGCATGAAGTGCTGTGTGATTGAATGATTAGTGCGCTTCGTTGCAGAGGTCCATTTTAGTGGTTTCACTACTGCTTCGTGGACAGGGCAGCGTCCAGCGCCTCCCTACAGGCAAAGCTGCACAGAAAGAAACTCAAGGGACCCAAGACACATGTGGCCGCTGTTCGTAGTGAAGCATAAGGTGCCACGTAATTCTATCTCTGTGTCTGCTTTGTTGCAGGGGTCCATCTCAGTGGTGTCACTACTGCTGAGTGGACAGGGCCCAGTGCCTCATTGCAGACCAGCACGCAACACGAGCATGGATTTTTGTTCTTGGTGTTCTGTAGATCAGAACTCCATGAACAAAAATCCACACTCGTGCTGCGGCTGCTCACTAATCACAGTACACGATACAGTACAGGTGTGGTTGGGATAAAGTCCTAACCTTGGCACTAGCTCAAGGCCATGAGGGTGCTCATGGGGGCTTTCACTCGCTGACAACTCGGCGAATAGCACAAGCAGCAGTGTACCTGTTGCCGGCACGCTCTCGTCCAGTTTGCACTTTGTTATGAAGTCTATATTGGTAGCATCACTGTGGACAACCTCAGGCCGCTGCGTTGCCAAGGCAGCATCCAACACTTCCATAAAAGCCAAATTACATACAAAAATATTGGAGGGGCCTCCAACATACATATGGCGGCTGTTCGTACTGTGGATGCAATGCCATGGTTCTATCTTTGTGTGTGCTTCATTGCAGAGGTCCCATCTTAGTAATATCACTACTGCTGCAGCCACACTCCCAGGGATGTCATGCAGCATACACGGCCAGGAATCAAGTGTCTGCTTAGTGGTGGGCGTGTGCATGTTCCTGCGCTTCCCTTCAGTAGTATGGTTTGAACAGCAGGTCTGTTGACTTGCTGTTTCAGCCATACTACCAAAGGAGAGCGCAGGAACATGCACACTTCCACCACTGAGCAGACACTTCCACCATTGAGTCCATCACTCACCTATACCTAAAAAGCCCTGAGTGCCCTGTCATAGAGTGCCACAATAGCCCTGCGCCTGGCAGACACCACCACATCACCAGCAGCAGCCTTGCTGCTAAAGAAAAGTCAACCCCTTCCATCACCAAGTCCAGTCTTGGATATCTTGCTTGAACTATTGAAAAAAAACCTCTATTTAGAAAAAATGAATGAACATTGTTCATTTCTTTTCAAATCTGTGTTGGTTACTTGATAGAAAATACAGTGCTACTCACCCGTATCTGAAGGCCCTGAGTGCCCTGTCATATGGTGCCAGGTTGGCCCTGCGCCTGGCAGACACCACCACGTCACCAGCTGCAGCCTTGCTGCTGCGCCCACGCAGGAAGAAGCGGAAGTTGGACGCCGTAAGGCGCGGCGTGTACACGCGCCGACGGCTGGCAGCAACAGCAGCAGCGGAACCCTGGGGACGGGGGCAGGCAGACGGCGGCAAGGATGGAACACGTACGTGATACACTGATGTTTGAACAGTCGTGAAGCCACAGTTCTTTCTGTCTTGCTGATTGCGTTGTCACAACACGGATGATGCTGACAAACATACACAAGCACTAGACACACATAGGCAGTGGACTCTGCAACACCCCACATCTCAGCCCCTTGGTGTTGCTCTTGTGCGTCGAATCAGGTCAGGCCACTGGGGCCCACGCCACCATAACCATCAATCCGCCCCTGCCGCTCCCCTCCTCGCTCCGCCCCTCGCCACGGTAATCAAATCAGGTCAAACTCCAGCCTCACCTGCAGCGGCTTTGGTCGTGCGTGCTTGCGCACCGACAGCATCCCGTCCCCCATCCCCACTGCCAGCAGCGAGCAGTCGGGGCTGATGGCCATGCTGGTGACAGGGGCAGGGTACTTGGAGGCAGAGGTGACCTTGAACTCATTCAGCTCAAACACCTTCACGTGACCGTCCAGCGAGCCAGCCAGCATGCGGGGGGCTGCGGCTGAGTCGGGTCCAGCTAGGGGTGATAGCCGCACACAGCTGACGGTCTTCTGGAAGTTTGACAGGCGCCGCAACAGCTTGCCGCCACTGGGGTGTGGGGGGGGGGGGGAGGGACAGCAGGCAGTGCAGACAGCAGGAGGAGGCAGAGAGGCAGCTGTTCAGAGCCCAAGTGTTTGCGCTGGGATAACGATAACACTACACATGCATGCCATGCATCATGATGTCACTTGAATTGTGTGCGGCTCTCCTTCACCATTCACTGCAACCTAATCACCAACCAAGACCACATCCACATGCACAACCACCCCCTCAAAAACAAACACATGCACATGCATGGCTATGTCAGCATCTATCTCACCTGAGCAGGTCCCACACACACAGGCTGGTGCCTCCCGCTGACACCATCAGGCCACCAGAGGGGAAGAAGGCCAAGTCCTCAACAGGCGCACCATGGTCGAGGCTCATGGCACACTGAGGCCCCGCACGCACATCCCACAGCTTCACTGTGTGGTCATACCCGCCTGAATAAAGCAGGCAGGGTCAAGGGAAGTAGGCAGGCGGCGAGAGGGGGGGGGGGAGGTGTGAGAGACGACGGGGAGGGCGGAGGGAGTGACAGGAGTGGACAAGGCACCAAAGGGAGGGGGGAATAGAGCAAGGCAAGCACTGCACGAGTGGGGGGCGGGAGGGAGTGCTTGAAATTGTGACAGCACAGCACAGCACACCACGACACACAGTCAGTGCAGCTACAGGCTGTGTGTGGCACCCTGAGTGGTCATCCGCCAACACCCCACCCCATCACCACAAGCCGAGGACCAGGCCACCTGACCCTGTGGCCCCTTTCCCCCCACCCCCACCCCCACCCCCCACCCCCCACCCCCCTGTTGATCCACCCTCGCCCCGCTGTGCCTGACAAACAACCACCATATGACAAGCGCATCTGCAGAGCTGAACGAGCGAAACTGGTGTGTAAGAATGCCACACCTGACGCCCAGGTGCTGCTGCTGCTGCTGCTGCTGCTGATGATGATGATGATGGCTGCTGGCGCCCGCACCTAGTCCCCCCCCCCCCCGCTTTGAGCCTCCCACAATCCCCTGAGCCTCCCACAATCCCCTCACCCTTTTTGCACCAGGGGTGGCATCTGCTTTCTCCACCATCCTTCCACCTTCCCCTTGCCCCCTTCCATCTCCCCACCCACTCCCCACCCACTCCCTCCCCCCCCCCCTGCAACCACCCCTGTCACACCCTCCCCACCTGACGCCCATGTGTCGCTGCTGCTGCTGCTGGCCGCTGCTGCCCGCACATAGTCCTCATGACCCACTCACCCGTCTCCCCTGATCCCCACACCTACTCCCCCTGGTCCCATCCCTGCCCTCCCTCACTCCCTTCCCATCCCCACCTGAAGCCCACGTGTCGCTGCTGCTGCTGCTGGCTGCTGCCGCCCGCACATAGTCCTCATGACCCACCAGCCGCAGCAGCTGCTTGCCGCTGGCTATGTCCCACCAGCGCAGCGTGACGTCATCACCACCAGACAGCACATGCGTCTTGTCGGACGCAAAGCGCGTCACATGCACCGGCCGGCTGTGGCCCTTCAGCTGCCGCAGCACTGACCGGCTGCCTGCGTCAAACACCTGCATCAAGATAAAAGGCACATCGGCAGTCTGAGCTTGAGAAGATTTTGCACCAGCGCGAGATCGTGAGTGTTGAGTCTGTTGAGAGGGTGGAATAAGATAAAATAATATAAAATATAACGATAATAATAATAGTAATAACAAAATAATCATAATATAATTCAGCAGCAGAAAAGCTGCATGGCCAGCTCTGAAGACAACAGGGGTGCAACTGTGAGGGCATGCTAACACAATTGGGAACCAGGGAAAGGCAGCCTGTCACAAGAATGAGGCTAGTTGCTAAGTTTCATGCCGCCTTCGCTTGGCATGGCGTGCACACATGCCCCTTCCTCAACCCTGCATAACCCCCATTGTGTCCCACCCCCGCCTGACCTGCACAATGCCATTCTGTCCCCCCGCCACCAGCAGCTTGCCGTCCTGCCTGATGCTGCCGCTGTATGCCGTGTCCTTGAAGCGGCTGAAGGTGCGGCGCAGGTTGCGACTGAGACCATCGTACAACAACACCTGAAGGGGGTGGTGTGTGTGTGGGGGGGGGGGGGAGGGGTACACACAGCAGCATGTGAGTGTGGCAACGATGGTAGTTGTGTGATAGGTCAGTAGCAAGCCCGGCTGGTGGGGTTCACGACACAGCAGCTGCTGTCTGCACTGCTGATGGCTCATGCAGCTTGTGGATCACTGCATAGCATTGGCAACCACCAGCTGCTGTTGCTGCTGTCGCCCCAATGCATGTTGGCCCAGTATGGCGCATGACTGCCGCCTTGACACTGCTGCACCCAGTTGCTGTGCTCACCCTTGTTGATGCTGTCACTGCAAAGTGGTAGGGGTAGGACTCGCAGAACTCTACATGGGTTACGGGACCAAACTGCACATACAGACATCACACACAAGGGACGGGTCAACACACCATTACACACACCAGCAGACTGAGCACAGGGAAGAAGCAGGCCACTGCATATGAGGGGCACCAGCAGCAGCACAGTAGTGTGTACGTGCTGTTGGCCACTCACTGCAACTGCAGTACCAAAGGGTATCTGTGCCGGGCGTCCCCGCACTCAGTAGTGTTTGGGTCGAGTGCCATGTACATCAAATGTATAAACGAGCCAGCCCTAGCGACGGCTGTGCCAGGGGCCATCATGTGCCCCCATGATGCGCACACTGCGCATCTTGGGTGTCACAGCTGTCTGCGCTGTGCAGAGAGTTGTGACACCAAAGATGAGCAGTGCGTGCGGCATGTGCGGTGCAGATAGCCCTGGTACTGCAGTTGCTACGGCTGCACGTCCCCCACACACTCCCACTCAACACAGCTTTCCAGCTGCCACAGTCCCACTCTGCTTCCACAATACGTCACAGCAGCAGCTAACTTGTATATGTAGCTTTCGATGAGGTTCAGCTGTTTGGTTCTTACCTGCTTTGCAAACACAGGGGCTTTGAACTGCTTCCAGTACTTCCCCTCTGCTGTCTCCCTAATAGACCGAGCAGGGAACTGCTTGACTTGAAGCTTCTGGTAACTGCCTGATTCGTACTCCATACTGCTGCCGTGCCCTAGGTGCTGCGCCAAGCTGT
Organism: Desmodesmus armatus; assembly: GCA_007449985.2. Taxonomy (NCBI): domain Eukaryota; kingdom Viridiplantae; phylum Chlorophyta; class Chlorophyceae; order Sphaeropleales; family Scenedesmaceae; genus Desmodesmus; species Desmodesmus armatus. Next base: position 203,219 of record VIIQ02000048.1, on the reverse strand, counting down.
TGGCTTACCCACTGCTGCTGCTGCTACTGCTGTTGACGGCTCATGGTGACTGGAAGCCTGACGTATGCAGCGCGAAGTAATGCAGAGTAAACTTTGATAGCACTCACAGCCGATCAAGCTGCAGCGGTTCAATTCGAGAGAGCAGTAGCGATGTATCGACTTCCGCCGTTGCGTTTAAGTTGACCTGACAGTGGGATAGCACGTGAGTGAATATCTTCAGAACTTAGACGACGTGCAAGGTCGCTCAGCATCCAGCTCCACGGCCCTGAACAGCACGGCAGTTGTTGACAAACATTGACCAATTGGCCGCTGCAGCTTTACAATTTTGATGCTGCCGGCCTTTTTCCTTGACTGTCTATGTTGCTGTAGTGCTGGAGCGGGCATACAGCACTTGCATTCACCAGGGGCTTTACAAGACAGTGCCCACCGCGGACACCACACCATGCTGTCTGGCACACATCTGCTAGCCCACCGGGCTCGCTTGGGTCTCATACGGTTCAATGCAGCAGCTGGATGCTTCATTTTAGTCCCCAGCAGCAGAAGGCACAGCAGCAGAAGTGTGGCACAGCCAGTGGCAGCAGCAGCAGCAGCATCAGCACCAGCAGCAGCACCCACAGCAGCAAGCGTGCAGCTGCAGGTGCCGTTGCCCGGTTTGTCTTTTGCTGAACGGCCTGGTGTGTGGGATGCAGACAGCAAGCTGCAGCTCAAAAACCTGACGTTTGAGGAGCTGACAGAGTGGTGCGAGGCCATGGGTGAGTCTGTGGGTCAACTTATACCCATGTAAACCATTATTATATCATTCTGATGGCGTCGGAATTGAAGTTGGCACACCCTCACGGTTCCTGCCACCCCCTCCCACCCCCACTTGCCAACTCCTTCCCTGTCCGTCCTACTCCTTGCTTGCACCCCCCCCCCCCTGCCTCATGTGGCCCCTCCTTCCCGTTCCGACCCCCAACCCCCACCCCCAACGCCCAAGTCTCCCCACCCCCACCGATTTCATCTGCAGGCCATGACTCCCGCAAGGCCTTGCTGCTTTGGAAGGCACTCTACCAGGATGGACGATGGGTGCGCAGCATCACAGAACACACAACACCCTCGCAACCAGCAGCAGCAGCAGACACAGCAACAGCAGCAGCAAAAGGAGGGCTGCCTCTTGGGTACAGCAGCAGCAGCAGCAGCAGCAGCAGCAGCAGCAGGCTGGGTGTGTCTGGTCTGCAGCTGTCGTCCGCCCTGCAGTCTGCAGTGCAGCAGCATGCCAGCCTTGATGGGGGCCTCACACTGCAGAGTGTGACCACAGCACGGGACGGGACACACAAGTGAGTAATGGCTGCAGCTGCAACAGCACTCCTGTCGTCAACAGTGACAGCAACTGCAGCAGGTCGTGCTTTTTGTGACTGTCCCATGACCTCTCTGCTGTTTTGCCTGACTTGTAAACGACACTTTTCACCCTGCCACCATCCTCTCATGGCCAATGTCTTCAACGCCCGCTTTCCAGACACACCCACACACCCACCACCCACACACCCCCCCCCCCTGCCCCCGTTCGGCAGGTTGGTGTTTGCGTTGACGGGAGGTGGTTCCACTGCTGGCAGTGTTGAGACTGTGCTAATCCCTATGAGGGACAGGGGAGGATCACGCCTGCGCTACACGGCATGCCTCTCTAGCCAAGTCGGCTGTGCCATGAACTGCCAGGTCAGTCGCGGGGTGCGGGGGCGGGGGGGGGGGGGGGGATGTGGAGTGGGAGGGGAGCTCCGGAGGGGATCAAACCAGGCTTGCACCCACACGCCCTCGCCAGGTTTTGTACCCACACCGCCATCAAGTCTGCACCTTGTCTGTAGAGTCCATCTTTACAGCCCACCTTCAGGAAAGCTGGGCTGTTTGAACAACAGCGGTGCTGCCTGGACCCACTGCCTCCCTAACCCCCCCCCCCCTTTGGATACCACCTTGCTGGATGAACTTGGCCCTAACTTGCCCCATGCTTGCTGCCGGTGTTCCTGCTGCTTTTGTTGCTGCTGCTGTCATTACTCTCAGTTCTGCTACACAGGTCGCATGGGTCTGTTAGGCAACCTGACCACAGCTCAAATCGTGGAGCAGCTAGTAGAGTCGCGTAGGTGGCTGGAGGACTACACAGCACAACAGCAGCAGCAGCAGGTGGAGCCATTGCTGCATCCACAACAGCAGCAGCAGCACCAGCAGGAGGAGAGTGACATGCAGCAGCAGCAGCAGCAGCAGCAGCAACTTGCCAATGTATCACTACAGCAGGCGCAGCAGCCGAGCAGCAACGGCAGCGGTAGAGGCAGTCGAGGCAGCAGGAAGGGGAGTCAAGGGCAGCAGGCCCCTCGCATCAACAACATTGTGTTCATGGTGAGGAGAGGGTGATGGTTGGTGGGGCAGTGTTGGCTGATGCTGGGGGTGCATGAAGCAGTTTGCATGCCTGTACACGCCGTCACCACTGACTGTGCGAGGATGGAGGGGCTTGTGACATGCTTCACATTGTATCTGTGTGTGTGTGTCTGCTGTTCACTGATACAACTGACCAGCCAGTACTAGCTTGAGCGGTGTTCCTCGTCCCTCCCTCTCTCTGTTTGTTTGTGTACCTACAGGGCATGGGAGAGCCCCTGCACAACCCTGCTGTGTGGCCTGCGCTGGACATACTGTGCCACCCAGCGGGACTGGCTCTGTCTAGGTCAAAGGTGAGGGGATGCAATTGATGTGTTAGCATAGAGCATGCGTGATTAGCTGTGTGTGGTGGAAGGTGGGGGAGAGAGACCCTCCCTGTGCGGTGGAGGGAAACATGCTCTGCCACAGCATTGATTGACATGGTCTTATGAAGATAAACATACCGTTTTGGCCTTGTTTGGACTTGAGAAAAAGATAGCATGGTGGACAGCATGGTGTGAATAGCATGGTGTGGTGAACTGGCACTGTGCCTACTTAGTTACTCACTCTGCATGCATCTTTGCATGTGTGTCGGTCCCCCCCCCCTCCAGGTGATTGTGTCTACTGTGGGCCTGCTGCCCCAGCTGCGTGCGCTGCGTGCCAGTGGCAAGGCCAAGCTGGCTGTCAGCCTGCACGCAACAACAGACGAGGTCAGGGACTGGATCGTGCCAACTAACAGGTAGGGGTGGTGGGCGAGAGGGTGGATTTTGGGGGGGCCGGCCAAGGAGAGTTGGGGAGGGGGGAGGTTGGGCAGGGGATTGCCTGGGCAAAGAGCAGAGGTAGGGGGCAGCAGATGAGGTCAGGGACTGGATTGTGCCAACCACAGGCAGAGGTGTTTTTTTGGGGGGGGGGGGGAGTGTGTGGGGGGGGGGGGCATGGCAACAGTTGCCTGGCAATTTGGAGAGGTAGGGAGCACAGGACGAGGTCAGGGGCTGGGGCCAAAAGGTAGGAGTGGTGTGTGAGGGGGTGGGGGGGGGGCATGGTCCGGGAAACAGCAGAGGTAGGGAGCAACAGATGAGGTCAGGGACTGGGTTGTGTCTCAAGTGCTTCACAAGTACTGCCAAGAGACATCAAGGGGGTGAGGCTATGATCAGGGGAGAGATGGCAGGGGTGGCAGGGGGGGCGGTATTGAGGAGGTTGGACGTGTGTTTTGCGTGCGACCGGGTGGTGGTGGTGAGGGAGGGCGGGCCCATTGAGTCGGGTGGGTTCTGCGTTGCTTCTGTCAGAATGACTATTGCATGTCCGGCTGGTTGCCTGACCACCCCAGGTACATCACTTTGTGCTGTCATCGTCTCTGCAACACCCCATATCCTGCATAGACCTTTCGTCACTTCTACCTTCTGCTGCTGCTGCTGCTGGTGTTGCTGTTGCTGCTGCTGTTGCTGTTGCTGTTGCTGTTGCTGTTGCTGTTGCTGTTGCTGTTGCTGTTGCTGTTGCTGTTGCTGTTGCTGTTGCTGTTGCTGTTGCTGTTGCTGTTGCTGTTGCTGTTGCAGGAGGTACCCCCTGGCTGAGTTGATAGGCACCCTCAAGGAACTATACCCCCTCAGCACCAACACTGACGTAGTAGATTCAGACAGCAGCAGCAGCAGCAGCAGCAGCAGCAGCAGCAGCAGCGACGCCGCCGCTGATGCTACCACCCGCAGCAGTGACAGCAGCAGCAGCAGCAGCAGCAGCAGCAGCAGCAGCAGCAGCAGCAGCAAGAACCGACGTGCCCGCAGTGCCAAGTCTGACGACTTTGTTGTGATTGAGTATGTGCTGCTGAAGGACGTCAATGACAGTGATGCTGATGCACAGCGGCTGCTGGAGCTACTGGCAGAGGTGTACTGCATGGTCAACCTTATTGTGTTCAACCCACACGAAGGAACAGCCTTTCAAAAGACTGACGAGGAGCAGGTAGGTGGTAGGGTGTGTTTGCGCACTCGCGCGCGGTGAGGGTGGGGGGTGGGGAGGGGGGGGGGAAGAGTTGAATTGTATGGTGAACCCCATAGTGTTCCAACCCACATGAGGGAACTGCCTTCCAGAAAACTGACGAGGAACAGGTGGGGGGTGGGGAGCGTATGGGGAGCGGGGGGCAGCATGTTGCTTTGTTGAGGGGGCGGCAGGGAGGGTGTGAAAAGGTGTACTGCATGGTCAACCTCATCGTGTCGAGCCTACATGAGGGGACAGCCTTCCAGGGACAGGTGGGTGGGCTGTGTTGGGGCGCGCAGGGCCGGGGGGGGGGGGGTCAACATAGTGTACCCTGTGACCAATCAATATTGGAGAACCGCCTTAGCAGACTGACGAGTAGCTGTGGGTTTATGTGTGTCTTGGAAAGGGTGGGTAGAAGTCGTGGAGAAGGGGCGGGGGATAACACGATTGACTGCATTGTAGAGGTTTTTTCTTTTGCTGCTTCTCTCGAGCCCAAGCGCCTCCAGAAGATTCTCCAGGCTGGTGGCGCTGTCGAAACCCCCCTTTCCCCCAACATGCCAACCCCCATGTAACCCCCCCCCCCCCCGCCACCCAGATAACACTCACTCAACAAGCTGCATGCCCCCCCCCTCGCCCCTGCTCCTTCGTATCCCCCAGGCCAAGCGCTTCCAGAAGATTTTACAGGCTGGTGGCAAGGTGTGCACCCTGCGTGTGAGCAAGGGCGACGACGAAATGGCAGCCTGTGGGCAGCTGGGAGGGGCCAGCATGGGGCTGGCCAGCAGGCCTGCTCCCCTGCTGACACCACCACAGCGCCTGAGAGACAGCCTCCCGGGTGTGGCTGCTGCTGCAGCTGCGATGGGGCAGAAAGGGGCTGGCAGGGCACGGCAGCTGCTGCTCAAGAGGCAGCAGCAGCAGCAGCAGCAGCAGTGCTCAGGACCTGCGATAGCACCCAGGTGAATCTGGCCAAGTGACCAGTGAGCCCTGGTGCTGGTACACCTTCAGTGCCTGGGGGACAGCCTGCCTGCCAGTGGGGTGGCAGACGGGGGCTGGCAGGGCATGGCAGCTGTTGCTGAAGAGGCAGCAGCAGTGCTTAGGACCTGCAGTGGTGCCTAGGTGATGCAGGGCTGTCATCGGTGCCTTGTGGTCGTAAAGAAGGCGTGTAAGGGGGGAAGGGGCAAGCGGCCAGCAGGCCTGCTCCCCTGCTGACACCACCACAGCGGCTCAGGGACAGCCTCCCGGGTGTGGCTGCCGCTGCAGCTGCCATGGGGCAGACGGGGACTGGTCGGGCGCGGCAGCTGCTGCTCAAGAGGAAGCAGCAGTGCCAGGACCAGTAGTGGTGCCTAGGTGATGCATGCTTTTGAATATGTGCCCAGTGGGTGTCCTGTTGCACGGTGTTTCTGTGTGAACTTTCAGACTGAACTCACTTGACGCATGTCAAACAGCCAGCTGCTGCTTTTCAGGTTGTTGTTGCTGTGAGGATGTGATTTCAAGCGATGTGGTTTTGAAGTCATGTGATGTGTGATGTTGACTGAGGAAGGGTTCAACACGTCCCTCGCTGCTTGATCAGCTGGCTGAAGCAGGCCACTGGCAAGCTGTGAAGGTGGCTGCAGCACTAGGTCTGCACTTAAAGTGCCTGAACATGTCTAGCTGCAGCTGATGCCCTGTAAAATGATGCCATCCTGCGCATCTGATTAGCCCTGATCGTGCCCAGCTGGCGCTGTGTTGGTGGATGTACTCCTAGTAGTTCACTGCGTACCCAGTAGCCACCCTATGACAGGGGGTGGCTCAATCATTGAAGCAATGAACATGTCTGTAGTAGGGAGTCATTCCGTGTGCAACTACACATTACTTGAAACACCCAAGCTGTCACCATCATAAGCCTGAAATGCCCCATTTCACAGCATGCTATCACTGGGGCTGGCAGCCCCACCATTTGCCTCCCAGCCGCTGGGAGGCCCCACCATTTGCCTCCCAGCCCCACCATTACCACAACAGTTCACCAGCTCTGACTCTGTAAGTGTCCGACTAGCTCTGCCTGCGCAGCATGCTGTAGACCTACAATATAGAGCTGGCTGCCCTCAAGATATGTGGTCAATTCCTGAAAGACCACTGCGCTGCAGCCTCGTTGCCAGCGCCTGGCTGCCTACGTGCTGCTGCAGCCTGACCAGCGTTGCGGCGTAAGAGCCCAGCCTGAGTGGCGCCTGCAGTGCCACTGCCAAGGTGAGTGGGGGTCCCTGCTGTAGGTGGGGGTTGCTGGTGTGCCCCTGTTGCCCTGTTGCTCTTGCTGCCGCGGAAGGGCCTGGCCTCATTGGGGGGAGCAGTCCTAACTGCAGCTTGCCTGGGGGGTTCAGCAACTGGCGTTGCTGGTGCAGGTGCCAGGGGTGTCCTCATTCTGTTGATGTTTAGGACATTGATCATTCTCCATCCTCCAGAGCTGGGGCCAGCTGTAGATGCTCCCTGAACAGGTGACGGCCTTGGCTGTGGCTGCGGGGCGCCCCCATTGGCGACGCGAGAGGTGCCGTTCTGTCCGTGGCGAGGCGGGGTGAAGTTCACTTGCTGGGGTTCTGTCAGTGATGTGGGCCCCACATCTTGAAGATGTATTGTTGTGTTTGCTGCGGCTCCTCCTGTGCCTCTTCCTCCACCTCACTAGCGTCCTCACTCTTATCTGGGTCATAGTCGGGGTCGTCATTTGAGTCGTAGCTGTCCGACGAAGAGTCGTCAGTTGTTGTGGATCTAGGAGATGGCTCGTCATAGTCAGAAGAGAAGACGAGCTCGTTCATGCGGTTTGGCTGTGGCTGGGGTGCAGGGGTGCAGTGGCTGAGGGCACGGTAGAGTTGCCTGGAGATGGTGTACACACGCCTGGCGCCACAGTGACGGCAACAGCGGCAGCAACAGCAGCGACAGCGGCAGCGTAAGACTTAATATGATCAGATCAAACTACTTGCTTGAGTGCATGCACCAGAATGCACGCGCACGGTTGGGTGCCCTGCAGGCAGAAATCGCTGAAATGGAGCTACTACTGAAGATGTGCGGCATCAGCATCAATGCTGTCATGGCTGCGATGTCTGTGCTGGGTAGGCAGGGCATGCCGCAAGCTCTTTGGTGCACCACGCCATGTGGTTGTGGGCCACTGCTGGTAGCACATGTACTAGCAAGTAGCCTATAGGCACGCACTAGGCCAGTACTCTGTGAGCTTGCAAGTCTGAGATTACAAATCCCAGCTGCAAGTCTGAGGCTTCCAAGTCAGAGCTGCCCATGAGCCAGAGCCTAACCAGCACAACACATGTGTTGTGCTGGTTAGTTGTTACATGCGTTGTTACATTCATGTGTGAGAGGTGTGCACACGTCTCACACATGAATGTAACAACGCATTTTGTTTGTGAGACCCAACTGGCACCTTGTGTCCCAGAACAGAACAGTACAGCCAGCACTACGACCCCTGCTCACCTTGCCATTTTCTGCAGCCAGCCGTTCATCATCAGCAGCACCACCGCTCCCACTGCCACTCGCTCGTCCACAATGCTGCCATATAGCATCCCCATTGCACCTCCCCTCAAACCCACAGCAATGCTGTTGGTCAGCTTTGAACCGTGCACGTCATCAAGCCAGTAAGTCAAGGCCACTCCAATGAAGGCTGTGGTACAGATGTAGTACAAACCCAGCTTGCTGGTTATGATGTCTTGTATGCTGGGTGACCATGTGCCGTACATGTAGCGCAGGAGGGCCCAAGTGCTGCTAAAGCTGAGGGACAGTGCACCAACCATGTAGCGCCTGGTCGGAACTCTCCTGCGAGCAGCACGGGGGACAGCAGTGGCCTGAAGACAAGGCAGGCAGGCAAGGCACACTGTGTGGCCATGGTGGCACCATGACCTCTCATGCCTTATAAGATGCTTCCGACAACTTTGGTGTGGCAGGAGGTGGGGTGTACCCGGCTCAAGCACTAGGCGAGACCAGGTTGATGTTGAAACTGCATCACGCCCAACCAGCTGGTTTTGCAGCGCCGCCATGGCGTAGCTAGAGCGTCCTATATACGGCTGCGCACACATATATCGCTGCGCACACAATAGGGCTGTCCATCTGCTGGGGTAGCTGCAGGGTAGCTGCACTCACTTCATGAGGGTCATAAGCAGCAGCAGGGAGAGGCCGGCAACGCCAGCCAGGCCCCCAGTGGCAAGCCTAAAGGTCTGACAACTGGCCAGCTTGGTGGCTGACACAAACAGCACCACTGCTGCAGCTGCTACAGCGATCCGGGTCCAGCTGTCTGAGCAAAAGTCGCTGTTGCTGCTGACGGTGCATTGCAGCCTTGGTGTGCCTGTAGCAGCAGGAAGAATCGCTGGTACTACGGCCATAACAGTGCAGTACGCACTGTACTGTACACCGTACAGTCCAGGCGCTGGGGACAAGTCCCGACCTTACCAATCAGATGAGCATCAGCACTATCCCAGCGAGTATGCAGTGTGCTTTCTGCAGTACTGGGCTGACTAAGCGGGCGCTCAACATGCAGCATGGTTTTATGTGTAGCTTCCCAACATACAAGCAACTCACCAATGTTCCAGATGCCGTCAGCGCCTTTGTTGTCCTTGACAGCAACGTAAGCTTTCCTGAAGGGTGACAGCTGGACTTGGCACACTTGGGGTGCAGACAGGATGTGCTGCCAGCCGCACCACAGTGTGCTGGTGTTGCTGCCTGACACCAGGGCCTCAAGGCTGGGAGCAGCCACGACAATGTACTGCAGCACACAAGAGCGAGAGGGCACAAGAGCTACTTAAGTGCTGCGCGTGGGTGTCATTGGCAGGAGGTGTCATGCCTGTTGCTTGATTAGCATTCCATGACCCTTGCTAAGTAGGGTGACAAGCCTGTGGCTGTCAGTGTCAGACTGATGTGGCATCCGAGAGACTGCAACATACAGCTTGTGACAAGCCTTGGGTGCACTGGGCAGTCGCCACAAGGCAGTACAAGCAACACTTACTGCTGCTGAGCTGCAGTTGAAGGTGACACGGACAGGGGTCCACACTGCCTTCCAGGCGTCCCTGAGAGGTGAAGATTTGCGGATGGCATGCACCGAAATCAAGTCCGTGCTGTTGCCCAAATTGGACACTGGGCTGAAAGCCACTGTGGCACCTGCTGTGGCTAGGCCTAGCAGGAGCAGGCCCAGCAGTAATGAAGCTTGCTTACTCATGGTGTTTCTCTCTTCTAATATATCAAGTCCCAAGCAGGTCGAGAATTGACAATGAACAGCGCACTAGTACAGCCGCTAGCGCTAGCATGTAGTGCCGCTACAGCGCGCGCCAGCAGGCCTGCCCGTTTGGACCCTTTTATTGAATACAGCTTAAGTTACTTATGAATAGATGTAGTTCGACTATAGTCACTGAAATATCTGACAGTAGCGTGGTAGCAGTGTTCTGCAGACAGCTGTCGACGATAAATGGGGGAACATGCGTACTTGCTTGCAATGGGCCGTTCCAGAAATCCCGAGTCATGAAGCTACACAATAATTGCGTCCTGGGGCAGCTTCATTCCTGCTGCTTGACGTCCCGCATACAGGTGGTAATTATTGCACAGCATGTTGCATCAAGGCTTCTTCACTCCCGATGATGCTTGGCATGTCACTTGTGCAGATGTTATCACTCCTGCTTGGCATGCTGCGTCTAGGGTTGTCCATTCCTGATGTTGGACATGTTGCATCCATCCATCCAGGGGGTTTGCTCCCTAGGTTGACAAGTAGCAACATGAGGCTGGTCACCATGGTGGCGTTTTGTTGACACAGTTGTGCAGCCATGCAGCACCTATTGCTCAGCACAAAAAGGCAGCAAATACCAATGCCACAGTATGTGCTAGGGGGTGCACCACAAACCTACAGCCAGGGGGGAACACACCGAATTTGCTCCTATTGTCCAATTCTCACCCCTCCCTTTGTATCCGTTTTTAGGCTCTCTGGCTCACGGACCCCCTCCCCCTTTGCCGGTGTTGGGCTGTTGTCAATCACTGTTGCTTGCCTCTATGGACGGGCCGCTGGACAATAGGGCCTACACCCCTGCCGCTTCAGGCTGTCTGTCCGATTGCCCCCTACCCCCTCTGGCTGTAGGGTTGTGGTGGATCCCCTACCGGTGGGGCCAGTGGTGGCCACTACTGGCATGAGCTTTTGCTTGCCTGACGGACTGGCTGCATGCCACTCAATGCCATTGAGTCTGATCTATCAGAGTCAGATAGAGTAATGATCATTCATATGAGTTTTGTGTGACCGCTGCCTTGACATCATGCCCAGTGAAGCTGTCTTTGCCCTACTTGAACTGCAGTACAGTAGCTACTACCTACTGGGAGACTGTGTACAGTCACTTGGCACCACGGTCATTTGACAGATCTCTGTCCAGTCCCAATTCACAGATTGCACAGTCCCTCCTGGGCCAGCTTGTGCAGCCCAGCAGCCTGGAAAGTAACCTGCCATAACACACGTGTTATGTACATGCACCGGTACATGCCTTGACATGGCATGTCACAAGGTGACCGGTGCATGGGTGGATGCAGCCACATCCTGTAGATGCGGCGAAAAGGTGCATGTGATGGTACTGTCAGTAGCAGTGGCGGCTGAGCCAGTTTGGTAATCCTGCAGTGAGTCTGATCTGATGTCAGATCCACTCTCATGAGTCATGGGATCATAGGGGTTCAGTACAGTGTGCAAGTGCGAATTTCCGACATGGCTATGGCACTGAACACCAATGGCTCCGCACCTGAGAACACTCGCACAATTTCGATCATCTACATGAGGCCAGTGCAGCTGCTGTGCTGCTGCCTGGCTTGGACTCCAAGCACCCCACTTGCTGCATGCTGCCGAGTGTTTGGTGGAATAGCTGTGGCACTTATGTAACCCATTGCATGTGTTGCGGACTTCCTGACCCCATGCTCCATTTCAGTGAAGCCCCTCACATGCACCAGCAGCACTCCACACGACCTCTCCACCAGGAGTACCAACCCCATGCAGCCAGTTCTGATGAAAAGTAAGGAAGGATGTGGATCTTTTTCTAAAGAAGGAGGTGAGATGCACCATAGATCTACAGGCTGTGACAGCGTGCCCTGGTGCTCACCGTATGATATGCAGCAACACCCTATAAGTACCAACGGCTGGGTGCCCAGCACTGTGCTGTTGCAAGCTGAAATTTCTGCACTGCCAGTGGGTGGACTGACAGCCGCAGGGCTTTGAGTGCAGGGAAGCTACCAGCGAGCATGGACTGCTTACATGCACAAACGTGTCAGTGCTGCCGCAGGTCGTTTTCACCAACAATGCTGCCGCAGCAGAGCGGCACTGTGGGTTGAAGACCCTGTCTGCGTCTGTCATCAGTCAAATGGCTAGAGCCCAGCAGGACCACCTCGATAAAGCCTGTGTCAATGTTGCTGTAATGCCAGCTATGTAAGGGCCAGCTGCAAGCCGTGCTGCGGGCTGCGCGGGCTGCATGCAGCGCTGCCAGTCACTGATTGGCAGCTGCACAAACATAAGTCACAGAATATGTCACATGTGGGGCTCCAAAGTGTGAGGAAGCCGCAATAAGGGACGCATCAAGCTGCACGTTCACAGCCCTTCCCCCACATCAGGCTTCAGCTGCCCACAGCCCCGGCCAGCAGCCAGCCAGACTGCAGCTGTAGTGTGGGTGCCAGTGTGCAGGGTGAGCATAGTGGCTCCAAGCCCAGTGTCGCGGCTGGTTGATGCCAATAAAGCCCCACATTGAGTAGAAGGTTGAATGTAACATCCCATTCAGTGCAACAGCGACAGTTCAACCACCCTTACGCGTCGCCAGCTGTCATCACAAATTGAACAACAAACCGTTTTTAAAAACTTTCCGAGGAACGCCCGGGGATGCGTGAAGCCATGGGTTGGATTGATTGTGTCATTCTCGATCTCTTTGCGGGCCTGCGAGATAGTACTTGTTGAGTGCACTCGCTGAGCAGCTGTTGCGTTGGGCTCTATGTTTCTGCTGCAGCATGGTCACAGAAAAGAACCTGACGGCTTCCAAAAAATCAGGTTGACAGCTGCGTCATGACAGGACCGATCCGGAGTGGGTTGGGTCCCGATGTCAGCTTGCTGTTGTGGTGCTTGTTCTGTTTCTTCACTTTCATCGTGTCCCACGTCATCGTCCTGGGCACTCCGCACCCAAATACACCGTTCCTATCAGGGCAGGTGAGTGTATGTGTGCACTATGTCATCATACCAAGCAGACTGCAGCTGCTGCTGTTGGCTCCAGTCCAAGGGCAGTGATCTCAGCCACCTATCTTGTGCCTGCCCTGCAGCTTGGTGAGGAATATCACAGTCAAAAATACCCTGTGCTGAGCAGACAGCCTCAGCTGCAGCAACACACTGGTGACAATGAAGGTGCTCAACATGCCAGCACAGCATTCCAGTGGCAGCAGCAGGCGCAGCAGGCCATGCTGCTGCAGGGTGCGCATGCAGGACACGGGGTTTATCCGCTCAAGTCAGAGGCTGCTGCATCCGGCAGCGCGTCAAGCAGCTGCCCACCCAGGGGCCTCTGGGCCATGTCAGCAGAACTCTTCCATGTCCCTGCAGCAGTGGCTGGGTGTGCAGCCTGTGCCAGCGATCAGCCGCTGGTCCAGCAGGCAGCAGGACCCTCAGCCAACTGCGATGCTGCAGGCCACCTGCCACTGCACACACGAGCGCAGCCTATCAGCACAGCAGAGCTGGCCAGCACAGGCGCGGGGCCTGCCACTGTGTTGCAAGCAGCGCCAGCAGTCGCAGCAGCAGCCCCTGCGGTGCATGATGGCGCCGCCAGTGCTGGTGCACAGCACGGGCATGCAGCCGGTGCTGCAGGAACGGGAGCACCTGGTGCACCTGCACAGGACACCCTCAGCACAAACACGCTGCAGGACCAGCCCCAGGCAGACCCCAGCACAGCCCTCATGAAATTCCTGCAGGAGTACAGCCTGTCTCACCCTGTCTCTGCAGAGGGCAGTTACACGGCCACAACAGCAGGCTCCCCTGCGCCCCAACAGCCTGCAGAGCTGTCAGGGCTCAGTGCAGGACAGCTGTTTGAGGCAATGTACAGCCTCACAGCCAGGCTGGAGGGCTGGCCAGCACAGGCGCTGTCAAGGCTCAGTGCAGGACAGCTGTTTGAGGCGATGTACAGCCTCACAGCCAGGCTAGAGGGCTGGCCAGCACAGGCGCTAGCAGCTGGGTGGAGCCCCCCTACAGCTGCCCCTGCCGACGCTACCTGTGAGCTGCAGGGCAACTTCTGGCATACTCCACAGCCAGCAGCAGCGGTTGCAGAGCACAGCGCAGCGCAACAGGACACGGCAGCATTTGTGCAGCCAGCGCCGCACGTGGCAGCCGGCGCCTTGGACATTCCTCCAGGCGCCCTCGTGACGCCACAGCTGATGGTTCAGGCCTACAAGCGTTCAGGTGTGCTGACCAGGGCAGCTGGGGTGGGGTGTAGACAGAGGACATGTTGGAACATCAAGAACACATGCCAGCGAACAGATGAGTTGGTGTGGCACATCGCACATCCCGCACCAAGTGCGACCACCGCTCATGCACATAATGCACACACCTTGCCACGCAGCGTCACTCATGTACCGTCCTTCGCCTGCTGCCCTGCAGGACCCCTGAACACGGCAGCATGCGTCCTGGCAGCTCTTGCTGTGGCGCTGCTCGTGCGCGGCGCCTGGAGCTACTGCTGTGCAACGGCTGCACGTCTGCTGAAGGTCAGAGGCCACCCTTGCATCTTGTTGCTGCAGCCACACCTCCATCAGTCGCGGTTGTGACAACAATGCGCCTGCCAACTGCAATGGGATCCACGTCACAACCATATACCATGCAGAATTTTGGCCGCGGCCTTACGACTGTTGCATCAAGCCGTAGACTTCTGCAATGCTACACCAGCTGCAGCGGTTATCAGCAGCCATCATGGTGCTGTACCTCATCATGACACTGCCTGCCTGCCGGTCTGTCCTGCATTATCTGTGTACACGCAGAAGCGGTCACCACTGTCGGGTCTGCCCCTCAGCATCCAGCAGGACCCCAAGGCGGTGGAGGCCTTCCTGGCCCTGCGCAGGCTGGGCGCCCAGCAGCGCGCATGGTGGCGGCTTGTTGGGGTAGCAGGTGTGGCCGTCTGCAGGGCCGTTGGCGAGCGCAGTGCAGCAGAGGGTGTGGCCAGCAAAGCAGAGGGCGGGGCGCGGTTCGCGCGGCAGCTACTGCGTCAGCAGAAGCAACGCCTGCTGCGTGAGCAGGATGCTGCGTTGGCGGACCGTGACACGCAGCTGCGTGAAGACTTCGCCGTGCAGCTCGCAGGGGTTGAGTCAGCACACGCAGAGGTCGTCAGTGGCCTGCAGCAGGAAATTGCGCAGCACCAGAAGAAGCAGGAGGAGCAGTCAGAGCTGTTGGTGACGATGAGCGAAGAGCGGGCGCTGCTCAAATCCCAGCAGCGGCAGAACAGCGAGACCAGCGCAGTACAGCAGGCCACCATCAATGGGCTGCAGGCGCAAGTGCAGGAGGCGAAGCTGGATGCTGCCAGGGTGCAGCAGGAGTACAACACCTACAAGCAGCAGACCGCCAGGGGGCAGGGCTGGAGGGAGGCGCTGCAGGTCAAGCTGGATGAGGTGAGGGTGCACAGATGGCGGGGGCTGATACCACATTGTGCCACAGGACTGCATGTGCTGGCAAGGCCCTTGCAGCGCAGCTGTGCGAGGGACGCATACCTGCAAGTGTCACATCCTGTGATGCTGGTCCAGTCTCAGCATCTTTGTATTTGCGCAGCAATGAAGTGCCGAAAGCGCTGGAGAGTGTCATCGCACCTGCAGAGACTGCGCAAGCGATGTAATGCGCACCTTACGGCTCAAGGAGGGGCTTGCTAGCTTCAGCGTGTGCGGCTGGGACTTTTCTGCTTGCAGGCTGGTCAGCGTGAGACGACGCTCAGCAGCAAGTGCGAGGGGCTGCAGCAGCAGCTGGTGCAGGCGCAGAGGAGCATCAGCCAGCTGCAGGCCGATGTGCGGCGCAAGGATGACGCACTTGCAGCCCGGGATACCAGCAACAAGGAGCTTACGGCCCAGCAGCAGCAGCTGCTGCAGGACAAGCAGGAGCAGCAGCAGCTGCTGGACCAGCAGTGCAGCCGTGCAAAGGAGCTGCAGGTGCAGCTGGACGGGGAGCGCAACCAGCACGCGCAGACGCGCATCAGGCTGCAGCACGAGGTCGTGCAGCGCCAGACAGCAGAGGAGTCCCTGCGCCACGAGCGCAACCAGAGGCACGCGATGGGCGAGAAGGCGGACGGGCTGCAGCTGCAGCTCACCACCAAGACGCAGGACCTGTCGCAGCTGACGGCCGAGCACGCCACGGCCACGCAGACGCTGCAGCAGCTGCGGGAGGGTTTTGCTGAGCTGTCGCTGCTGCACCAGGCAGCCCAGGGCGTGCTCACCAGCAACAAGGCAGAGATCAGCAGCCTGCAGGAGAAGCTTGTGCAGCGTGACAGGCAGCTAGCGGCGCAGGACCTGCAGCTGCAGGAGGCGCAGGAGCAGGGCCAGCTGCTGCAGCAGCATGTGTCTGACCTGCAGCAGCAGCTGGACGAGCAGCTGGCTGTGGCAGGCACGCAGGAGGAGAACATAGAGCAGTTGATTGAGGAGTGTACGCAGGAGCGGGCCAAGCTGGCGGAGTCCCGGCAGGAGCTGCATGCAGCTGTCACACAGTGCCACCAGGCTCGGGAGCGCTGTGAGGCTCTTGAGGAGCAGGTGGAGCAGCAGCAGCGGGATGCTGACCTGCTGGAGCAGCAGCTGGAGGTGAGAGGCAGCCGGGTTGTGCGCATGTAGCGGAATATGCTGTCTTGGCTTGCAGCTGCCGTCCACTTACCATCGCTGTGTCAGCAACTGTGGCGTCATGCAGTGTGGCAACGTGTGTAGCATCATGTTTGGGCAGAGCCTGGGTGGATGGCTGCACCCTGCCAGATGGTGTGGGTACCTGTAGGCGACCTGTCCACTTGAGCCTTTGGCTCCTGTTGTGTGACTTGCAGGCGCAGCAGGAGCAGCTGAAGCTGCTGAGTGCTGACCTGGAGCGGCGCAAGGCCAACCTGCAGCAAGCGCAGGAGGACTTGGGCAGGGCCATGGAGCAGTATGAGGATGAGGTGAGACACCAGCGCCGCAGTGAGGCGGGTACTCTACTCACACAGTGTGCTTCCCTCTGCTACACACACACACCATGCTGTCTCAAATGGTGGTGAATAATACTGAGGAGGGGACATGAGGGTCCCGCCTCTGAAGCCAGCACCCCATTACAGGAGCTCGGCAGTGCGTGCAGTGCATTTTACCAGTGTGTGTTGCATCTAGCTGACAAGCTGCATGCATTGCGCAATCATGGTGCAGTATAGGCTTGTGCCTGGAGCGGCGTCGTGCCGGTCGTGCCACTGGTGCTGGCACTATGCTTCCCGTTGAGGTTGGCCTGTGCTGTGGTGTGGTCAACCTGTGTGGTCAGGACAGCTGGCTGGCACCCAATCGGCTGTGTGGTGTGTGTTGCTGTGTGCAGGACCGCAAGAACAGGGAGCTGGGTGCAGAGAATGGCAAGCTGCAGGGTCGCGTCCTCAACCTCACCGAGCACAAGCGCCAGTTGGAAGAGGTGGGCGGCATCAGCCAGCAGGGGCAGCAGCAACGGCAGCAACAAATTGCAAGTCAAGTCACTTGTTGTCAGTCCTGGTGTATCCTGTCTGCTGTAATGGTGCAGCCGCAACCCTCAAGGGGCTGTGCCATGGTGTCAGCCGTGCTTAAGCTGCTGCTGCTGCTCCCTGCTTTTCTTGCTGCTGCTGCTGCTGCTGCTGCTGCTGCTGCAGGAGGTGGATGAGGTGACGGCTGAGTTTGAGCGTGTGGGCGATGAGCACACCTCGCTTCAGGCCACCTTCACGGCCCTGCAGGAGAAGATGCAGGGCATCGTCGACCAGCAGGACACCTGCTGCAGCAGATCACAGCCAACAGCACAGCAGTGCAGCAGAAGCTGGCCATAACAGAGGTGGGCGGGCACTGCACTGTGATATCTCCATCGTGTTACGATATGCCTGCATGTCCTTATGACTGTCTTTGCCCCAATGCACACTGCATGTGGGGTCATGATGTGTGCACCGCAGACCATGTGTGCGTTGTTGTTGCTGTTCTCACCTATGTGTGGTGTTGGTTTGCAGGCGGAGGTGGTGGCGTTGACGCGTGAGCGTGATGACCTGAAGAAGGAGCTGTACTTTGCTGAGATGGCGCGCGACCAGACCAAGGCTGCCAAGGCGCTGGCGGCAGAGGACGCAATCAAGGCCAGGTGAGAGGCAGGGAGGGGATGCGAAGGGGGGGCGAGGAGTGTGCTGCGGGGCGTGCAGTGAACTGGGTTGCTGTTGGGTTGGGCATGCGCTCGCTGCAGAGGGGCTAGGTGGGGAGTCGAGTTCCAGGAAGGGGGGTTGTAGGATGCAGTGGGGCAGGTCTTGCAGCGCACTGCATTGCTGGTGGGTTGGGGGGTGCCGGCTAGAGGGTGCCATCAGGGCCAGGTGTGGAATGGGTGAGAAGGGCAGGCAGGGCTGGCTGCGCGGTGCAATGCATAAGAAAGGGAGGGGTGCTGCCGAGGACGCAGTCCAGGACATGTGAGGATGAAAGGGCACTCAAGGACCAGGGGAAGAGGGGCATGAGCGATGTGTATCAGCACGCAGGGTGATTCCCTGAGCTGAAGTGTGCACCCTTGGGTTTGTGGGTGCCCAGCACGCTAGATGCATCTCCTCCCACTACTTGCACCAGTGGGTGATGCCCAGAGGTGTCTCACTCACTCTCTCACTCTCTCACCCTGTCACTGCCTCGCTCGCTCACTCACTCACTCACTCACTCACTCACTCACTCACTCACTCACTCACTCACTCACTCACTCACTCACTCACTCACTCACTCACACACACACTGCCACCACTGCCCCTACTCCCTTCAGGCAAGCCTTGACAGAGGAGAAGCTGCGCAAGACTGTGGCCCGCACCACCTCCATGCCCTCTGGCCGCGGCGCTGTGGCTGCCTCGGCTGCTGGCGGGGAGTTGTCCAGCTCACGCCCTTGGCTGCGCAGCAACAGCGGGCAGCCAGCCAAGAAATGGTGAGTAGGAGAGCACCTGTTGGCTGGAAGGGCATGCTAGCAATAGTCCATCACACCAAGAAGTAATGCTCGGCAAGGGTAGCTCGTGGCTCGTGCCAGATCCTGTGCAGATTTGCGCTACTGCCCAGGCGACCTATTGCACAATGCAAACTAGGTATGTGCGACTTTCATCGGCATCTGTTGAACAATCAGTATGAGATCTGCATGTGTGACACGTAGCACAACTTGTGATGCTGCTTGTTATCTGTGTGTGCCAGGGGTGTGGTGGAGCCTGCCTACCTCCACCAACACTTCAAGGACAAGGAGGGCAACATCCGTCGCTGCGGCAGCCCCACTCGCAGCAACAGCAACAGCGAGTCCGTGCCAGACACGCCCCGCAGCACTGCCACATCCTTCGCCGGGGACAGCGGCAGCGTGCATGGCGGCCGTCACTTACTGCGCTCAGCAGCAAGCAATGCGTCAGCGGCTGCATCTGCTGCAGCAGCAGCATCCCAGGAGGATGATCAGGACCTTGAAGGGGCGGAGGCAGCAGCAGCAGCAGGCGGCAGCCCAAGGTTGCGGCCCCACTCGCGTGACGGCAGCCAGCACAACCTTGCAGCAGCAGTGGCAGCAGCAGCAGGCGTCCGGTTGCGGCGGCTGTCGCCCTTGTCCCTGGTGGCAGCAGTAGCAGGCTGCAGGAGCGGTTTGCTCAGCAGCAAGAGCAGGACGAGCAGCAGCTGCAGCAGCAGGAGCAGGTTGAGCAGGGGCAGGAGCGGTCAGCAGGTCAGCTACAGCGCAGCAGCAGCGGCGGCAGCTTGGCGGGCAGCAGCTGCGGCAGCGGTGCATCGCCGTCTCCGGGGCGCACGGTGGCTGTGGCACAGGCAGGTCTGCGCCGCAACTTCTCCAGTGGGGACATCTCTGCAGCAGCTGGCGAGGCTGCTGCTGCTGCTGCTGGGGACGACACACCAGGCGCAGCTGACGTGCAGCCCCCGACAGCAGATGCTCACGCTCCAATCAGCACCTCGTTGCAGCAGCTGTCAGTCGACCCTGAGGTGTCTCAGCCCCACCAGCTTGACACGGCCGATGATGAGTCATCCTCACCAGTGCCACCTGGCCCTAGCCCTGCCTCGACAGCTGCCACAGGGGCAACCCCACCCCTGGAGCAGGGTGGCAAGTCCCCCAGCTCCTGCAGCAATGGCACCAAGAGCCGCATCAGTGCTGCTGACCTGCGTGATATGCGGCCCCTGGCACTGTCACCGGTGCAGCAGAGCTCTGACCTGGTGCTCACTGGGGCCGACAGTCCGAGCTCTGTCTCATTCAGCAGTCGGATGGCAGCAGCAGAGGCGGCCGGCAGCAGCATCCTGGATGCTGTCAGCCCTGCAGCAGCAGCGGCAGGAGCAGCAGCCGTAGCAGAGGCAGCGGCAGCAGGTGCCAACAGTGCAGCTGGTGCTGATGGGCAGGACACGGACACAAACACAGCAGCAGCAGATGCAGGGGTGATGGCAGGGGTGGAAGGTGCTGCAGCAGCACTGGGTTGCATCACTGGGCTGGTGACTGCCGCATCCGCTGTCACTGCACCAGGCACCCCCGCAGCCACATCGGTGGCAGTGGCATCAGCGGCAGCTGGCGACGCTGCTGCTGGGTCCTCGGAGGGCCAGGCAGAAGATGCCGTGCAGTTCTTCACCCCGCTGCATGCTGCGCCCAGTAGCTCGTGCAGCAGCAGCTACGCAGCAGAGTATGGTGCAGCTGCTGCTGCTGCTGCTGTGGAGGAGGAGCAGGAGGAGGGTAGCATCAGGGCCTCTAACGAGGTGCCCACCCCGTTCTTCACACCCCTGCGCGGCGGCAGTGCAGCCGCTGCTGCTGAAGGTGCTGCAGCAGAAGCAGCATCAGATCCCTTCACAGGGGCGGCTGCAGCCGAGGTGGCAGCAGGCCAAGCAGCTCGTGAGGCAGGCAGCATGGATGCAGCCACACCACGCCTGTTTGCAAACAACACCGTGGCAGAGCCACAGGGTGCTGCTGGCGGTGCTGCGGGTGCTGACGCAGGCGGCAGCGGTGGCTGCGGCAGCAGTCCGTGGCTGTCTCGGTTGTCTGGACATGCACCCTCCCACTGCAGCAGCTTCAGCCATGCCATGGATGATGGAGATGTGGTCCTCATTGGAAGCTTGTCAGAGGCAGACTTTGCTGTCATGGGGATGGGCTGTCACAATGCTGCTGCTGACTCCCCAGTGCAGCAGCAGCAGCAGCAGCAGGAGGAGAACTGTCATGAGGATGAGCAGCATGAGGAGGGTCCTGCAGCAGCAGGATTCGAGCTGGAGCAGCAGCTGTGTGAAGCAGCTGCACAGCTGCAGGAAGAGGAGGAGGATGCAGACGGCAGCAGCATGTGCAGCAGCACAGCTGGCAGCCCTGTCTGCAGCCCAGCAAAGGAAGGCCTGTCACGCGGTGGCGCCAGGGGCGTGGCTGTGCCACGCCTGCCCCTCTTTCAACTGCATGCAGCTGCTGGGGCTGCAGGCAGCCTGCCAGCAGCAGCGCCTGCAGCACAGCTAGCTGCAGCAGGTGCTGGCTCAGACTGGGACCTTGGTGACGAGGACCTTTCAAATGCAGCCAGCAGCTGCAGGAGCAGCATCAGCAGTGAGCATGCAGCACTGTCGGGGGAGGATGCAGAGGATGCTGATGTAGCTGATGGGTGTGCCAGTGGGGATAATAGCAGCCAGGAGGATACTGCTGTGCCTTCTGATGTCGATGCAACTCCACCCAGGATGTTCATCCACAATGTGCCGGCAGCGGCAACAGGGGCAGCAGCAGTGGCTGCAGCGGCGGTTGCTTCCGGCGGCCTCAGCCCCCGTGCTGTCCAGCACAGCCCTCGCTACCAGGACCAGAGGGCCATGCACAGCCCGCGGTACCTCAACCAGCAGCAGCACCTGCAGCAGCAGGCGCTGGCAGAGGGGCAGCAGCAGAGCCATGCAGCGGCAGGCGGTGCGGATGGTGACTGCAGCGAGACCTCGTCAGATGACCTGGCGGGGGGTGCTGCCGAACCTGACGTCACCAGGCGCTCTGTGTCGTCACTGTCAGCAGCAGCTGGGGCAGGGGTTGGGCTGCTGGGCAGCAGCAAGGACCCCAAAAGCAGCAAGGGCACCCCTCCTGGAGCCTCCCCACCTCGGGCAGCAGCGGCAGCTGGTGGGGGCAGCCCTCCGGCTGCGACAGCAGCCATGGGTGCTGGCTTCAGGCAGCAGCGCAGGTCGAGCAGGCTGTCAGACCCCAACAGCAGCAGCTGCAGCAGCATTAAGAGCCTGGTCGCACACAGCCGTCAGCAGCAGCAGCAGGCGCAAGCGCTGCGCCGCACAGGCAGCAACAGCAGCTTGGGCAGTGCTGGCAGTGGGGCGTTCGCGAGTGTGCTGGGCGCTGGAAGGTCACCTGCACGGCGCTCTGGCTCCTTGGACCAGCACGGGCTGACAAAGGCGCTCGGTGACAAGCAGCATCAGCGGCAGGGCCGGCACGTCCGAGCAGCGTCTGTTGGAGACTCCCCCAGCCGCAACATGGCGTCAGCTGCTGCTGCTGCTGTAGCCAGCATCGGGGCGGCAGCAGTGCCTGGTGTTGATTGTGAGCGGGATGCTGTCAAGGTGCTGCTCAGCAGCGCTGGCAGCGACAGCACTGCAGCCGCTGCTGGGGTGTCGGGCTCAGCATCAGGTCACTCCTTGAGAGGCCGCAGCAGTCAGCACGGCTCTCTCTCGCTGCGCCGCTCTCGCTCCGGAGGCCACAGCAACAGCAGCAGCCAGGAGCAGCAGCAGAACCGCCACCAGACGGTGCCCAGCCCCGTGGCTGCATCCAGCCCCCCGCCCTCTGCTGCAGGTGTGTCTCTGGCAGCAGGTTCAGCTGGCTTCAACACACCCCGGGGCCCTATGGCAGGGCTGGCAGGTTCTCCAGCAGTCAGATCCAGCAGCAACAGGGCCATGGGGCCAGCAGGAGCCCTGGTGTGATGTGGAAGTCCCTGGACGACTTTGTGCGTGCCAGCAGGGGCAGCGGCAGCACCCACAGCAGCCCTGGGGTGCGCTGGGCGGGGGGTGTGGGCAGCAGCGTGGCAGGGCCGCTGCCGCTGTTCATGTCTCCACCAGCAGCAGTGCTGCCCAACCCATGGGGCACACCACCTCCGGCCGCTGCCGGGCCAGGGTCTGGGCTTGGCTCGCTGCCAGGGGCTGTGAGGGGGTCCACGTCCTCCCCGGCAGTCGGAGTAGGACCCAGCAGCCCGTATGCGGTCACCCCAGCTGCTGCCACAGCAACAGTGGAGGGGCTTGCAGATGGCTGTTTGGCTGGCGTGCCGGTGCTGCCCATAGCAGAGGGTGTGTGTGAGGGCGCGAGCGATGCCGACTCTCCCAACAGCACCATCAGCGGGACTGAGTCTGAGTGTGGGCCAGGTACAGGCGAAGGCCATGCGGGTCAGTGGGTAGCACATGAGAACCCTGTGTACTTTGAGCTCCACTGAGGGCAGTGGGGCAGCAGGGCTGTGGGCCCTTGCAGTAGCTAGGGAGCTTGTTAGTCCGGCAGCAGCTGGGGCATTGAGGGGTATGGGTGAGGGTGCGCATTGGTGATGTGGGTGTGGCTGATTGGGGTTGGGGCTGCTGCTGCACTCAGCAGTTGATTTCGTGCTGGCGGCTAGGCTGGGTAGAGGGTGTTTTTTATGGTGTTGGTGCTAGTGTGTTTTGGCAGACCAAGCATACCTATCCTACTGCATGACAGCGTCGTGACTGCTGTGCATCTTGAGGGGTCAGCTTGACGGGGTGAGTGGTAGCACGCACAGGCAGGCCTGACTTTCCCGATCGCAGCAGCTGGTATTGCCCATTGCTGGTTGGGTACAGCTCCTTTGTGCTCTATGTTCTGTTTGCTGCTGTTGATGAGCAGCAAGCCTCACAGCTGTGGTGCACTAGTGTACTGCTTTGGCGCCGGCAGCCACTGGCAACAAGACACCTATGCATGCCTGACTGCTGCTGTGTTGCGGCAGTGATTGGCACACTATCTGTCATGTGACGCCCCGGCAGCTGGGGAGGTTGGGGCAGCTGTGACTGTGTATCTGGCCACCTTGTTGTGCTTGATCCCTTCTGGGGCCTGCCTGGCTGATCTGGCCTGGCTCCACACAGTGTTGGGCCAGTGTTTGGTGCCTCCTGCCTGTGACATTACCCTCCATCGTGCATAGCGTGTGTACAGTGCAGGGTCTTCGTCCCTGAAGAGACGTGCCTGACTGACTTGACTCAAAGATCTGACAGTGTCAGTGGGTTCCACCCTGGTGGCGGGAGGCTTCAGGACTGCTGGTGACCTTGCTGATGCATCAGCCATGCAGCTTGCACGCCGGTGTGCTATGGCCTGGTGACACCAGGCTGGTGTGGTCCATGGGTATACAGTGCCCGTGTGTTTCGAGGTCTGTCTGCTGATGTTCAGGCTACATTTTTGTTTTTTGGCGCCCCAGTGTGCTGAAGTTAGTGTGTGCATTTTATTCAGTGGTCCTGCAGTATGCAGGCATGCATGTTGTTGGCCGCTCACTCCACTGTAGGCATGACATGCCGTTGGGTCCTACTGCAGCGCTATAGGGTGCTGAATAAGCACGCATTCTGGCCAGTCTATCAGCCACTCTGTCAGCTGAAGAGATGGGAATGTTTGGAAGTGTGCAGTCCGTCAAAGTGTTGTTGGTACCAATGGGTGGATTGCCCCTCTTGCACCTGGCAGACGCATCACGACTTTGAAAGATATGAAAGTGTAGTTCCTACTGGCACATTCACCTTGCGAGGAGAGAGTTTGTGGAGGTGTGTCCCGCGCGATCGCACACGCCGTACACAATCCGGTAACACAACATACAAGGGAGGAAATGTACCAACACGACAATCCGGCCGCCACTTCCATTCCATAGTCCCATACAACAAACGTACACTCGCTGAACGGCTCGTGTCGAACACCATATATAGAGATCAAGCGTCTGTGCTCTTTCTTCTTTTGTGGCCGTATGTACTTACCGGATCCTGTTGCTGCACAAATGCAGCTGCTACACATCTCTCACCATGTGGCTCATGCTGAAGAGCACGGCACTGATGACAGTGGCATTGCTGATCAGACCTTCAAGCTGCGGGTGGCAGCCATCTTTGTCATCCTTGTAGCTGGGTTGCTGGGCGTCATACCTCCAATTGTTGGCAGCTGGCTGACTGGGGCACCCAATGGCACCACCGCCAGGGTGATCAGGGCAGCATCAGGAGGCATCATATTGGCCCTGTCACTGGTGAGCACCGCTTGAATCACGGAGTTGTGAAATGCATGGCAGCATGGCTTTATTGTCTTATGAGAGGGCTTACCAACATGCAGGCTGGCAGCTGGTGACTTGTCGTGAGCAGTAGTGGCCAGTGGTGTCATGTTTGTCGCTGCACGGCTGCATCAGCTTTACCCAATGCTGATGCAATTGCTAGCCTTTGCTACTTGTCCTGAGCAGCAGATGTACTTCTACAATGCACAGAAACTCAAATGCAATTGACCCAGCAGAGTGATTGTGCTGCACCTGACCAGGCTGCAATCCTGAACCCCATCAAATTCCCCCTGCAGTGGCTGACGCTCTCCTCCTGCTTCCTGCCCTGTCCTGCTCTTCCTGCTGCCGCTCTTTCTGTATTTCTTCCTCCTCCAAATCCTGCGCTGCTCAGATCCACATCATCCCAGAGTCTTTTGAGCAGCTGGAGGGCAAGGCAGGGCCCTTGCCCCTGGGAGGCATCACAGTCATCGTTGGCCTCCTGGCCATGCTTGTGCTCGAGTATGTGGCCACATACATCAGTGTCAATGCCTCACGCAAGCACAGCTCCCACATGCTGCCAACTCACAGCAGCCACACAGCGGCATCAACAGCAGCACCTCCTTCCCCTGTCCATGCCCACGAGCCATCAGAGTCCTGCAACAAGCTCTGCAAGACCTCCACACCTACAGCAGCAACTGCAGCCGATGCGAAGGCAGATGGCTCTGGCCACCACACACATCACCACCATGGCTCACACCAGCCACACTCAGTGGACCTCGTCCCCAGCCTGGCTCACAGCCATGACTGCCGGCAGCAGCCCGCCTGCCACAGCGCGGATGTCAAGCAGCAGGTGGTGTGTGTGACAATGGAGTTGGGCTGTGTCTTCCACTCTGTGGTGCTGGGGCTGGCTCTCGGGGTGATCACTGACGCACCACAGCTGGTTGTCTTGCTGCTGGTCGTGCTGGCCGTGCATCAGCTCGTGGAGGGGTTGGCACTTGGTGCCGTGCTGGCAGCAACGCAGCGCCTTGCTCGGCATAAGAAGTATATCCTGGCGGTGGTGTATGCCCTTACCCTGCCTGTAGGTATTGCTGCTGGGTTGCTGACCAGCAGCAGCTATGATCCCACATCCTCTGTAGCCACGCTGGTGCAGGGCATTGCAAATGGGCTGTCTGGTGGTATGTTGCTGTATGTGAGCCTGTTTAGTTTGCTTGCAGCAGAGTTAGGTCAGCATGACCTCCTGCACAGGCCATTGCTGGCTGCTGGGCTGATGCTGGCAGTGATTGCAGGTGCTGCTGTGATGTGTGTGCTGGGTGTGTGGGCCTGAGTGATTGGGTCTGGAGGGACATCACTCTATTGTTGCTATATGAACATGGGATCAAGTGAGGTGGGTTGGGGAGAGGGGAGGGTGGCGGGGACGGACAAACAGTGCTGGTGAGGAATTGGAGCAGCTTGTGCATGACTGTTGATGGCGATGTTGTTGGTGTTTTGCCCTCCAGCATTGGGGTTATACTACAGAGGCCTCCTAGGAGGCTTGTCAGAAGCCCGGCCATGCTGCAGAATGTTGTGACGAGCGTCGAGTATTTAGGGTGCATGTCAGCACATGTATCTGTCTGGTTGATCTTTGAGGGGTTGTCATGCCAGGATTGGTTGCCAAAGCACGCATGTGCAGAGTGCTGGTTGGCGGCTGAGCGGTTGACAACATGCTCGCGCTGCCAGCATAGTATAGTATTTTCTGTTGGTGTATGGTGGGGTTGCTCTTTGCTGTTTGAGCCTGTTGGGGGTGTCAAGAGCTTGAGTGCTGTGACTCACTTCCCAGGATGAGCTGGTGCACACGTTGGGTCCAATGCTTGAAACTGCATCAAAGCGTGCGTCAAGCATCACGCGTTGGTTTGGCAGGATGTTTTCAACTCTGCATCAGCTTGTGGACACCAGTGGTGAAAAGGTAATTCAGTAACCCATGAACAGGCTCGTTCAAACATGTGGTGTCACGCCTGATATCACTCTAGCTTACACAGTTGCACACTTGTCAAGGTCTAGATTTTTGACAGCCTGCTAAATTGGCAGTACTGGCAAACTACAGCATGTTGCCTGTTCAGGCAGGGACCAGCAGCATTGGCATGAGTTGGTCGCACTTTGTTCCCAGCACAGCGCTCGCCTAAATTGTTGCACAGCGCGGGCTGACAGCAGCTGACAGTGCAAAGAACAGGTTCAGGGCTGTGCCTCAACCACAGAAGGTGGCACTATCAGCATCCAACACACGTGCAGCCTTCTTCAATAAGACAACAATACCTCAACACACCACCCAGCGGCTGACACATCCAACGCACATCCTTGTCAACAAAGAGGCACAACAATCCCACTGGGCGTACTCCCCACTTGTATGCCTGTTATCATCAGCCAGTCTGTGCAGGCCTTGGGATCATGCTGCCATGCATCGATTGTGCTTGCTGTCTTGCCCAACTCCCCAGTGTGAACACCCCCCCAAGGGGTGCTGTGATGTGCTGTTGGCAGGAGCTGTGTGCTGACAGTCCAGTGCTTGATAGGCCAGGTAAACAGTGATTTAGCGACTAATTGACCTGAACCTTGCTATGCTGCTTTCTTGCAGCTGCTGCTCTGCTGAGGGGACCAACAGTAGTGACTGTCGAGTTTGCACACTCTTGGAACGTTCCTGGATCGCCCACCTAAGCCCAGGCATGACGACATGTGAGAAGAAACCATGAGATGCACCCGAAGTTGCACGAGCTGTTTTGCAGTGTCACTACGGACTCCAATAAGGCAGAGCTCGCACCCCGAAGTCAACAAGGAACTGTCAAGGAACTTTGTATTCATGCGACAAGGGTACAAGCATCTGCTGCTGCAGTTTCAGTGGTTCATTTGACGCCTCCTAAGCGCGCATCTGGGTCCATCGGCTTGCACTGCTGTGTTGGTCCGACATTGCACTAGCGTCAGCTTTCCTTGCGCGTGTGTCCCATCCCGCTGGGTGCACTGTCTCAGAATGTCTTGTTGAGCTTCAGCATCCTCACATCAGTGGGTACCGTCAAGGGCTCGGTAGCACAACAGCAGTCGTCAGACAGCAGATGGCTCAGAACTGCTGGAGCCGTGTGCTGCTGCTGTGGTCTCTGTTGACAGCAGCAGCGGTCATGGGTACAGAGGCCCTGTCTCCTACAGGTGCGATGGCAGCAATGGTGGTGCCTGCACAACATCACAACAGACCACTATACAAAGCTGCCTGTGGTACTGTTGTACTGCGACACCTGTACCTGCAGCTGTTGATCACTAGCTGACACCTCGCAATCATCCGCAAAAGAATTCATGTATCCACCTCTCCAGCACCTCTTTTATAATCAGCCAAAAGCAGCAGCATTCTGCTGGTTTGGTCAGCCACCAGCCGTGGAATCAATCATCAATGACAGCCAGCAGTCACATGGCAGTTTGCACACCCCGCAATGCAGGAAATGTCTAACACAGTTCAAAGAGACACTGCCTCGACCTGACAGAGCGTGCAACAAGCCCTTTCTGCCCCCACGCAACACACCTGTGGCCCTTCTCTGCAGGTCTCAACCTGCCACGGCTGGATGTGCCAGCCCCTCATTTCGGAGGTGCATGGGCTGCAGCAGGCAGCGGTGTGTTCACAAACCTTTTCAAAGTGAGGGTCAGGTGAACCAATGCAGCACTGCTGCTTGTGACACTGAGAACAACCAGCAGGAGCAGATCCTGAGGACCAGCAGCAGCAGCAGCAGCAGCAAGTATGTTGCACAACCAGCCCCCCAGCCAGCACCACCGTTTTTGCACAGCACCAGCATTCCCCAGCGCTGGTCAAGCAAGCAACGAAGTCAGCACTCACCCAGACTGCACTACTAGTGCACCACCACCAGCAGCACCAGCAGGGATGTGGCACATCATCGCCAACCCATCAGTAACAGCAGCACAAGCAGACAACAAGACAAAAACAGAGTCAGCAGTCGCGTGGGCATAGTGGTCACGCTGCTGCTTGTGCTGGGCATCACATGTGCCTTCCTGTGCAGCACCATCTGCAGCAGCAAGAGCGTCAGCAACCGGATCAGCTGAGCAGCACCAGCAGCAGCTTAGGCAGCATGGTGTCCTCATCAACAGCGTGCAAAACACTGCAGGGCATAGCTAACACCCCCCCCCCAAACCCCCACCCTCAGCACCTCCAGCCACACAGTGGAGCCCCCCCCCCCCCACACACACACACACACCACCACCACCACCACCGCCACCACCGCATCACTGCATCTGCACATCCCTCGCTCACCAACCCCGTGTGTGCTGCTGCTGCGTCTGTCTTGCAGCATGCCACCCCCTTTGAGTGCCAGAGCAGGGGTAGGGGCAGCACTGGGCCCTGGGGCTGGGGCCCTGGAGAGGCCATCTGGCCACTCAGGGCTGACGGGTACCCCTCAGAGCTCAAGGTGCTGAACAGCCGGACTGAATACTGTGCCATGGCACGAGTGGGTGAGGGGCAGGCACACTACCCAGCAGGTGCGTGCAGTGCGCTGGGGGTATGTGCACCAAGAAGGATCGATAGGAATGGGTGTAGAACACACCAACAAACACCATCTACAGCAGCAGCAGCAGCAAGGATGTCAGTATCTATGGAGACCGCTTGCGTATGTAAAGGCACAGAGGGGTGTGCATGTCTAGCATGCTAGGCTATCACACCCCCCACCTGAGCAACCGCTGCAGCAGCAGAGCGGACATGTTGCTTCTGCAGCAAGACTCTGTTGCCAGTAGTAACAGCAACAACAGCACTGGCAGCAGTGGGGTTGCAAGGGTGGTGGCGGGCGTTATGGGGATGCTGCTACCAACAGCAAGCGTGCCTTGCAGTCAATGGCAAATTATGTGTTCCTGCCATCCCTGCTGCGACCCCTTCTGCTCCCACTGCTGCTACACTTGCTGCCCGTGCCACTGAAACACTGTTCGATGCTGCTGCCGCTGCTGCTGCCACCCCTGCTACTGCGGCTCCTGCTGCATCCCATGCTGTTGCTGCCCCTGCTGCTGCTCTTGCTGCTGCTCTTGCTGCTGCTCTTGCTGCTGCCCCTGCAGGCAGGTATGTTCTGCTGTACAGTGGCTCTGGCAGGGTGACGGTGTCTGGCGATGCTTCGGTCACCACAGAGGCCCCAGGACGCCTTGAGCTGCAGATAACACCAAACGCCGGTAAGTGACAGTACAGTACAGTACGTTACAGTACAACAAAGTACAGTAACTGGGGACAGGGTCCCAACCTCGGTACTATTTAGTGAGCCAAGGGCTCATGAGGGTGCCCAGAGGGCCTGCTACCGTACCCCAGTTTCTTAGGTCAGGTGTGAGGGTGATTGAGATCACCACCAAGCCAGCCGTCAATTCCAGTAGCATTCATGTTTTCAGTGGTGTGCCTAGCACCACCTAGTGCCAGCCTCGGCAGGAGTCTCAGACACTCCGAGTGCTGGTAGGTGCTGCCACACCTCTCGCAGCAGGCATACAGTGACAGCATTGCTGCGGCACTCCTCTGAGACATTTCGTTGTCGTGTTGCATGGTGTCCTGTCCTGGCTTTGCCTTGCCATGCTGCTGCAGGCTTTCAAGTGCGCATAGTGGCCACCACAGCCGGCAACCCACTGACAAACATCAGCATTGTGCCAGAGGCAGCGGAGCAAACGTTTCTGCAGAAGCCCTACCAGCCAGACTTTCTGAAACTGGTACAAGGTGGGTGCCCCAATGACTCACTGCCGCCCGGGCTGAACCATACTTGCTATGAATTGTGCAGCTGAACATAAGGCCATCTTTATTCTGATTTGCATTGCTTGAATCACAGCCCTAGACAATGACAGGGCAACCTTGCACTTGGAAATTGTTGGTGCTGCTGTAACATGCACAAAGTAGATGTTGCAACAAAGTGTGATGAAAATAATGAAAATGATGTTGACATGCCCTCACAGTGTGATGACATTGATGACTACATGCCATGTGCCTTTGTGACACTGATGACTACATGCCATGTGCCCTTGTGTATGCAGGCTTCCAGGTGCTCCGCTTTGTCTGGTGGCAGAGGATCTGGGGCGACCAGAACAACCAGGCAATGCAGCGGACCTTGGCAGCAAGGGCTACCCCCAGCAGCCAGACCTATCAAATGAAGGATGGGGTGTCAATCGAGGACATGGTGGCCCTGTGTAATGAGGTGGGCATAGTCATATTTCATTTTTTGATGAATTTTATTATTATTATTTATTCATAATGGTATTGGATGCTGCTGTATGTAGCAGGGCCCTTGAAAGCAGTGTGTGCACTCAACGCCAGCAGTGCACGGCAGAAGTCATCAGTATGCATATGTGTGGCAAGCTGAGCGTGTCAAGAGCCTCTATTTGGTTGCTCAATAGCAGCTGATGGCACATTGCACTACATGCATTTGGACAGTGTGTTGGCAAGAAGTACCTGCATGCGACCTGGGCCAACTGGTAACTGGTACACCAGTAACGTGGCACAGCTGTCATGACGGAAAGCAGTGCTCCTAGCAACAGCAGCTGCAGTAGCACCAGTGGCATAGGAAGCGCTCTCATAGAAACCACATGGGGAGCTGACAGAGAAGAGCCGCGCTTGAAGCGGCTGCAGCTCAGGCACTGGAAGTGTGCCACCCTGACTTGCAGCCTCTGTACCTTGACAATTGAACTCTTGCCCACCTCTGAGCCGCCCACCAGCAGGACGGGCTTGCCTACACTCTTGATATAAAATAAAGTAAAATATTATCAATTATCAATAATAAGAAAAATAAAATGATTGTAAAACAAATTCCTTGCTGCTGCAGCACTCAGCATAGACAGCCGGCAGGATGTGGCTATTGCAAAAGCGCTACTGACGCTGTTGGTGGTGTCGCTGCCTACACAGGTTGATGCCGATCCCTGGTTTTCACTGCCAGTGGCAGTAGATGACAATGATGCATATGCCAACAACATGGCGACGTATGTTGCACGCAACCTGGCGCCTGGGCGCAGTGTGTACATTGAGTTTGGACAAGGAGGCCCGGGATGGGAATCAACTGTTCTGGTAGGTAGCATTATTGCAGACAATGCTTTGGTTGGCAAGGCAGCTGGTACAGTCACTTGCTCTGTTGTACCAGGTGTAGGACGCCGGGAGAGTGTTGTGAGTACCTGGCGCACGTCAGCATCGTGCTGCTGGCAGCAGCAGATCCGATGGATACCAGCTACACAACCGTAGCTAGTATGGTAGCTGTTCGAACAGGGAATTCCCTGGGGTGTTGCAGTGACTTTGATTGGCAGGCTGCCGCTGAAGCAGCTGCCAGATGCGGCAGGCAGTGGCTTTGTGCTGGCCAGCCCCATGGGGAAATGACTCTATCAGCTTCTTGTGCTGTTGGCATCCTTGGCAAAAGGCAATGACTCTGCTGATGCTTGTTGCAGGCGACACACACACTGCGTTTGGCCAGGATCTGGCGTACAGCGTTCACCGCCAACGCCGCGAGTGCTTCTCGAATCATCGTAGTGGCAACATATGAAGAGCCGAAATGGATTCCATACTTTGCCACAACCTTTGGAGCTGCTGCAGCTCAAGTGGACGCCATTGCAACTAGCGGTGAGGGTGTCATTGCCGCAGGTGTAAGCCTTCAGTAAACAGCACTTAGTGCTGGCAGCTTGACCCTGCTTATGGTTGTTGTGTAGCGGCTTCATGTCCGAGGTGGTAACCCTGTACAGCGACGCTCCTTGGCGAAAGATTGAGTCAGCTGGATTACTAATCAGGTGGTCACCTCCTCGGCAGTGCCGGCAGGTTCTTGCGGTGTGTGATCCCAAAGCAGATGCAGCATGTGTACAGCTGGTGATGAATGGCAGCCGCTTCCAGGGACTAGCTGGGTGGCGAGGTGACGCTCGGGGTGTGTGTGGTTGCGCAGGCGTCTACGGTCCCCGCGCCTGGAACACGGGTCGTCCGTGCTACTACAAATTCAATGATTGGAGGTTCACCCATGACGCCAGCAATGGTGTTGCCAACATGACGATGGATCGACTGAGGTCTGTTGTGCGCAGCTCTGTCATTCATGCCGACTTGGTGCACAACCACTGGCACCAGCGCCTGAAAGCGACGGGCAAACGGCTGCTGGGAGTGACAGGTGGGTCTGCACACAAGACGGTGCAGTGCGACACGGCACAGTGCGGAACGGTGCAGTATGGTAAAGTACAGCACACTGCTGTGGCACAACACACTGTACAGGTCTGAAACAAAAGTCTCGACCCCGGGCATTTGCCAGCAGCCACTTCATGTCAAGGGGCTCTGTCAGTGGTGGGGCCAGTACCGCTCCTGTCTGGTTGCCAGCACTCCAAGGGTTGAGAGTACTGGGGCAGACATGGGCCGATCCGCTAGTCACGAGCTTTACCAAGCAGATTGGTTGCTGACTGTTTGCCATGGCCCTTCAATGCTTCATGGTGCTCTGAAATATCCCACACACACTCAGGCTGTTGTCTGCTGTGTTTTGTAACATGTGCTGCCTCCGTTTCAAATTGCAAGGTGGGCCAGATGCAAGGCTGCAGGCCCCTTGGTGGTCTGCCCGTGACAACTACCAGAACATCATGCGTTGCTCCAACTGGCCCTGTTCACGCAGCCTTTTTGACCCAGCAGTTCCAAAGAGCGTGACGTACGCCTCAGCCGCTGTGCGCGATGCTGCTGCACCAGCGCTCAAGGCGCAGGCACAGCTTGAGTGGGACCTCGATGAGTCGCTGATGCAGGTGTGACCGGGCCTTGGAAACATCAACTTGTTGCTTTCATTCGTCCTGTTCCCCGTCCCCTAGCCTCCCGTTCCCTCTCTAATCAGCACCCTGACATCAACTCCAAAGGGTTGAAATGGCTGGTAGCAGACACACAGACAAGGTACTATGTGTGCATTGATGTTTGTCAAGGGACTGTCGTACACACTGTCAACACGACTGCAAGGGAGCCCAAGGCTGCACAGTGCCCACAGGGTCACAGCAGTGTGACACCCCCCCCCCATGCTCGGTTGCACTGTACGGCCTGCAATGCTGCATGCTGTTCTCCTGCAGTAATAATTAGAAAATAAATAATCACATTTTGTTGCTTCCTGCAGTTGAAGCTGCGTGATGGCGCCACCAAGGAGCACATGATGGACCACCTGGCGCGGTGGAACGCTATGGGTGGTGACGTCATGGTGGTCAACCTCCCTGAAGCACTCTGCTGCACCTGCGGCTCAGGAAGTAAGTGGCAAGGCTTTCGGGGGACGGGGGGGGGGGGAGTCAGCAACGTGACACAGGGGTGGAGTCAGCGATTGAAGCTGCGCGGTGCTATAGCGAACTACTCTCATCAGGGTGCAGTGGTGACAACCTGCATGCAGTGTGGGCACAGCAGCTGGCAGCTTGCATGCAGTCATCAGTCATTGTGTTGTGGTTGCATCACACTCTGCTGCACTTGCGGCTTACGTAGTGAGTAGCACACTCAATTTGGCGCTCATGAGCAGGACACAACTGTTTGATGCAGGCTGCTCAGGGAACTGCGCGCTGGCCGCACCTACTCAGTAGCCAGTGCAGGCTGCAGGCTGCACCCAACAGGGACCATGCTGCCCCGGGTGATGAACACAGTGTTGAACACAAATCAACACATTGCATTTGTCTGCTGCTGTGACAGAGGGTGTCTGAGAACTTGACAAAAGTCACATGACCACACCTGAGGTGACTCCCTCACCATTCCCCATACGCCCCCACCCGCCACTTTCTTGTTCGTTCTTCGCAGCTGCTGTGATGCCACCTCTAGAGTGTCAAGCTGGCAAGGGCATCAGCCGCACAGTGACCCCCGAGGCCAATCCCATCTACCAGGCCGTGCGTGCTTTCCAGGTGGGGACTTGAAACTGCTGGCATGAAACTCCAGCCCTTGGACTGTCGACAGTTGGTCCATTCTTTGAAGTGATTTCCCTGGCTTCGTTCTAGATCACCCAGCCATCTGTTGCCATGATGGCTCTACCTGCGTTCTATGTCACGCATGAGCCACCTGTCCCTCAGTGATTCATTCAGTGAGCAGGGCTGGGCAGTTCGAGTGACTTCACGTGTGATGTTCACTGTGCACTTCAGGCCGGTGAAAATGGCTCCCTGCCTTTAGCCAAGGAGTGGAGCGCGCTGGAGACATCCACATGCGAGCCATCATGCAAGTATGGGACATGCGTCAAGGTAAATGTGCTCAGCACACAGAGCAGTGTGGACGGCACCTTGGCATTGTTTGGTTGTCAGGCTGGAACTGCCTGTTGTGCAGTGATGTAAGAAGCGCCACCACACAAGGACGCAACCTTCACTGTTGTATTGCGGGGCATACTATGCCTGTACGCGCAGGCGTGGGGGGATGCGATGGATATGTGGCGGGGGCCTCTCCACACCTGCTTTGTGGCCTGCAGTCCACTCAGTGGACCAAAGAGTAGCTACATGCCACACAGTGACATGCGAAAGAGCTTGAGGGACAAAACCAACCATCACTGCACTGCCATGGTCTTTGATGCCTTGCGCAGGATCAATGCAGCTGCTGGGCTGGCTACACCGGCGGCGACTGCAGCACCAAGACCACGCGTGCCAACCAGTGCAACCAGCTGGTGGGAGTCAACCTGGAAGGTGTGAGGGACTGGAGCAGCAGCTGGACCTTTGTGGATATCATGCGGTCGGCACGCGGCTTCTTGAGCCAGGTGACGGGGCTCTGCGGCACTAGTGTGTAGGGTTTAGGAGGTTTAGGGTTCAGGGTGCGAGCTTAGGGTTCCTAGGGATTAGACTCAACCTTCTCAGAGTGGAGCTGGTGAAGGGAAGCTTCCCTTCCCTTCCTAGCCTTACGTACAAAGCAGAGTGGGGCTGGTGAAGGGAAGGAAAGCTGGTGACTGTGGCCCTTGGGGCATTGGAGTTGGTTCCCTGCGGCTTGGTCGATGTCGTGCTGTATGGCTGTTGTCGTCTTCCTACTTGTGCGAGTGGGTACACAGCCACTGGCTGTGACCACACAACAGCAGCCACAGCCCAGGTGATTACGGCAGTGACCAACAGTCATCAGCTGGTGAGGTCAGCGCAACAAACAGTAACAGTACAGTAATTGTGGGAGCCCCAAAACCTCAGCACTACCCAGCGAGCCAAGGGCGCATGAGCGTGCCGCGAAAAGCGTTCAACTTGTCGTGCAACAAAGTATGTGTTGAGCAGCTGCTGCTAGCAGCATCTGCTCGGCCAACATAGGAGTGTAGGAGCATCAGGACCGGTCCTCAAGGTACCTTGCAAACAGCTGAGGCGGAGTGCAATAGGATGGCATGGTTTGATATTGCCAAAGCAGCCGGCCTCATCTCTTGACGCACCCTGCTTTGTGTGTGCGTTGTTGCAGACCATGGATGATGGCGGGGGATGGGGCAACTTCTCAGGCGTGGCTCTCACAAGCGACGGGTGGTGAGCATTGAGGTTTAAGGTTTAGGGGTTAAGGCAGCATCTGATTTGACATCAGCACGCAGTATGCCCTGTCAGATTGCAATCATGCCCGGGACACTCGCGTTGTTGTTGGCATGAGGGGCCGGAGCCGCCACAAACTGGTCATGGAAACAGAAAGACGTTTTGTCAGCCGGCTGTGGCGTCCCGCCTCATTGCTGTAAGATGCACATCCACACACGACGGCGCAGCCTAGCCTGCCTTATGCACATGTGACCTGCTCAGGAGTCTTGCAAGTGTGCCGCACACCACCCGTTGTCGTCTGCAGGGTTGCTCGATTAGAGTCCAACCAGAAGGCGGGTACTATGATGATTCGCGACCTGCAGGGACACATCCCAGCTGGAACGTATACGATGCTGTACGACGGCGAGGGCATCATTGATTGGTGGGTGCAAAGGCCTCATGCCTAGACATGCTCTGGTCGCGTGATGCTGTCACAACAGATATGATATCACCTTCGTCACAAGTGTAGTGCCCACACTGGTCCAGCTGCTGACTTTCTGCAGGCTGCCTGCAGCTGCATGCTGATGTACATGGGGAATGGCAGGGAGGCTGTGGTGCCGCGGAACTATCATCCTGAGCATAAGATACGCGTTCAGCAATGTGCTGAAGACGTTGTTTGTGGTGCCTGCAGTACGATGGACGTGGTTGTGATGAGGCAGCTGGATGCAGGCCGGGCTGAGATTGATCTGAAGCCTTCGACGAATGGCAACAACGGTCTGTACTGCACCGTCGAAAGGACCAACCCCGCCAACCCGGTCCGCAACATCAGGGTAAGCTTGCATGATTTCATGGGACCTCAGGGTTTGGGGATCCCAATATGCATCTCCCTTGTGTGTAGGTGACTGTGTAGGCTGGAGAAAGCCAGCAGATGATGTGGCAGGCGTTCCCTTACGCTGAAATTGTTGCTGTTGGACTGTGCAGGTGTTGATGCCAGGCTTTGATGCCAAACGTGCAGCTGCCAACCCTTTCCATCCCAGATTTGTGAGGACGCTCTTGGACTTTGGTGTGCTGCGGTTCATGGCCTGGCAAGAGGCCAATGTTGAGCAGCTGCCTAACACTTGGGATGAGAGGCCAAAGCCAACCGCCAGGTGAGGCGCTGCGGGTTTGGGGCTGCCTAAACCCTAAACCTGTGCACATGTGTCGCAGCCGGCACTACCACCTGGGTACCAGCTCTGCTCCGAGCATGGGCCATACATATGTGGGTTCCTCTTGAGAGGAAGCCGCAATGAGTACAGCCCTGGTCGGAGTAAACTTGAGACTTTATGAAAACGATGCTTTGAGCACTTGCATTGCCTTGCTGCTGTAGTGATACTATCACTTAGTAAGGCCTAGGAGTGAGCCCCCATGCATCTGCAAATCTATTTGTTTCGTTGGTAATGGAGAAATGACCGGCCCTTTGTTTCAGCTGCTGCCTGCCTGCGAGAGCAGTTTCAAAGCTCTACACACACAGCATGTATGTTCTGACGGTGTGGCTGCGTGAGTGGTTGCTACCCTGAGTTTGCGTCTTTTAGTTCTGACTGTGTCACAGCGTGGCCAACCTTGACTAGTATGGCCTTACTGCTGTTGTGCAGGTCTTATGCAGGGTTCAACAACAAGGGCGGGGTGGCAGTGGAGCACATGGTGCAGCTGGCCAACATGGTCGGTGCAGCTCCCTGGTAAGTCTGGCAGTGTGACACATTGCTGCAGCTGTTCGCGCAGAATGTTTCTTGGTGCAGCAAGCTGCTTGACTCCGGGCGTCTCAGCTGCACGCAAAACAGAAAGCAACAATGCAGTGCAGCCATGACTCTAGTTCAGCTATGCGGCATGCTCGCAGCATGATGATGCTTCCCACAGGGCACTTATCATGCAGTGTTGTGTATGGCCATATGGGCCATGCATGCCTGCGGCAGGGGTCACACCTGGTGACAGTGGTAGCGGCAGCAAAGACAAGCAATGTCAGCCAAGCACCCAATTCGAATTACAACATCAGAGCCTCGAACCACAACCAATCAATTGAAGGTGCGGTCCTCATGCAGTGCTTGCCATTGTAGACGCCTCAATCCACGCTGGTGTATTCTGAGGTGTCGGCACTGCTAGGACACACATCGTGCAGGTGCATGCATGCCGCATGTCAACTTGACATTGAATGTGCTGAGTCTCTCAATGCCATCCACTGCACGTCATTGTGTGCAGGTTCAGCATGCCCCATCTGGCTGATGATGAATACCACCGGAGCTTTGCCACCTATGTTCGTGACAACCTTCGTCCTGACGTCAAGGTGTATGTTGAATGGTCCAACGAAGTTTGGCACACTGGCTTTGCAGGTGGGCCCGCTATCAAACACCATTGTACAGTGTACATCGCGTGATGATCGCTGGTGTGTTCTTGAAGGAGTTCTTGCCTGGTTCTGAGACTCTGCGCTGCTGCAAACACCACCCCATGATGATTGCGCCAAGCATTGCTCAAGATCAGCCCGGCTTGGCAGCATTGTGCTATGTTGGCTGCCAACCCCACAACAGTCAACATGACGTCAGTTACATGGGTGTGCTGTCCTGCAGGTGGCAAGTTTGCTGAACGTGAGGGCATCCGTCTTGGGATGAAGCAGGGACCCACCTCCAAGGACATGAACGACGCGACTGAGGCGCGGCTATGCTACTACAGCGAACGCACAAAGACCATGTCCATCATCTGGAAGGTAAATGACCACACGCAAGGGCAACTGGTGCCGATTGAACTTGTACAGGCATGGCTGTCCCATCCTGACAGAAAGCTCAGGTGTATCCAGCACTGCATTTCAGAGGGCTGCCAAGCCTGCAGGCGCCTCACGGCGCCACTCGTATGATCAATTAGAATCGATGCCAGCTGTCTTAATGTGAGGTTTGAACGTTGACGCCATGCAGGAGGTGTTTGGCGCCAACGCTGATCGCGTGGTGATTGTGGCTCAAGGCCAGGCTGTGTGGCCAGTCACGAGCGAGAGAGTTTTGACATGCAGGAATGCCACACAGCACATTGATGCCCTTGCCGTTGGGCCATACTTTGGAAGATACGATCCGAAACGAGACACCGACCTCGCGACGTACATGAGCTCCACCTTGATCTCCCAAGTGGGTTGTCCCGTCGTGTGGAAACTGATCTGCAGTCTGCTAGCACAGCAGCAGCATCTTCTGCTGCTGACACCCGTGTGACACCGTGGTATCCCTGCTTGCCAGACAAACAGCATCACAGCCGGCATGTTTGTGCCAAGCCAGAACATGTCTGCATGGAGCAATTTGCAGCCGCGCCTCGTGAGCAACTGGTCTGGGAACCGCTCCTAGCCAGTTGCTACATGTGACACATCAGCCTTACTGAGGGTAAATCTTCGCCGCATGTTGCTGTGTGTTACTTGGCAGTGCCAATTTGCAGTTTTCGCTAATTCAAGTGTTTGCTTGGTGTTCACTAAGGCTGCGTTTCTGCCGCCTGTGCTTGCTGCTGTCCTGGTGTTGCAGATCGAGGCCGACATGCCCAAGAATGTCATCCCGCACGCACAGATTGCAGCCAAGTATGGCAAGCCTTTGCTGACTTATGAGGCGGGCCCTGCCATTGTTGCATCATCAGGAGAGTTCCCCGTGCAGGTGAGCACTCAGGTTTGTTGGCAGGGGTGAGGGGGTCACACATAAACTCCCTCACTGCAGTTGCAACATCCGGTGCTGTTGCGGCTCAATGTGAATGACCGAATGGCAACTGTGGCAGGGGGGAGGGGGAATAGGGCAGCATAACTGCACAAATCTCAAGGGCTCAAGGGCGGGCCGGGCCTGTTGTGGCTGCACTACAGTACTAGTGTAAGGCTCCCAGTAGGCTCGCCTTACTTGCTGTGTACCATCTTCCCCTGTGCACCCGTTCTGATATTCACTGATTTTCATTCAACGCATGCACCACTTTAACAACGACTTTGTGTTGTTTGACATGCAGGCTCACCGCAGCCCTGCCATGTACGGGGCCCTCACCACGTACTTGGGCCGGCTGGTTGGATCTGGTGTGCAGCTGATCACCCACTTCCAGCACATGGGCCGATATGGAGCTTCGGGCTCATGGGGCCTGCTGGAGTGGAATGACCAGGTGGGTTTGGTAATTCAGATTGCCTGTCTTTATTCAGATTGCCTGTCTTTACTTGCCTGTCTTCACTTTTAAAATTACTTTGGATTAGGGTTTGGCCTAAACCCCAAGGTAACACTGACTTTATTGCGTGGCTAATTTATTTATTAATTTATGACCAGGTGGGTGGGTGGCCTACAGTGGGGAAAGGGGGGGTGGCCTAGGTGTGTCAGGTTTGTGTGGGGGGGGGGGTAGGTTGGTCATAACCCCAAACTTACACATAGCCGTTCAACCATTGGCACGGTCCTTTCAGCGGTCACTTGGCGGGTGCTTGCATTTTTGCAGTGTTCAGCTGTGGTGGGGAAGGGTGTGAGGCACGTGCACAGTGGTACGCTCAGTTTGTGGTGTAATTTGCCAGGCAGTCACAGTAGCACCCTGTACTGGGCAGTACCCTTGCAACAACGCCAGCACCTCTGCTGCCATGTACGTTCTGCTGCAGGACGTGAAGACTTCACCCAAGTGGCAAGCCATACAAGACTTCATAGCCGCCAATGCCAGCACATGCCCTGCAGGAGACGACCCCAGCACCGGCACTGATGCCGGCAGCGGCAACACCACAAGCCCTGGCTCTGGGGCCAGTTGTGTTGACGATGAGGGGTGCTCTGATAGCGGAGTGTGCCTGGATGGCGCTTGCTCTTGCAACACAGGCTACAGTGGACCGACCTGCAATGTCAGCAACCCTACGGAGGTCTACAACTGTGGCTACCTGTGCACGTTTGGCCAGGTGAAACGGGGGTGAATTGCTTCCTGGCGTTGCAAGCAGCTGCAGCTTGCGTGTGCCCCTGTTGGCCCATGGGTGGGATGTATGGCGCATGGATACACATCGAGTGCTGTTTGCGACAACCTGCAG
Organism: Desmodesmus armatus; assembly: GCA_007449985.2. NCBI lineage: Eukaryota > Viridiplantae > Chlorophyta > Chlorophyceae > Sphaeropleales > Scenedesmaceae > Desmodesmus > Desmodesmus armatus. Next base: position 162,149 of record VIIQ02000048.1, on the reverse strand, counting down.
GTGGTTGACAGTACTGTTTGCTGCTCACAGCGCTGCTGAGAGGCACCAACTGCCATTCACGGTCTGTGCCCACTCAATTTCAGGCGTGCGCATGCTGTCGTACATATACTTTGACATACAGACCCTGAGTCATCAGCCCGGCTGAGCCATCTGACAGCTGTTCAACATACCTGAAAAGTGAACTTGAACAAACCCCGCAAGCCTAACGAGGCCTCGACCCTGTGCCGTGTGCTCCTGTGGTTGCGGTATGCAGGGGACCTGCGCAAAGACAACTTTGCAAGGCACCACCCAGACCTACGGATGCACCTGCAACCAGGGTTTCTCTGGTGTCGCATGCTCACTCTTCTCCTGCCCCAACAACTGCAACTACAATGGGGCATGCCTGGATCTCAACGTGTGTGCCTGCTATCCTGGCTTCAAGGGGGATGCATGTGATATTGACTGCGGCTGCAACGGGCGCGGCATGTGCGGCAACGACAACAAGTGCATATGCGATGTGGGGTACAAGTTGGGCGCGAATGGCTGCGAGCCAGCTTGCAGCGGATGCGCCGGGGGTGCAGGCTGCATCGCGCCTGGGGAGTGTGGGTGTGCGCCAGCCTGCAAACAGGGCACATGCTACAACGGGCGCTGCGAGTGCTGGGCAGGTAGGCGTGTGCTGTGCAACTTAGTGTAGCTCCTTCCGCACGCTTCTTAGCACGCAAGGGCAGCTGCCCCAGGCGGCAGCCTCTGAACTAAGTGGGTGTGATACATGCATCTCAGTGCTGCAGCAGAATCAAATTGGCTCAATCACAGCAGCTGCAAAGCTCCGCTCGTTCATAGTTTAGGGGTGGGGGTCAGGGTTTTAGGTTTAGGCTAAACCTTCAACCCTAGGGTCAGGCTGTACACCCAGGGTTTATCCAACACTGAGAAGCTGGCCAGGTCAAGATTGGCTGTAACATCTTCAACTTTGACAATGCGGGAACTGACTGAGTCACCTCTGTTTCATGGTTCAGAGTATCCAAAGTGCAGGTGTGCATTTGCGCCCACTGGGTTCATGCATGCAGAGCATGTGTATGTATGTTGCTCTTAGGTGCGCTGCCAATCAATTTGCGCTGCTGTTTTACGCTGCGCAGGTTACACTGGTGTTGCGTGCGACACCCTGGAGCCAGCTGCTGCACCCAATTACAAGTCCCCCATGGGAATCGAAGTGGGGGGCCTGGCTTACTGGAGCTCCCAGTGGGTGTTCCTTGACATCATGAAGCAGGCATCTGCATGGATGACACAGAATGCCCCAGACACGTGAGTGACTGTCACACTGAGCGAGTCTCCCTGGCTAGCCTAGCAACATGCACTAGGGTTTGGGATTTAGGGTTTAGGGCTAGTGGTCGGACTCTTCGGTTGGAAGGAAGCGGTCCACTTGGCTCCAGACTTGACGCCAAGAGTTCGTGCTGGTTGTTGCAGCGACTTGTGCCACAAGGTTGAACCTCTTGGTAATACCGCCTAGCACGGGTGTGATGCAAGCTTTGAAAGCTTGAAGGGTGACCCTGCAGGAACCAGAGAGGAGCGGCATGCCGCACACTGTGGCGTGCATCAAAGTGCACACTTGCAAATATACACCGGCATACTGACATTTGGTTGTGCTGGCGGCTGGCTTGGTGGTGATCTCAATCGCCCTCACACCCGACCTGGGAAACTGGGGTATGTTGGTAGGCCCTCTCTGCACCCTCATGAGCCCTTGGCTCGCTGGCTAGTGCCGTGCGTTGAGACCCTGTCCCCAATTACTGTACTGTACTGTTTGCAAACATACTGTGGTGCATGCGATGCAGCACCATCGACCCAACTTGGAAGACTTGGGACACACAGGACCCACTTGAGCTTCGTGCGGATGGCTATCCAGCTGTCTTGCCGCCCGGGAAAATTGCCCACAAGCTGGCTGTGCGCAACGTGCAGCTGAAGGCGATGCCTGGCCGCTACGTGGCGCTGTTTGACGGTGAAGGGTCGTTGGACTTTGGGTTCGATGCCAAGGTGCGATGGAGAAGGTCGAAACGCGTCAATTCACATGTTACCAGTCCTACCAGTCCTTTACAACACTCAAGACGGCTGTTTGTTGAAGTCAGCATTAGCCAGTTCACAAAGCTGGCCAGCCCCACCAGCACACTGCAGCAGAAGCCAGCCTGGCTGGCTGCAGGCATACAGCCTGTCTTGGACGAAGCCCAGGCTTGCGGCCGCAGTGTAACTGTTTGGTGCGAACAGCAGCAAGCTGCACACTAGTGCTTGATATCACATCAATAGGGATGTGACATGATACCGTATATGGCGGTCCTGCCATATGAACTGCTGCTGATACTGTTGCTGATGCTGCTGTTGTCCCTACTGTTGCTGGCAGGTGTCAAGCATTGCAAAGGGGCGAGTGGAGTTTGATTACACGCCTACTGCCAACATGGCATGTCATGCCACCGGGGCTGCATACTGTGAGTGGTGTTGGCTATGGCTTGCCAGAGCATTATGCCATAGACACACACTGCAGCCATGTCGTGTTGTTGTTGAGGTGCCTCAACACATATATGCTGGTGCTGGTGAATCCTTGCCAAGCTAAGCCAAGGATATGATATGGGCTAAACCCCATATAGTACTAGCCCCCCAATATCATGACAGAACTGTTGTACATCAGATCTACAACTGGAGTTATTTTTCTCTTTGCAGCTGCTGAAGTAGCTCCTCATCAACTTGATCAGAAAAGGCAGTATGGTGGTGAGGCCCCATGAGCCTCGCTGGCTCCCTATGGGGTGTTCAGGCTCGGTCTGAACCATGCACCAGTAACAGTCACAGTCTTCACAAACGTACTGCATGTCAACTGAGGCTGCCACCAAGTGCAGGGGAGGCTTGTGCTGTCCAGTACCTTCTTGTTTCGTCAGCCCTTGTCTTGTGATGTCTGCAGGTGGTGACAACGGCATATGGATCAAGCTGACAGCCACCAACCCTGCCAACCCCATAAGGAACATCAGGGTGGTTCCTGTGGAGTTTGAGCACGTGCATGAGCGCCAGGTGTTCCACCCCTGGTTCCTCAAAGCCCTGGAGAGGTTCAAGGTAGGTGCAGAAGGATTCAAGGACAGGTTGTTCTCAACTAGGGGCAGTCTTCTATGGCAGCTGCTGAGCTTATTTTGGGGGGGGGGGGGGGCGTTACCACGGGGGGGGGGGGGGGGGACTCGCCCCGGCTGGCCACACACACAGCAATCAGGCGAACCCAACTGCCGGGGGGCCGAGGCAAAGCCTTACCCCAATGAGATACGCCTAGCACCCCTATCCCAGGAGGTGCCCAGTGCCGGGAACAAAAAAGCATGGCTGCTGCTGAGCTGTTTGTCTTCTGCTGCCTGGGTTTCAGGTGTTGCGGTTCATGGCTTGGATGGACACCAATAACGACAACCACCTGGGCTGGGATCAGCGCACAAGGCCCTTCCATGCGGGACAGGCACACGGCAAGGGAGGTGGGTGCTCGTGTGCAGAAGAGAGAAAGAAAGAAAGAATCCGATACACCCCTTTTGTATCGTAACGTAACGAGGGAGGACAGTCTGACGAACATCATACAGGAGGGTACAGAAGGAACCAGCCTGGTTCCTGAGGATACAGTTAAGCAGCGCTACTGCAACTTCTGAAAACGACGTAAACACACAGCTGGCATACCGCATTCTGTGGCCAAGGCTGCACTGCACCAGGCCCAATTGGACTATGCTATATATGGTGTACGGCACTGCCAGACAGCAGTGCTGCAGCTCAAGGGGGCTTAAGGTTTAGGGTTTAGTGCGCGTGGCAGCTTGCTGCATTTGTTCAACTTACAAAGTACAGACAATGGTGCCGTGAGTCTGTTCACCCTTGTCCACCTCGTCTGCTGGCATCTGACCTGTGTTGCAGGTGTCGCCCTTGACCACATTGTGGACTTGTGCAACAGACTTGGGGCAGATGCTTGGATCAATGTCCACCACCGGGCAGGTGAGCAAGCATATGCCATGACGGCTAGGCAGCCTGCGCTTGCTCAGCGAGACTGCCAACATTTCACCGCCACAAAGAACCATTCTTTTATTGCAGCGCTGTCAGACAGCACATGCAAGGCTTGCAGCTGCAAGTGCCGGTGTTTTGCTGTGTGGTGCTGCAGACGATGCCTACGTGCGCAGCCTTGCCAGTTACCTGCTAGACAACCTGAGGGGTGACGTGAAGATCCATGTGGAGCATTCCAACGAAATTTGGAACAACGCATTCGCTCAGGTACCCACTCCTGGCAGGACTGACTGCGCGACGGCAGTGTCGGCTCACCTTTTTTTTGTGGCGTGGGTGACATGCGTCAACAATGCAGCTGTGCGATACGAGAAGGCTGCTTGCACCTTGCAACCCTGTACAAAGTACCACGTCAGTGACGCTCACATACGTTCCTGGGCCTGTCAGGTTGAATGCCCAGCATGCACTTGCTGGAGCTGACCGTATGGGGATTGTCTATGAAATGAAGCCGTTTGCATTGCTGTCTGCAGGGCAAGTATGCCCGCCAGAAGGGTGTGGAGTTGGGCCTCTCCGCCGACAGCACCACCGCTGCATACATGTACCACGGCAAGAGGTACGCCCCAATCGGATTGTGGCATGGCTGAACCAAGCATTGTGGGCATGTCCCCTTGCCAGAGCTTGCTGTGACTAAAGCTGTGAGGCCTCGAGGGCATTTATCCTGGAAGTGCCCTGCTTGGCAGTTGCGTCATTCACTGAAAAGGTTTGTACAGTACTACCAGTAGGAGTGCACTGCCTAGCCCTTGCCTCTGCTGCGCCACTGGTAACAAGCATGAAGTCGGCTACTGTGGGGTCAACCTGGTCAAACCGCGGTATCTGACTCATGCCGCTCTTTCTGCGGTGCAACAGGTCTGAGGAGATCTTTGACATCTTCACAGCAGTGTTCAAGGAGAAGTTTGGTGCTGCTGATCGTGCCGCCCGCCTGCGTTACGTGGTGTCAACCTGGGGCTTTGTTTGCTCTGGATGGTGGGGCATCGGCTGTGGTTCCATCGCCACCAACGTCACACTCTCGTATGGGGAGGTGGCAAGGAAGGCAGATGCACTGGCCATCCCTGGCTACTTCGACTGCGGGCTGGGCAACAATCCTGCCGTTGAGGCACAGGTATGCTGCTGCAGTCACTACGGTAATGCCTGCTGTTCACATATTCAATTTTGGTGCCTGCTTCAATGTATGGCAGCAGCATCACTTGTGTTCAACTTGAACAGCTGCGGCAGCACTGCCTCTGTGGCATGTACGTACCGCTTTCCATGTAGCAGTGTTGCACAGCCTCACTGCAGAGATGTACATCCGCAATATAGAGCATGTCCCTGCTCCAAGGAAGCCTACACTGAAGTATGATAGTGGCTACCAAGTTTTGCACTGCACGCACACCCGAACACCCCCGCGGGGCATGTTGTTTGTTGCAGATGTCGGTGGATTCAATGCTGGCACAATGTGCCTCTGCCGAGCGCATCAACGCAACTCGCAGCAATCTGCTGTTCTTCAAGACCATGGCAGCGAAGTTTGGCCTGCCGCTGACCACTTATGAAGGTGGCCCAAGCATCTTGGAGGGGTCTGTCATATTTAACGGAGGCGGTACTGCCGGGGCAGCAGACAAGTAAGCAAGCCACTGGCTGTAGGGGTGCGCAGCACTGCATGCAGCGTGTAAGCTTTGTGGTGGTTACTGCTCCTCTTCATCGCACCACTCGCGGTGTAAGACAACTTACAGCTCCATGCCATTGACTTCCTGTGGACAAACCCAACCATCATGAATCAAGACGGTCTTGATATCAAGCCCTCATACAATGCGTCAGGGCCCCAAAACCCCCATGGGCAGCTAACAGACTCAGCCTGATGTCAAGAACTGACGAGACTGATTCAACACACTCCTGATTCAGCACAGCATACCGCATGACGGAGTGTGCTGAGGACTGCTTGTTGTGCTGTACCGTGCTGTGCTGTGCTCTAGGTACATCGCCCTGCAGCGCGACCCCCGTTTCAAAGGCATATATGAGTCCTACCTTGCAATGTTTGACGAGGTTGGGCTTGTCAGTGAGACTGCACCGTTCATGCAGTTTGTGTCTGCAGGCCTCCCCAGCAAGTAAGTCCTGCAGATGCACTGTCATGCTTGTGGATGTAATGCTAGTAGCATGTTTTGCTGGTGCTGCCTGATCATCAGATCGGACACCGACGGTCGGACACAAGCAGCTGCAGCAACCGCCAATTGCTGTATGTCTTGCGGCACAAGCCACCAAAGCAGCTGCAGATCCCAACTCCACGTGTACTGACGGTTCCACCTGACGTTATTCTGTCACAGGTATGGCTCCTGGGGACTGATTGAGTACACAGGCCAACCAGCTGCTACGGCTCCCAAGTACCTGGCGGTCAAAGGCCTTCTGGATGCCAAGCAACCGCCAGGAGTGTACCCTGGATGCTTGGGACCGCAGAAGGGACCAGCTGGGCTTGGTGATACCACATTCTTTGGGGCTCCTGCGGTTACTTTCCCGCGAAAGTCGTCAGTGCTCATCCAGGTGCGACTCTCTCACTCTCATTTTTCATACGGTAGTTCGGCGCGATTGGTCGAGTTGTCAGTGGGGACCCAGCGCTTGTCATTCCCCACAGTGCCTGCTGACGGGAATGTCTGTTGACGTCGTGGATGTGTTTATGATTTTGCAGGGCGTGGATTACAAGCTGACATGGCCTGTGTCCCATGCTCCCGTCAACGATGTCAGCGTCATGCTCTTCGCCGATACCGACTGCGCAGCAAACGGGGCTACGGCCGCGACCCCGATCGCTATGCTCGGCACAGCACGGCCCATTACCGCCGGCTTCGAGGCGTCTGTACCGTTCAAGGTGCCTGCAAGCGTGCAGGGAACCGGGTTTTTCCTGCGTGTTGAGGATAGCCTTACTGGACAGCGCAACTACAGCGAATTCTTTGCAGTACAGCCGCTGCCAACTGCATTGCAGCCGTTGCCATATGTGAGGCCTGCACCCCGCTGCTCCCCAGAGTACAAGTGGAATATCAGTGCCATGCCCACTGCCAGTGGTATTTGCGAAGTGCTGTCTACAGGCTGCCGGTATTACAGGTGAGCAGCAGCCACCTGTGTCTTGTCCAGGGTTCCGCCATTCACGAACCGCTACCTTGCAACTTTTTGCGGAACCTGTGTTGCTTGTCAACATGATCCACACTCAACTTGACGGGGTGTTTGCTGAGCACATAACTCTCACCCCTTGGGTGGTGCAACCAGTGGTTGCCAAGCCTCTGTCGACTACCACACCAACTGACTGCAGCTGCTGATTGAGTGCTTACTGCTGCTGTCACCGCAGGACGTCCACCAAGCCCGGTGCTTGGACCTCCATTGGCAAGCCCGTGTACGACTGCACCGCCCAGCTGTCACCCTACCCAACCCCAGAGGCCCTGGCTGCAGCAGGAGTACAGCCCTCCAGCCCCTGATATGCCACCGCAGGCACAACCGCAGAGCCGCTGATGTTTGTTCCTGTTTCAAGCATGCGCACCTGCGCAGTTGATGAGTCCTTGCGAAAAGGATGCCAGAGGTTCCTGGGGGCGGGCTGCTTGGTGCCACAAAATCAGGTTGTCAGGGCTTGTAGGGTTGCTCTTTTGGCTCCTCCTGGGTACGGTGTGCATGGGCAAGACGATGCCGAAAGCAGTGTCATGTTGCAGTGTGGGGGCTTGCAACCAGTCTGATGGTTTGCAGTTGATGCATGTGCACCGTGGTGGTCTCAAATGCAGTTTGACTGCCAAGCTCTATGTTGGCCCCAGTAGCAGAGGACTGCTGCCTGGCAGCTTGGATTCACACAGGCTGGAAAGCAGCGCGCTTGCCTTTGCATGTGACTGGAGTGTGACTGTCTCAGAAAGTTTGTGGTGGGGCGTTGTGCATGAAGATTGGTTGTTGAAAAAGCTCGACAGGGTTGAGCAGCCAGGCAGCTTGGTGGTGTCCATATTTCTGGTGTCCAGCTGTGGATGGGTGTGAACTGTGGAGTGACATGCTGTAGCAGCGTCGTATGCTCGGAGCCCTTAGTCCTGGATGCCCACTATGGTGGCCTTTTGGAGCCTCCGCTATCATAGCTCCCGGGGAGATGTTTGCTTTGTGGTGCGGCGGACAGCAGCACAGCAGCTGAAATTTACTGTGATATTGTTTCACACACAGTGTTTGGCATAGGATGGTTTTCGGGGTGAAGTGACTGCATTACCTGGCGTCCACATGGCGCCACTGCTGCATTGTGCTGCCAGCAGTGCTGCACTGGCTGATGTTGAGTGTGTTCTGGTATGAGAGCTGTTGACGATAGTGGGGCAGCAGTGACTGCATGCATGTCTTTGAGTTGGTGGGTATCTGCTGTGAGGGCCTCTGGGATTGATGTGAGCCTTGGTGCTTGTGTACACACACAACACTTGTAGCTGTGGCCACGCACTGTGGCGGGCGATGTGTGCAGCGCAGCATGTGTGTGCGGTGTGGTTGGAGTTGGATACCTGCCGCACCAGCTGTGTTGGTTGGAGGCCCTCTACATCAAGACCAGCATGGCTTCGAAAGGCACTCAGAGGGGGACTCTGTGATGCATGAGATTGACTTGTGAAGTGTTTCAGTTACACACTTGGCAGGAGTGCAGACTGTCTGCCAAAGACACCATGATGGTGTGAGACACTCTTCGTTGCCAAATGGTGCAGTGCATGTGTCAGGGTCATGTGCCAGGGCCATGGGAAGGGCGGCTAGGACTGCACTTTACATGGCAGTCAGGGTGCTTGCGGCAGAAATTATGGGTGATGCTTCCCGGGACCAGGTACTGCACATACTGTCACTTACGTAGTACGTGCATGTACTGCACAGCACAACACTGCTGAAGCCCCTAGCAACAGGCATCAGCCTGTGCTGCCACAAGTTCTATGCAAGCTTGCTTAAGCATCACGCCATTGTGGCGTGGCACATGCTGTTGCAGGCAATTTTGAATGCAGCACACTGCCTGATTGCATGCTGCACTGGTGCTTGATACTGCGATGGCTTGTGGGTGGGAATATTCTCTTCTTTCCTTGCCGGGTTTGCTGCAGAGAGATCTTTTATGTGCTTGTAGTTAGCAGTTGGCCCTGTCAGCAGGGCCCTTCAGGCTGCTGCACCTTACATGACTGCATGTCCACTGGCAGGGAAGCAGCTGCGGCATTGTCCCGTGCAACTGCGGGTGCTCTCTTTTGAATGCGGCATAGGCAGCAATGCATTGGGCTATGAGGAGTCACTCCTCATTGTGCACTGTCTCGCACAGCCTTTGCCGCGTGCCGGCCTTCCATTTTCGCATTTAGGGGGGGGACTGTGTGCCCACCTTGCACATGTGGTGATTACATCCCAGCGTTGTCACAGCACTGTTGACCTGCCCCTTATAAGGAGAATCTCCTGGTGGCATTGATCAGCACCTGGCATCGTAGTGCCTTCCTCATACTATCGTCTCCTGGCTCTTGAACCCGAGCCAAGCAGACTTAGGGGATCACGTTGTTTGCATTCGTCGACATGGTGTGTGCATGACTTTCATAGTCTTGCTTGCGCCTGGTAGTGCACAGTCTTGCTCTTAGCGTGGTGTGTGGTTCAGTTGGGGAAGTCACAACCACCATGCAGACCACCTATGACGGACGGTAGTTGGTTGTCACAGCATGTGGGTTTTGGTGGTGTCATTTCTGGCCATCATGGTACAGCAACCAAGTGTGTGACCTCCGAATCTGGGAGCACCATGGAATGCACATGGAATCCGCAACTTATGCCAATCGGCTACGGTGCCGTTGCATCACACAAAGATTTTAGGTTGGTTTTCTTTTTCGCGCGCCACAACGTGTTGAGTGTCAACAAGCGACAAGCTGCGACCGCTGTTGTCATGAGGCTGAGTGCTATTTCGGTTGTTGGTTGGTATGACAGTAGCACTTGGGGTTGGCTTGTGGTGGGATGAAAATGTGTCTTGTTGCGTCACTACGGTCACCAGGAGAGCCGCCCTTTTTCACTGCTGGTGTGCATGAGGTGCTTTGGCATGGGAACGAGATCCTGGGCGACTGCGGTGTGGCTGTTGAGGTGGCGCTTGAGCACTATCTGCATGCATATGACACTACACAAGTTGCAGATGGTGCTGACAGGTGTGAAATGGCGACATGCCATGAACCATATGCATGTGGTGTGTGTGCACATCAGGCTGTGTGAGTAGTCGTGGCAGGAATGCATGCTGGCGCCTCAGCTGGGCGACGATGCTTCAGTAAAAAGACATGTGTATGACAAAAAAAAAGACATGAGTATGAGTACAACAGCTGCCCTCAAACCCGCTTGACCTCGGGGCCAACAAGTACTGGCTTCGATCCACCTCAAACAAGCGCTGGTGCAACACCAGACTGTAAACCCCCCCCCCCCCCCCCCCACCACCACCACCACCACGGCAACTGCAATATTGCATTGATGCTCAGTGACGGTCAAGGAGAGACGGATTGTCCCCCTTCAACAGTCTTGACGACAGATGACAGGTAAATGGCACACGAGCCAAAAGACAAATCACTATAATCAACAGGTGACAATGATCATACAGCACACTGCCAAAGCCGAGTGCTGTATGCACGCATATATCCCTCAACGGGGTCAAACACCATCTCAACCGGATATAGCCTTCTGAGGTACTCCTCACAAACAAGGTCAAGGCCCAGCATCCGCCCAATGCCCAGCTTGCGCACAGCAGCCCGCACCTCTGCAATATCAATAGGGTCTTCCCCTCCGGCAGCCGCCAACCCCTCCCCTTCTGCTTTCATACTCTGGACCAGATCAGCCAAAGACGCAGCCGCATCTGGCAAACCTCCACACCCCGTGCATACAAAGCCTGCCATTGCATTGTCAGAGCATCCATATCATGATATTGCAACGACCTCGTAAGAGGAAGTTGCTTAGGAGGCGTATAGGCTCCCCCTCCCCCCCGGAGGGGGGGAGGGGCAGGCCAATACGGGGTAGGAAATGGCCGTTGGCAGGCCAGCTGTGGTTCATGCGGACGTTGGTATGTTGAAAAACATTAAAACGCTTTGCTATTGCCGCTCCGTGGCTTGCAGCGCTATATTGAAATTGAACCCAGCAGCTCCGAGGGGCAAACGCCAATCCTTCTTACATTCAGCGATAAAGTTTTGCCTTTATCTTGTTTCAGCTCTCCGTGAATCCTGAGCGGGGCTAGTTGCGTTTAAATAGAAACACCGATATATCTCTGCAGCTACTGTGAGTTCGTCATGGGGGCGCCTCAATATGGTGTGTAGCTATGGGCGGAAGGCACTGGTACCCTTTGCGTGTGCATTCGTGTACATGGGGGCAGCGACAGTTGCTGGTCCCCGAACAGGTGACTAACCTGCAGGTGCCAGCAGCTGCAAACGCGTAATCCCAAGCATTGGATCAACACTTCCATATTGCTGTCGGACGCGTGTCTCACACGGTACCATGCTACTCCGCATGTCACCGCGATCATTGCATCAGGAGAGGTCATCTGCTCCTGAAAAAAAGGAAGCCAGATGACCCGACAGCTGCAACTTAGACATCTGGCATCAGTGCCGCATCGATGCAACACAGCCAGCGTAGGCAGCATGCGGCAGCCTGCCTACAGACAACTGTTGCCCATGCAGCAGCATGCTGGGTGTGAGTGCAAACTGCTGCAGGTATGCAGCAACGCGGCATGCCCGTGCAGGTTAAACGTTGCTGCACCAGCCAGAACACTCAGCGACATTGACACCAGCAGCAGCAGCAACAAGCACACTCGGAAGACAGCGATATATCGCTATATAGCAGGACAGTCTGCATGCAGGGGGGGGGGGGGGGGGGGTCCAGGGGGGGGGGGGCAGCCACCCCCCTGGGCAGTTAACCATTGCTGCATCAGCCAGAACACTCAGCGACAGCGCCACCAGCAGCAGCAGCAACAAGCACACTCGGAAGACAGCGACAGCAGGACAGTCTGTATGCAGGGGGGGGGGGGGGGTCCGGGGGGGGGGGGGGGCAGCCACCCCCCCTGGGCACGGCCTTAAACGTTGCTACACCAGCAAGCACACTCAGCGGGTTGTGCAAAATTGCTACAACAGTGCCGAAGTCAACTTCAACGTACTGTGCTTGTCATGGTGTGGCGCAAGGCGTTTTGCACAGCCACGGTACAGGTGTGCCACAAACCCATAAAAAGCCGAGGTCGTTGCAGTACTGACGCCAGCCGGGCGTTAGACGTTCTATGAGGGAGAGGGGGCGACAACGAGGGTCGTGCCTGATGTCCTTCTATACTCTTGAGAGTAAGACCTTGCAAGATCTTGCAAGACAGATATTTGGATGCCTGTTGTGCACGCAGCGTGGGACAACAATTGCACGCCATGCTTCTCTGGCAGCATGCCATCCTGCTGCCTGATCACTCATGAGTGTCACCTGCAGGGTTGCATTCTCAGCCTTGCAGTGACGGAACCAACGCTGGCCGATGCAGACGCCACACAAGCACCCATGACCAGGACCACACTCCGAGACCACACTCCTAGACCACACTCCTGAAAGTGTCAGTCAACACATTCCTCCACTCCCACTGCCCTCACCTCAGAGCAGCCATAAAACTGCTTGCCAGGATTGAAATCAAAGGATGTCAGCAGCAAACAGAACTCCTCCCCCCTGTCAAAGTCGTACTGCAAATGATTTGGCCGGCATGGGCGCCCAGCGGCCCACAGCACTTGCGCAGCCATTGCTGAAAAAGATGCATCACAGCAGCGTGTCGTGCAGAGACAAGGCCACACTTCACCAAAGAGTGCGAGTGTGAAAGAGAGAGTTCAGTTCACCTCTGGAAGTAAGAAGGTCTAGTCACCATTGGTTGCAACCATGCCAACCACCCTATGCAACTGCAACTGCACAGTGCAAGTAGGCAACAGCAAATGACATGCTATGCATGCTCGGGCAAACTAGTAGTACTGCATGCAACTCACATTAGTGACTTCAACACTATGTTGCCAACTCCACAACACCAGCCCCCCCACATGGCATGTGGTCTCACACAAGGGGCGCAGCACCCAAAAGAGCCAACTGCGTTTCCAAACTAAGCTACAGCCCATCCCAGTGCCGGAGGCTGGCTGCCCAGCAATTTGGCTCCAATGCACCTGATCCAGGTTGGAAAGGTTGCATGGCGACGTCACTAGCAGGCACACCGTCACTCAAGCAGCGCATGACCAAGGGGCATCATACAGGCACGTGGTAAGAAACAGAGCCCCAGCCCTAGTGTGTCTGGGCCACCACTACAGCGGATGGTCTCCATCAAATAGACACCAGGTCAACAGACACCTGGTCTTGGAAAGACACTGCCACGTTGGCGTGGCATGCCAAGCATGCACGGAACAGACAGACGCTGCCTTATCAGTGAAATCACGACCGTACCACATCATCAGTATCTCTGCGATGCAACAGCACAGGCTACAACTGGAGTTTGTCTGGCCAGCCGGCAGGGGGTTGCCCCCCCCCCCCCCCCCCCCCCCGTCACAACCACATACAAAACATACAGCTGGCTTGGCAGCGCTCCAAGCAGATACCAACCTAACCCTGCAACACCTCAAGAAGTGCGACTCAAAGTGCCAGCAGCGCTTTGCAGCGCTGCTGGAGGCTCCAAGCTTTGGCAGCGCTGCTGCAAGGGGCACCATCCTGACATGGGTCTGACCAGTAAGGCCATTCATGCTCATGCATGTCATCAACACCATCCAGCTCAGCCTGCAGGGCTGCAGGGTTCCTGCTGCTGCTCACCTAGCAGGTTTGCTGCTGAGTGCTGCTGCTGGCCCAGTGAGGCGGCTGCTGGCTGTTGCTGCTGCTGCTGCACCGGCAGCAGCGCCTGGGCCAGCTGCGGCACAAACACAGAAGGTGCCTGCTGCGGCAGCACCTGCTGCTGTGCAGACATACTTGAGGCACCCCCAGTCTGCAGCCCCCCCTACTGGAGCTGAGCTAGCTGCTCCTGCAGCACCTGGTTGGCTGAGTTGGCAGCTGCCAGTTGTGCCTGCAGAGCCTGCAGATCTGCGTGAGCTTGTGCCAGCTGCTGGCGCAGCTGGTCCACCTCCTGCTGTTGCTGCTGCCTCAGCTGGTCAAGCTCCCTCTGCTGCTGCTGGCGCTGCGCCGTCAGCTGGTTGGCGGCAATGCGCAGCTGCTGCCACATCTTCCTGAAGTCGCAGGCCAAGCAGCGTGCCAGCCGACTTGCGACATTGGGCGGTGTGCCCTCAGGTGCCTGCAGTTATGCACAACAGAATCGCTCAACTGGACAATTAATCGATTGCCATATGTTGTGAGAGTCCCCCAAACCCTGCTTCTGTGGATTGGTTGTGCTACCTGCCGGCATGACATGGTGCTGGGGAATCATGTCAGCCATTTCCAGCTCAAGACCCAACATGCTGTGCGTATGCGGCCGGCACGGGCCCAGGCTCAGGAAGGTTGCTTGCTGGCAACGTGTGACTTTGTCAAGATGCATGGGGTGTGCCATCTGTCAACATGTGGCAACCCATGCAGTGCACTCAGAGTACTCTACCAGTGAGTTTGTGCTACCAGGACCATCCTGACACAACAGCATACCACACAGGGCACACATGTATGCCGGCGGCCATTTGGCAAGTGCGCAAGACCTGCATGTTAGCCTAGAAGCATGGTGCAGGAGTCGCTTGCTGCTGCCAACTTGGCCATGTCCTCACTACTAGTAACAAACTCAGCACGATGGTGCAAGTCAAGGTGTGCCACAAGGTTTTGAACATACCTTGTTGAGGATGGTGCACGAACCGTCAACTCGACTGGTGCCGAAGACGCTCAACCTTTCCTTCAGAAACACATCAAGCTGCATGTACCCAATAACGAGACAGGTCAGCCCTGTCAGCACGGTCAGGCTCTGCAGCTGCTGTTCGGTCAAGCTGGGCAGCTTGAGGGCTTTCAAGCCCACCAGGCTGCTGAAAACGCTGGCCGCATCGTCGCTGAGAGGGTGCTCACTGGTCACTACCAAACTTGTCAACTGCTCCAACTGTAGCAGCGGTTGGAAGTACCACTTCTCCCACCTGCGATCGCTGCTGCTGGTCATGTGCACAAGCTGCAGCATCGGCAGTGCACCCAGTGCTGCCGCCTGCTCTTTGCCGCGCGCCTGCACTGCGCACAGCAGTGTAAGCCCGGTAAGGCTGCTGAGTTCAGGATCAATGTGCAGCATCAGGCCACCGTCCAGCAGCACCAGTGCTGGGCAGCAGCGCACCAGCGCTTGCACCTCACCAGCATCCAGGGGGGATGGTCTCACGTAATTTGGGAGCATGGGGGCCGCACGCCGCGGCAGCTGCAAGGTCTGAAGCTGCTGCAGTACCCGCCCTGCCGGGAACATGTGCTGCATGGAAGCACGGGGCAGGTTTGCTCCCCTCAGGTCAAGCTGGTGCAGGTTGGGGCTGGCAGTGATGGCTGCCTCAGGCTGTGCTGCTGGATCAACCTCATCCTCAACATCATCCTCATCAATCGTGTATGTCCCTATGCAGAAATAGGACAGCCGCTGCAGCTGATTAAGCCATTGGCAGAAAGCTGCGGCGGAGGCGAAGGTGACTGCGGAGAGGCCCAGGGTGGTCAAGGCTGTGAGCCCTGCCACAGCGACTGTGCTGAGCCTGCAGCACGTCAGGGCCAGGTTGCGCAGATTTGTCAAGCGCCCGATGCTGCTGCTGTCGTCAGGGCTGATGTCAAGGAGGCCATGGTTCCAGACACCAGGCGGCCCCTGTGAACCAACGAGTGACAGGCCGGTGAGGCCCCTGAGATGCTCAATGCCCCGCAGGCAGCGGGTGTCAGGCAGCGAAAGCCACAGCTGCTGCAGCTCTGGCAGCTGCGCCAGGTACTCCTGCTGCTGCAGCTGCTGGTCCGCCTGCTGATTTAGCGTCCTGCTGATGCCATGTAACTGCAGGAAGGTCAGGCGCTGCAGCCCCGAAACACCTTCCAGCCACTGCAGATGCCCTATGGGAACTGCTTGTGCGGGGTTGACAACCCAGGGGCTAGGGGGCAGCCTGACGCTGAAGTGCTGCAACCTTGTGAGGCTGCGGAGCTCCTGCAGCAGCAGCTGTGCAGACTGGTGCGGCACTGGAGGATTTGGCACCTGCCCCTGCAGCACAAGCTGTGGAATCTGGTGTGGCACTGCTGTCACATTTGGGACCTGCTCCTGCAGCACCGTGCTGAGGCTGAGGCTGAGCCTGGTGAGGCTTGCAGCTGCCGTGCCCAGCCACGGCAGCTGCGGTGCCTTGCACATCCCACCCTGCAGGTGCAGCCTGCACAGCTTGGGGGGCAGCGGCAACACGAAGATGCTGTGCTGCGGCTGCATTGTGACGGACAAGGTCGTGACTGCGTGGCCACGACGTGGCACCCACTGCTGCAGCGCTTGCAGTTGGGCTGCACTGACCAGCTGCACCTCGATTTCTTCACATGCTGCATCAGCTGCTTTCTGCCAGATGCTGCACACAAGGGAACACTTCATCTTCTCCTTGTTGGGCAGGTATCCAAGGATACGTGGCAGAACGTCTTCGGGGAGCTCGCACCACCTGGGAGCTGTCCCCAGCACAGCTGTGCGGGCAGCCCTGCACAACAGACGGTGCAAGGCAAGGTCAACCAGGTTTCCAGTGTGAGACCTATGGCATGTACAGGCCGCGTCTGATTGCGACAGCTGCTTTCGTGCGGTTGTGTCCATGATGCATGGGTGCAGGATTGCAGTGGCTTAAGCGAGTGCTGAGCGCTGTTGATCATTTGGAGGGGTACCCCCGACATCAAAGATACTCACATGCCCGTCACCGCGGTGGTGTATGCAGAGTCGTGAGGTGGATCAAAGCTGGTTTCCCGCCAGTCTCAACGCGTGGGGATAAGGCTCTACCGGGGCAACACGAGAAGCAGATCTTGGCCGGAAAACACTTGCCGGCGAACAGGGTAACTTGGAGTGATCTGCTGTCCCTTCCAAAAAGTTTTGCACAGGGGTACTAATACTATAAGTATAGTATTAGTACCCCTGGTTTTGCAGTTCTGCAAACAGAGGTCCGGGGATGATCCGCACAGTATCCAACGACGTTTAGTACGAACCTGTGCTGTGTCCGCTGCTTGTTTTCCTGCTGCCCTTTCGTCTTCCCCATCGTATGGCCTTGGTTTCCCGGTTGGCTCTCACATCTTCTTTTCTTTTTCCAACAGTTTGGTATGTCTGTGTGTCTATCGTGGTTGCCAGGGGGTGGGCTTTGGCCTACGGTAGCTAGCTAAGGGTACAGTATCGTTCTGATGGGCGTCTGTATTTTCAGTGGTACTTGTCTACTACTTGGTACATAGGCATCCCTAAGTAAGCCTGTATCTCTGGGGTGTGTGGGGCACAAGCTTGCATGTTCCCCTGCAAGGTGCTGACAAGATTGCTGGTGCTGGTCGTTCACAATGGGTGTCCAGGTCCTGCAAAAAGCAGTTGGCCAGCCAAGAGCAGGCTGTCCTGTCTGCAGACACTCCTGGTCGCAAGGAACAACCTGCACACCCTGGTGATACTCAACAAAGGAAGAAGCAAGCGTTGTTGAAGTCCCACACACCCATCAATCCCAGCACACCGCACAGCCATGTTGACCAAGCTGGCTGCAGCCTCACCAATATCATGTCCAGGTCAAGTGCACGCTACAACAACAACACGTCCCATCAAAAGCAGACTTGACTCATCCTGACTGTCTTGCTCATAGCTGCCCCAGCTTCCAGCTGGCATGATGGCTGCTCAGAATCCATGTGCAGGGAGGCCCATGCCATGGTGGATGGCAAGGGCGCGGACCCTTGCCGGGGCATGACTCATCATGCCTATGCTGGAACAGCCGCTCAGTCCTGAAAACTGCGCGTGAGGTGCCCTGGCCCAGTCGTTTACTCTAGTTGTGTACGCTGCGTGCTATGATAAAGGCCCTCAGCTGCTCCTGCTGCTCGGCTGCAAGGCTTCCTGCAGCACGTACTCCCCTGGGGCTGTGGGGTGTAGTTGCACGACCTGCAGGACAGAAGGCAGCACCCTAATGAACCCTCACCCCAGGAGTGGCACTGTGTAGTTGTTAGTCATGCGCAAGTACTATAAGATTCTAGATTCTCCTGGGGGTTGAGGTCACTTTGGAGGCCACAACTGCAAGCTGATGTGATGAAGGATAGCACTGCTGAGCTGAACAGGCTGCACCGTGCTGGGGCGCCTGTTGGGCCCGGTCCTCAGAAACAAAAAATGCCAAAGCGCTGGGCTCCGCATGACAGCGACAGAAACCTGATTCCACGACCGCTGCTATCCTCAAGCTGCCGCTGCAAACATGCAACTGTACCGCTGCAAACATGCAGCCGTACTGCTGCGTACATGCAACATGTGTGCTGATCCTCCCTGCGTTTCCCCCCGATCAGCCTGCAGGCCCCACAGCCCACCTGCACTGCCTTGGTGACCCGCTTGACTTGGTCACGATAGCGCTGCAGCTTGTCACGGGGCAGGAGGGTCAGCACAGTGCCAGGGCGGCCCATGCGCCCCGTGCGGCCAGCCCTGCAGCACCACCAGCACCAGCACAGCAACAACAGTGAAGCAGTAGCAGCACCAGCAGCAATAGCATAGCACGCTGCAAAAAAAACTTCAAGATGCATGGAGGGTGGCCAGCACCAATCATGCAAGGCCAGCCAGCAGAAAGCGTCCCGGAGCAAATCACAGCCACCACGCATTGGCTTATCCTGCATGTCAATAAGCGCCTGCTCCAAACGCGCAACGCCAATGGGGGTCAAAACCACGCGCAGGAGAGGCTTCCACTCAAAACCTGTCTTAGCCGCGAAGTGGCCATGAACATGCAGGTCCCTGCCAGCAGTGCTTGTCATGCGCGCCCACCTTGCCACGTAGGCCTGTGCTGTAGGTGCCGCGTCATCCAGACACAGCACCACATCCACACCCTGGTAGTCAAGGCCGAGGCCAAATGCGTCTGACGTCACGAGTGCCTGCAGCTTGCCGCTGTTGAACTGTGCCAGTGCCGTAGCTCGGTGCTGGCCCTTCTGTTCTCCGTGCAGCATCCCAAGCTGCAGCCAGCAGGGCACGTAGGCACAACCAGGCAGCAGGGCGGCAGGTCCAGGTAGTTGAGGGTGGCGTGATGCAGTTTGAGGCAAGGTGTGGGAGTACGTATCATGCTGCCGGTTGCAGGACCTGCTGCTATAGCTGACCCACATCGACTTCCAGGCGATCCCTCCACCGAGTACCAACTGAAAAGCATGCGATAGCTGCAGTCCAGGCATGGGATTTACAACAGGATCCAGGTTGTGGATAACCTTCATGCCGCAGTGCAGGAAAGTTGCATGGGGTGGCGAAGGGTTCCGTCACAGCCTCGCGCCCCTTCCTTCCGTCCGGAGGGATCCCTCCCCCCACACAGCTCAGGCGCAAGTCATGGAACCTCAAGTATCTCAGCGGGGGCTCTGCCTTCGCCCCTCCCTCCTTCCCCCGCGGCCGCTTCTCTCCCGCACCTTGTAGTCTGCCCCCATCAGAGTGTACAGCTGCTGCTTCAGCTGCGTGGGCGTCACACGCTGTGGTGCAAAGACGAGCACCTTGCGCCCCTCCTTGGCACACGCCTGCAGCAGACGCTTGAGGGGCTTGTGGCGGGCATAGCCCAGCTTGCTCCTGGCATGAATCGTCTCGTATGGCAGCACCTGGCAGGCAGCAGTGACGGTGTGCAGGTTGGGCTGATGACGGCAGCGTCCCAAGGAGCCAGAGGCCTTTGGTTGGCTCTGGTGGCCAGTCAATCTTGGACCACACACATGCAACACACCCAAGCTGTAGAGCGCACGACCCAAAACACCTGCGGCCTGGGCGTTCTTGTAACCTGCACCACAGCTCAACCCCCACAACCCAAGACCCGCATTAGAGGCCCATAGCACATCCCCAGTCACGTGCTACACTACCTCCACCAAGCACTCTGATGACTGAACAGCCAAGCACGTGCACACCATCACAAATTCTGCTTTCATGCCAACATGATGCTGGCAAGACGTCGACACATGTCACATGTGAGCACATGCATCACACCCCCTGCCTTGCCAAGTAAAGTTGGGAAAGTTTGGGAAAGTTTCCCACACTTGGCAACCGGCGGTTGTCGTTTCCATAAGGGTGTCTGACCTGGTGAGTGATAGTGGCAGGCAGCATCTGGGCCCACTGGGACTGACCCTGACCCCCAGCTCCTGCTACTGCCGCTGCAGCTCCACCCCCCTTGTCCTGTTCGCGGTCTGCATCTGCTGCAGCTGTGCTGGCCGTCACTGCTGTGCTGGCCTCGCTGCAGATGCGTATGGGGTTTGAATCCACCCAGGATCGTGCTTGCTGCAGGCTGTTGTCTCGAAGGCTGGCAGACACCAGCACCACCTGCACAAAACAGCAAAGCCAGCACACATGCTAGGTACGGCATGCATCAACAGGGCATGCTGTGCAGCATGCTTGTGAAACTGCCCCTAACAACAGGGAAGGATGCATGCACTCAGGTTGGACTTCAAGGTTGGCTTTCTCCTGCAAGTTGCTGAGAGCGTGTGTTGCATCCACCAGAGCCCTCCCAAACACTACTACCGCTAGTTGCCTGGGTCAGGGCCACACTTGACTGCCATTCCAACTGCAAGACAAGGCGCATACAGCATTCAACATATACAAGGCAACAAAGGATGGCAGTGACAGAGGTCACCCAACCCTGTCACGGGGCTGCTGGTCCCACTGGTCAGAACCCCGTCCCCGCCGCCTCGCTCTGTGGAAGGGCTGAGGTCTGACTGGTGAACAAACTTCCAGGCCGCATGGCTGTTGCTGACAACAGCCGCACTGCTGGAGCTGACTGCTTTGCTTGCTTTGCAGCTATTAGTGGCCATCATGCTTGTCGTTGCCTGTGGTTGCTGCATGTTGCACTCCCCCCCTCATCCCTCTAGCCCCACTGTCCCACCTGGTAAGCGCTGAGGATGCTCCTCATGTGGTCTGCCAGGCTGTGAGGGTTGAGCAGTGCGTCCAGGGTTTTGCGCTCCAGCAGGCTCAGCACCAGCACCAGGTCCTTGAAGTCATCCATGGTGGACAGCCGGTCAGCCTGAGCAGCACATGCAAGCACAGCGACAACATGTTTCATCAAGGTCAACATGCGTGACGTTCAACAAGCTGCCTGTCCTGAAGCCTTGTTTGTGTATGTGTGTGCGAGCCCAATACTACCCCATCTCAGCCTGATGCAACCCGGCAGGACAAAGTCCACAAATTGACCGCTGGCCTCAGATAGTTACCGGGTTGGCTCACATGCTGACTAAACCCACACAGCCAATACCTATGTTGCATACATCACGCCCCTCATCCCAGCACCATCCAGCCACACACCTCCTCAAGCACCAGGGTCACTGAGTGGTCAGGCCTTCCCGCAACAGGCTGCACCCACCCACCCGCCAGCAGCTGCTGGGGTGTGATGCATCTAGGGCGGAAGCGGGGCTTTGCCAGCAAGCCCTTCTGCAGCCCTGTGCTCAGTAACTTGGCCAGGCGGCCTGGGGTGGCAACCAGCAGGAAGGGGCCGTGGCCCTTGAGGGCCTGGCCTGCCTTGATCAGACTGCTGCCACCTGGGGGGGGGGGCGGATGGGTGTTGGTGGTGGTGGTTTTGGTGGTTTGGTGGGTGGAGGGTGGGGGGTGGGGGGAGGCACACATGCGCATATGCAGTCACTGGCACAACCCACAGCAGGCCTTTGATTCAAGTGGCGGCCCCTTGAAATGCGGATGCACACACTTGATGGTGGTGCACATGTACAAGCTGCTGGAGCATTTGCAACACAACTGAATGCTCTTCAGCCCCTCTGCCTCCCAGCACCACGCAGCACACAGCGCCTCACCAACCACAGGCTGTGCACACTGGGGTCCCTCAGGCATCAGGGCTCGTGCCACCCTCAGCACCTGCATGCACAGCTCCTGCGTGGGACACACCACCAGCACCTGCAAACACACACACACACACATGGGTGCACGCATGCGTCAGTCCAGACACATTAGGGTTCATGTCAGCGGTGCTTCAAAGTTCGAAAGTCAGGAAAGCGCACCTTGGGGAATGTGGAGCGGTACCTGCTGTTCCAAGGCTGGAGCCGTGACAACAGCGGCAACAGGTACGAGAGCGTCTGCAGGCACATGGAAGATAAACATGATGGCCGATAGCAGCAGCAGCAATAGGTGAAGGGATTGAAGCAGCGGCAGCAGGGTGTGACATGCAGTACATAGGCAGCGGACATTAGACCTGCAACAGGCAGTGCAGAGCAACTGCAGCCACTCCTGAGAGCCGGCAGCTACCTGGACCCTCTGACCTGACCCCCTGCTGCTGCAGTGGCTGTTGTGCAGCGGCTAGCTTGACAGCACCATCAAGCATGCTAACATATGCACTTGCAAACAAGCACTGGCATTGCTTTGCACCCTGAAGCTCCCATAGCGGCGTTGATGAGCACCGTGTCAGTTGGACATGACTCACCTTACCGGTGCCTGTTGGGCTCTGCAGGGAGCAGTTCCTGCCAGTCAGGATGGCAGGGAATGCATCCACCTGATTAGCAACGAAGCAGTCCCAGCACAGCCCAGCACAACATCACACTTTTTTTGTAGTGGGGCCGTTGCGCAAACATATGATCTTGTGCAGACTGCTGCAAGCAGCACCACCATCCCAACACCAAGCAAGCAGTGCATGCTGGCAGCTGAGTGTCCCTTGGTGGCGGACTTGTTGGCAGCTGTTTCGAGAAACACGACATACACACTGGTGGCACCACCTGAGCACTGCCGCGCCCTGCAAGATGCTGCTGCCCTGCACTTGCTGCGCTGCAATGTGGAGCCAACGCTGCCTCTGTACACAGCTTGCCTTACAGCACCGGCATGTGCATTGCAACGCCAGCACAAGCGAGCAATCGATGCATGTTTGTGTTGTCACATGCCTGTGTTTGTCTGTGTTGAGTGAAGTGGGGGGGGGGGGGATTACGGCATCTTTCCGTTTGCTACTGTGCCACCCCATGCTGTCCCATGCTGAGAGTCCATGTGCTGCTTACCTGCACTGGTGTGGGGGCGGTGATCCTAAGGGAGGACAGACTCTGCAGCAGCACGCTGTCAACACCCAGATGCTGGAAGGAAGGGTGTTCCTCACCCCGCCGCTGCCTTGCGGGGCTGCCTGGGCCGCTTTCATCCCCCCTGCGCTGCTGCTGGTGCTGCTGCAGCAGATCGTCCCCACCACCCCGCTGCTGCTGCTCCTCATGTGTGTGTTGCTGCTGTAGCAGCTCGGGGCCTTCCTGCAGCTCCTGCCGCCACATCCGCCATTCTTCAAGGTCACCATGAGCAAGCTGCTGCTGCGCCGCCTGTGTGTGTGGCTGGTGGTCTTGCTGTTGCAGCTGTTGCTCCAGCTTCTGCTGATGCCGCTGCACTGGCCGGTGATGGCGCTGGCCCTGCCGCTGCTGCTGCTGGTGGGAGACCACGGAAAGAAGATGCTGCTCGTGCTGCTGCTGTAGCCTGCCTAACTCTTGCTCAAAAGAGGGTGTGGCTGTCGCAGGCTGTTGCGAGCGCAGCTTGCGGAAGTGTGACTGCAGCTGGCCCAAGGACGCACCATTTGCCTCGTCAATCATAAGCTGTGATTGCTGCTGCTGTTGCTGGGACGAATTAGAGGTGGAGCCTTGCTGCTGAACTTCGTGCTGGGCAGCCTTGGAGGCAAACATGCGCTGTTGCATGCGGCCAGGTGGTGTATGCCTTGCATTACAGCCATCTGCACCTGCTGCTTGCCAGCCCTGATGCTGGTGTAATGCTGCTCCAGGTGCATGCCGGTGGTCCTCGCACAAGCTGTCGCCTGGAGACAAGCTTGTTTGGGCTGAGCAGATGCTGCTGTGCTGTTGCTGCTGGGGCAATGCCACTGCATTGTGCAGGGCCCGCAGGCCAGCCAGGCACTGCAGCCATGCAGCTGAGGCTTGTGGCGCGTTGAGTGCTGTCAGACTATGGACCAAGCTTGGCAGCATGAGGATGGGATGCAGAGCGGATCTCTGATCACCACATCACCAGCAATCGTATAGCGTGTTACTGGGTGACGTTTCGACGAATTTACAGCTCCACCTTTTCTCTCACGCCGACGCACGCAATGAATGATGTGTTCCTGATCCTGGTCGCACTCAGCATGAACTTGCACATGAACATGCCTGCTTGCACACTCATGTGATCAGTGTGGTCAACAGACCGACGCCCAGACCGACCTGGAGTTACAAAAGACATTATACCCGAGTAAATGCCATTTTAGTGACACCAAACTTGCACCACATACCCAAACACTGAGTGGGCAGCGCCCAATCCACTAAAGACACAACAAGAGTGACGGCCGCCTGCACAATATGAACATGCTTTGCATACGCCTGCTGAGCAATTGCTGCTGTCACAAGCGGCAGATCTTGGCAGCAGCACAAGCCCCCTGCAGCCTTTCGATCAGCCACGCCCTCACAGTCAGAAGGCGGGTGCATCGCGCTGCCTGAGGGATTCCCTCACTGCGGCAGCGGTGGCAGCTGCTGAAGAGCGCTTGGGTCTGCTGCCCTTGGAGGTCGCGTCCACGTCAGCAGCAGCAGCACGTGCAGCAGCTGCAGGCGACCGGTACGCCGCCTGGTCGTTTGCAACAACAGCAGTGTCTGTCGTCTTGTCGTCAGACTCGCTGCCTGCTGCCGCCGCCGCTGCTGGTGATGCTGCCCCTGCTGCTGCCGCTGGTGGTGCATCTGCTGCTGCTGCCGCTGCGTCCACTGGCTGAGCCTGCTGCTGCTTCGGCCGCTTCCTCTGCTTGTGCTGTGGCGAGCCTGCTGTTGCTGCTGCCGCCGCGTCATCAGCGCCTGCTGCATCTGCATCATCAGCAGCTGCCCCCACGTCCGGCTGTGCCGCGCGCTTCTGCTTGCGTGCTACCCTTGCTGCCCGCTGCGCACTTGGCCCTGCTGCTGCTGCACCATCGTCGCCTCCCCCCGCTGCTGCTGCAGCTGCCGCAGCAGACGCACTGCGCGGCTTGGCAGCTTTGGCTTTGCTGCTGGTCCCAGAGGAGCCCCCTGCTGCTGCTGCAGGCTCGTCACTGCCATCACCTCCAGCCGCTGCTGCCGCCGCTGCTGCAGCACTTGCAGCTGCCTTCTGCTGCCGACCGCTAGCACTGCTGCTGCCAGAGCCCTTGCCCTTCCTACGCTTGGGTGCTGGGGCACCACCTGCTGCTGCAGCAGCCGCACTGTCGTCGTCTGCTGCTGTCTCTGTGTCATCATCCTCTGCCTCGTGCTTGCGCTTGCCGGTGGCCTTCAGCACCACGTTGGGGTGTCGCGCCCAGTAGTTGGGGAGCTTCTGCAGGGCACAATGTGAGAAAATGACCAGCAACACAGGGGTGGTGACAGGGTCTGAGCATCAGTGGGACGTATACAGGTCATAGTCAGCACCCGTACGTCTGCCCCCCTACAGTCATTCTGACAAGCTGGTGCCAGCCCAGCCGTGCTATTGCCCCAGTGTCTGCTGCCTTGCTGGACAAAGCGCACCTGCGAGACGCCGTGCTCCCTAGAGTACCAGATGCGACCAGCTTTTTTGCCCTCCTTTACAGCGACCTGCCACTCTGGGTCGGGGCTCTGCAGAGCAACACAAGCAGCACACTTTGTCTTGGTGATGGCTAGCACACACCTGCCAACCTTTTGTGCCCTGTAGGCGTGCGAGTTGCTGCGCCAAGTCATCAGTGCAGTGCAGACAGTGCTCTGGATGAAAGATCATTTAGGCCTCTACAGTGTCAGACATTAAGATCTTGATACTTCCACAGTCCCACCAGGGTTTATGTGAAAGGAACCAGCCTACAGAATGACCCAGGATGAGCAGGCCTCACTCACCGGGATCACCGGCTCAGCCACTGGGGCCTTCTTGGCAGCGGCCAGCAGCAGGCAGCGACCCAGCGCAGCAGCCATGGGGGGCGCGACAGCATTGCCGATCTGCATCACAGCAGTGCCAGGAACAACATGTGGGCAGCAGCTTGGTGATGTAGCAATGTTGCTGACCCAGCACGATCAATGCTGCCACCCCAGACCTTGTGACGCCCTGCAGCGCGCATGAAGCCAAACAAGCCATGTGGCAGGGCCTTTATGCTGGCGGGCTGGGGGGCGGGAATGGTGCGCAGGCCGCCTTGGGCGCCTGCTGTCCCCGCTGCCACGGCCACTGCAAGGCACACAGTTGCAGTTGTGCCATGTCATGCCTACCTGTAAATAACGCTCCGACACTGTGCGCACGCCCTTGCCGCAACCGTATTTGTTGCCCACGCCAAGGCCAACAAAGACGTGGAAGTCTGGGAAGGCCTGCACACATGTGCCAAGTTCGCATGTAACACAGGCCCCAAGCCAGTCAGCAACCATGCAAGCGATACATACTGCCTTCGCAGACTCAAACATCACACAGTGTGTTATCACAACCCCAAGGTGCATATAAGGCTGGCATGAATGTATGACACTGTAACAGAACAACAGTCACAGCAGCTTGAACACCCGCTTGCTGCCCTGTGCATACCAGCTGTGCTGGTGCTGGCGGCTCACCTGGCAGCGGGCGTTCTCACGCACAGAGATGACCCTGCCCTGTCCGTCCACAACCAGCTGCGAGCAAGGAACATGCACAGCGCACACACACACAAGCTGAGCATCTGTATTTGTGGCTTTGAGGTGGCAACATGCATGACCGCACGTCAGCCACGCAAGCCACTTGGCGGTCACTGGCCTTGCACGCAAGGCAGGGTGCCAGTGACTCTGCTATGCTGGCCTATGGCACGGTTGTGCAGCATGCTCACCCCAGGCTGACTGCAGTGAATGCATCCATCAAGCTCCCAGGCTGACTGCAGCGCACATTATTATCTGGCACCAAGGCTGACACTCACCTCGAGGTTGTGGGGCTCGGGGCGAGTCACCACAGTCGGCTGGATGTTGCTGGGGTGGATGACCCCAAAGCACCCGTGCCTGCCAATGCTGCCGCCGCTGCTGGCCTTGTGCGTGACGCACCACCTGATGCACACACAGAGAGCCAGGAAAGGTGTCAGCATGCCTCACGCTGCTGCATACAGGGCAAGAGCATGTGCTGCAAGATGTTGACCATATGCTTGGCTGCCCTGTGACCGCTTGCCCTTGACATGCAAGATGGCATCAGGCAGTGCAGCCCACATGGCAGGCTATTTCTGTTGCTGTTGCCTCAGCAGAGCTCCATGATATGTGACTTGCTTCCTGTAGTGCTTGGCAGTCGCTTGGCTCGGTTGTAAAAGGGGGTGTAAGACGACGTGCAGCCGCCCTGCGCAGGGCACGCTGCTAGTGTGCACACAAGCCGGCGCGTCGTCACCATGTTTGTCAGCAGCCTGCGGTCTTACCGGGGGCACAGCAGGCCGTTGGTGGCCATGAAGAAGGTCCTGCTCTTGCAGCCCTCCATGGTTGTGCTGCCTTCTGCATCAGCCCCGTAGGCGTCAACCCTGCAGTCACGTGATAGGCAGCAGGGCAACGACAGTGACGCGCATGCAGCAGAGGACACCAGCTAGCCACACTGCGCCGCGTGCTGGCTGTGCTGGAGGAAGTGCTGTGGCGTGGCACCAGCTGCATTGCTACCACCCTAGCAAACAGCAGCACTTGACAAGATCAAAGCCTCGCCTGATCGCCCTTTCAGGAACCAAACAAGGCTTATAGGGCATGAAGCACTCCATGACAAACTCGCATGAGAGAAGGACGATAGAAACAGAATGCGCCTCAAAGGGCATCCAACAGACCATCCACAAACCTGTCAGCTGCACCAGCTTATGCCCAACAAGCTGAGGTGCACCGGTGCATGCGGTGCATAGGGGAGTTGCCAGCCTCACCTGTACTTGGGGTCGTTGCCGGTCTTGCCCAGCAGGCCCTTCGCAGGCTTGGGATCGGTGCCGCCGCCTGTGCACCCGGACTGCAATGCACAGCACACAAACAACGCATGGCATGCACAGTGAAGGAGGCAATATACTGCATGCTCTGCGGTGAAGTGGGTGCAAGATGTGCACGCTAGGGTCATGCCGTAGCGTCACCTAGATAATCCCATGCACCCGGCAGCGGCCATCCTCACTACGTCACTATGCATGCAGACAGTGGATTACTTCAGCTGCATGCGTCATGTCGAGCACTAGCTGTCTTGACATGCAACACACCTTCAGCTTCACGCCCTCCAACACGAACTTGCACGCGTTCAGCTTTTCCTGCTCCTCCTTTGGCATTGCAAAGAACAGCTTGACGCGGTCAGCCCTCAGCTGCATGTCACACACAAACAGGGGCAGAAGGGACAGACTCAGGCAATCCAGCGATGCACACACCATGTGGCACATTGCCTCACACGGCAACACAGCAATCCAGTGACCGGCTGCGTTTTGCAACAGCTTGAGCTTCTGACCCCATTCCCTGCTGCACTCCTGTGCGATCTGGCAGCACCTCAACATGCCCTCGGGTGGAACTGTCCTGGAACACTGTCCCTGTCCATGATGCTAGGCAGGTCAAACCATCCTGCAAAACCCAAGCTGCAACCAACCTTTCTGTCTTCTGCGGTTGCTGGGACCGCGGCTGCATGCCAGCAGCCATTGCATGAGGTGCCTGCACACATGGGGGCAGAAAGCTCGTTCAATTAAGACCCATACGTTTGCTGCTGGAGGCAGCCCAGCAAACATCCCCATGTTTGTTTGCCCACCCAGCTAGCTGCAAGAGGTCACATCGCACAGTAACACATCAGCACCTGTGAGGGAGGGGGCCGAAGGGCTGAGCAGCGGGTCAGTGTAACAAATGCACCTGAGGTGCCGCAATTAGCTCAGCCATAGCACGCCTAATGTGGCCAGCGCGACGATGTGCCCTGCCTGGGTCGTACTCACGGTCTGGGTTGGTGACAACTCCCGGCAGGTCGCGATAGCAGACACCTGGCCGCTGCTGGGAGTCCTTTGGCAGGGCCTCCATGCGCAGCAGGTCGTCCACGTTGCACTGATGCGGCCTCTGGTCACGCAGCGGGCCCAGCACGCCCTCAGTCGCATATGCCTTCTTCATCTCCTTCATGCGTCTCTGCAAGGGGGTGGGGCAGCAGCAGCCAGTGCCGTCGTCAGATGCTGCAGCTGCCGAACTGCACAATGGCCTCTGCTGCTGCGCTGACCATTTGCTGTTCAGCACACGAGGCTGTACACAGCTGCTATAAGCAGCACCAGCCTTGCTGGGTGAGGTGTGATTATGCAGCGACCGACCAATGGAGCAGACCACACCCAACCTGCCCGGACCCTCAGCTCACCACGCCAATCATCTGCGTGATGGCATGCTGCTGGGTCTGTGCCATCAGCAGGATCTCCTCAGCCCGGTCTTGGTCGCCATCAGCTGCCAGGTGCCTGCGCTGCACCTTGCGGGTGAAGTCCCGCTCCTCACCCATCTCCTTGCGCAGCTCTGCACAGCATGGGACGGCAAGCACACATTCAGAACACCGAAGACGCCCGCAACACATTCAGCGCATGTGTAGCTACAGGTGACAACCCAACTGGCGGCCATGGCGCAGGCGGCAGCCATCTCTACACATAACAAGCCCAGGTTGAGCAGCCGTGAAACATATGCAGCCTGAGCCCACCTTTGGCGTCCTCAGCGTCCTCTTCATTCTCTTGGCCCTGGCTTTGCCCCTGGTCCTCATCTTCATCAGAGTCCCCCTCATCCTCGTCCTTGTCACCGTCGCCAGCGGGTGTGGCCTTGCCTGCCTTCCCAAAGGTCTCAGCCAGCTTGCGAGCCTGTTGGGTGCTGTTGCTGCTGAGCCACTTGCAGGTCTGGCACAGGGCCAGCATCCCCGCAGCCATGACCTGCATTGCCACCAATAGCGTGGTCCATTCAGCCGGCCAACACCTGGCATGCAGCTGTATGTATTGCATATGACAGGAAGCGAAAGCACGAGCGCAGCCGACCCAGTAAAACATAGGCAGGGCTGCCTTGACTGCTGCATGTGCGTCCTGAACGTCCTGAAAGGCCCTGATTAGAGCTGAGCGCATTCGAATGTTGCCAAACCTGCAAACACCAGGCTACGCACCGTGTCCGGGTCGTCGCCGTTCATGGCAGTCTCCACCTCCTCCTGGGTAAACAGGGGCCCCCACAGGGCCATTGCTGCAACACGCAGGCGAAGCACAGCAGAGTCAAAGTCACAGCACCGCCACTAAAAGGCCACAAACACCGTTCCGGGCCATGCCCTCTGCGCTTTGGCCAGCGGCACTGCAAGATGTTCCCAATCCGCATCTTAGCACTCGAACTGTCAGTTCCTTCAGTACGCATGTGCGTAACGGGTGGCCACCACCACTAAGCAGCCCTTGAACTGATTGAGGTTGAGCACAGCTCTGCTACATGTACTGCACGGCCTTACTCACCCGCATCTGCGTGTGCTGCGCGCATCAGCAGCGGCAGCTCGTGCTTAGCAGGCTCACGGCGCAGCCACTGCTGCAGGTAGGTCTGTGGGCCGGATGTGTAGTCCAGGCGCTCAGTCTGCAGAAAAATGGTCAGCACGGTGCCAGCATTTGCAGGATTGTTGAATGCCAGGAAAGGCTTTGATGCGCTCGTGCAGGCACAGTGGCAAGCAACAGCCGCTGCATCACCCAAGCCACACACGCGCTGAAGTACATGTCTTGCATACAGCATGCAAGGATGACTCAGACATCGTGACTGTCAGTCGTGGCTGCGGAGCTGCTGCCTTGACGTGCACACTGCAGTGCTGCCAAACACTGGCAGACGCACACCCAGCTGCACGTGCATCCATCCATCACATAGCTCAGGCCGCATGGTGATGAAACAAGTCCCTCACCTCACTATAGTTGTCAACCTTGGGCAGGTCGCTGATCACATCTCCCCAGGTCTGGAAGGGCAGCAGCTTGGGCACCTCAAGCCCACCAACCTGCACGGCAGCAGGACAACATGGTACGCACGGCTTGACAGCAACTACTAGCAGGCACCGATGTGAAGCTCCGACAGTTCCACAGCTGATTGCACAACAAGGCGCGATGGAGCTCTAGTCGCACAATAGTGGTGGGCCAGTAAGTGCAGCAACAGACGCCTTGTCCCCCTGCCCTTACCTTGGAGCCGGCCGGCAGGGCCTCCACCACGCAGTGTGGGGCATTGGAAGGAAGCCCCAGGCCATGGGCCTTGCACTGCAACCATGACACAAAAGGCTCTGGTTAGCCAATTGCTTCATCTGCCTTTGACAGCTTTGAGAGGCGATGCCGCAGGAGATGACACCACAGTGCGGTTGAGGTGCATTGGGGCAACGGCTGTGCATGTTGAACCTACTAAATCATACAGAGATGGCAACATAAATTCTGCACAACCAGCCGTGATGTTTCCTGCGTCACAACACTCGGGCTATGAGGTCCACACAGCAGCTGCCAGCACCCACAAAGGCAACCTGGGAACATACGTGCCCTCGCCCTGAAAATCACCCTCATGCTTTGCCTCACCTGGTGGGTGGCTGCTGGGAAGGGCGGCAGCTGCTCAGTGCCGGACAGCGCTCCCAGGATGATCACCCGCAGGCGCCCCTGCACAGCCAAGCGGAGACACACCGTGACTGCTTGCTTCTCCGCATGAGACACAGCTGTTGCGGGCATCAAGATGGTCACAAGCAAGAGATACACAGCTGTTGCATGGGCGAGGGGGCGCAAGGGTTAGCAAGTATGACTTACCTGTGGTGCACCGTAAAAGCCGGCTGTCAGGACGCCCACACGGCCCTGGTAGCCGTGCTGCAGCATGGTGATCATGCTGAAGCGGGCGTACTTGCCGTCCTCCTTCTTGAGGATGTCAGTCACCTGCGGATCACCAAACATAGCAAGGTGTCTAGCCGTGTCTGTATGCTTGTGTCATCCGTTGGAGCAGCTGCTTTTGCTTTTGGCACATTGACCTCACATGCAGGAGGTGATGTCGCATCTGCTGCCATAGGCAAAAGCCACATGTGATGCCGTCTGGTATGTGCTTGCAAGTGGGGCTGATCATAGGCTGCAAAGGTGTTGATCGTGTGCTGGCCTCAAGGGCCCTGCCATGTTGCAGTCATGGGGTCTGCGCACCTGCTCAATCAGCAAGTACGAGGGCTGGTGGTGGTCGATCATGCCCATGTAACTTGCCACGAGGCGGTTTTTTGGGTCCACCATTACGTCCTCCTGGCGTGCCTGCCGGTTGAGGCCACTGACGTTCTGCACCCACAACCACACGGCAGCACAACAGCAGTGGTGCACACCTGGTTAGTGAAGGCCTACAAAAGCAGGGTGCCACTGCATCACATAGTGCTGTGCTGAAGATGCGGCATCTCAAAAGACCCCTGCAACGACATGTGGCGTGACGACAAAGCGCACACAAACCCAAAAGACAGTAGGAAGGGATCATCCAGTGCTGTGCATACTACACACCTGGCAAGGGGGCCCGCCAGTCATGAGGTCGATGTCGCCAGGCAGAGGGATTGTCTTGTCCGCCACCATCCTGAGGAGGAAGTGCCGTGTGGGCGGGATGGCGTCGTCGAGGTGCATGAGGGCCTCATGCTCCCAGGCCCAGTCCATGCTCCTGCAGGGTTCAGCAGGGTTCAGCAGGCAACATGATGTGTCCATGTGCAACCAATTTGGTGACAAAGGCTTGCACCTCAGCATGTGGCTGTGTGAAACTTCAGTCAATGCAGGCGACACACTTGATCATACATGGAAGCAGGGACGGTAGAAGCGCTGCTTGCCTGGGTGAGTTTGGGAAAGTTGAGGACAATGCAACCGCAACAAGGACAATGTGATGTTGGTTCGTCACATGCCTTGCAGACAGTGCGCCTTACCCTTCACGCTGGACCTGAAACTCCAGCCAGCACTCGTAGGATGTGAGGGCGCCCTCCATCTGCTTGCTGCTGCTGCCCGCCTTGACGCGCACCGCGCAGTCGCGGATGCGCACGTCCCGCACCTCCACCACCTGAACACCAGCATGAATACAAGCAGCAACCACAGGTGAGCCAGAAGCGGCAAGGACAACGAGGTTGACCATGTGCAGTAAGTGAATACCTGCTGGCAATTCAAGCTCAGGGCATCACAGGGGCTGACAGAAGGGGGAAAAAAGAAAAAGTAGGCAAGACAGAATCCAGCTCACGCCCATACCACCAGCACTGGTTACCAACAGCAACAAAACCAATGCTAGCATCACCATGCAAGTCAAGCTCACCTCCCCAAGGCCCTGTTCCTCAATCAGGGTGAGGTTCTCCTCAATCACCGCCAGCTGCTGCTCCCAGGCTGACTCATATGCCTTCAGCACTGCCTGTTCCTGCTGCTCCTGCTGCTGCTTCAACTCCTCCTCCTGCTCCTTCAGGGCCTTCTTCTGCTGTATCTTTGAGACCTTCTGTTGTGCGGCCTGCTCCCTCGCCTGCTTCTTCCGCTTCTTCGCCCCACCCTTGCCGCCCTGCGGCTGCTGGGTGTGAGCAGCTGCGGCATCCAGCAGCTCCTGCGGGGCCTCCCGGGGCAGCACCACCTCCAGCAGCCGCTCTGCGCGCTCCTCAATGCTGCCGCTGCTGCTGTCGAAGCCTGCTGGCGTCAGCTGCACATCTGGCAGCGCCTCATAGCACTCGTCAAACTGGGGCTTTGGCAGCGCTGCTTCTGCCTCTGCCTTGAGCCGCCTGAACTCGCGCAGGTGTGCTGCCTGCTTGAGCGCTGACTCTGCAAGCTGCTGCGTGACGGGGACCTTGTCTTCCGCCGGCTGCATCTGCACCAGCACCTGCCGCACCTGAGACACAGGCTTGCCCAGCAGCGACAGCAGGAGCTTCTCCATCTGCTTGCGCGCCTTCTGGCCCTCCTTGGCTGAGTAGACAAACGGCAGGCAGTCGTCCGGGTTCTGCCCGCCACTGCAGCCCACGCCCTGCATAGCGCGGTGCAGCCACCCAGCAGCAAGCAGGGAATCACAGGTGTGTGCGGGTGCCAAAACATACATCACAAAAATCTGCATGTGCAGGCAATGATAAGGCCATTGCACTCATGTAGAAAGGTAATGCTGATCCCCCGCCAGCACGGCACATGCAGTCACCCTCATCAGCAGAGAGCCACCCAGCTCGGCACAGCTCACCTCTGGCATGTGCTGCCTGCTGTAGCGCTTGCCAGGCGGCAGCTTCAGCAGCTCCTGCAGCGCTGACCGCTGCTTCCAGCCAGGGCCCAGGTACTTGTCGCAGCATGCTGCAAACTTGCGGTGCAGCTGCTGCAGCTCCTCCAGGCCGCAGCATGACACCTGGGGTCATGCAACACGAACGAGATGTGGGCTCCCACACCATGCAAGCTCAACAATGTATAGTTTCTCACTGTGCAGTGTGTGGTGTCAATAACATAGCTTACTGCTTGAGCATAGTGTACGGGTGTAGCCCGTTGGGTGTCTGGTCAATTTATCATTTGAGATGCATGCATCACAAGTGGCAACAGCAGGAGAAGCCCAGCATTGAATGCAAGCCAAATGCGCAAGGACGCCATAATTGGGTGCTGTCAGTGGGTGGCCAGCAGTGGACTCACAAAGGCGTCAGGCTTGTTGGCCGCATATGTCGCACAGGCACTGGGATTGATGTCGTTAGCCCAGGCGCTAACGATGCATCCGCAGTCCTCCAGCTCCTGCGCCATGTAGCTCAGGCCCCCGCCACCAGCAAACAGCTCCAGCTTGTGCAGCTTCCGCAGGGGCTGTCATTACAGCAATATGGCAGCAGCGCAGGGAAAACACACAGACTTGCCGTCGCAGCATGCAGAAGGTTTGATGTCAGCAATATGTGCACATTCCTTGCATCAAAGTGCAATCGGCCTCTGCGTTGTGCTATGGATCAAGGCGCCTTCCATCACAGCAACAGACCTAACCGTGCATGCGCCCTGCAAAGCATTTTTTTGATGGCAGCGGTGCTGTTGCACTCACGGGGTTGCTTTGCTCATGCTCCTGCACTGCAGCGGCAGCAACAATGCTGCCAGCCCCTGCAGCCTCATAGTCCAGTTCAAAGTCCAAATGGGGTGCACCACGGCTGAGGGACATGAGTTGTTTGTAGCCGCCGTCCTTGTCGCCCAGCGTCAGCTTGCCACGGAGCTTCTCAATACCGCCGCACCATACTTGTCCCATACCTGCGCAAACGAGCCAGCATTGACGACAGTGGAAGCGCATGCAATGGTGACGCTTGCGTTCAATGATCGTCATTATAATGTTGCAGGATGTAGTTGTCTGTTGCTGGCTCAACTTGGCACTGCCTTGCTTTGTTTCACTGTGTGAAGACAGAGCTTGAGGAGGGCGCAGCTGACACATGCCAACTTGGCTGCATCTCCTGGGCTGGCATGGACCGGTGAGCTGTGTTGGTGCACCGCCCTTCTTGCTTCACAGACACCTGCTTGATTGATCTGGTGACCACTGCTGCATGGGACCATACGCACACCTGTTTGTACAGCGGGGACCAGGTCGTGAAGTCCGCATGCATATCCTCAAACGTCCAGAAGTCCTTTTGCTGTGGGTTACATGCATACAGACGGCAGCAAGGACATGGCATGGACGTAACAGCACAGTGTGGTAGAACATGCAAATGCCATCAAACAGAGGTTGAAGACAAAGGAAGGCATGCATCTAGCAATTTGTGCAAGCCTCAACACGCCCACGCAGCCTTCCGCACTCACACACTCTGCAGCGTCCCGTGTGCAGCATGCAGGTGGCTGCTGAGCACCTGTGCGCTAGCATTCAGGACACCTACCGTGAAGCCGTTATAAAAGTAATCTTGGTCTTTGTCGAAGTCAGGGTGGGCCTCCAGCACCTGCTGCAGCGTGTTGATGCCAGGTGCCACAAACTTGACATTAGCAGGCCTGCAGCACATGGCAGACGCAGCAGTGCCGACGGGCCTTGAGTCCAACACGGGTCAGGTGGTGTCCAACCTGTGCTGTGGCTCAAGTGCGCTGAGCTGCTGAATACATGCAGGCAACATGCTCATATTCTACACTTTGCCAGGCGTGTCGATGTGCACAAGCAATAAACTCATCCAGGTGCCGATACAGCACCACCAGGCAAACCTGGGAAAGCATTGCATCCTCCCAAAGCCTGGGCCGGTTGTGGCCACACCACATGCGACATGACCTTTCAGCATCAATGGAAGGTTGACCAAAGGCTCAAAGCATTGCTTGGCTGGAACAGCTGAGCGCAAAATTGCAGCTTCCGACGCTGAAAACCCCAGCTGATAAGACGACAGGTCAGCACACACTGAGGCTGCTCTTGCATGTTTGGGGTTTGATGCCACTCACTCGTTGATCTTGCTGATGTCGTAATACGTTGAGTACCGCTGGTTGTCGACAGCGGACCCACACAGCCACAGGCGGCGAGGGAAGACGTCACCCGCCACTGGCAGAACCTTCAGCCGTTGGTCCTGCAACAGGAAGGGTGTGGTCAGTTAAAGGCAACACCGCAAGCAAAGCATCAACATGTCTCATGGCCCTGCTCACCATCAGGAGGGCAGGCTTCACTCGCCATTCTCAATGCCAACCCTGTTTCCACCATCACCGCCGCCATCGACCAGCACAAGCAGAGCAATGCTGAATGCCATGTACACCATGCCCCCTCTGCACCAACCGAACTCACCAGCTCCTCCTTGGTCAGCTTCTTGCCCTTCTTGTCGGTTTTCTTCTTGATGGCCTCGGCTAGGTCGGTGTCCTGCCAGGCATAACACCGCATGGCACAGCGCAGCAGCACAGCTCACCAGCAGCAACCAAAGTGATAGCACTCTGCTTTGATAGACGGTGAGCCGCATGTTCATGAGTGCACATGAACCCATGCTGATGCAGCCATGACATCACCATTACCAGCTGCAGCACCACGTGCACTTTGTGTTGCTAACCCCCTGCAGCCCCAGCACACAGCAGGCACTCACCGGCATTCGGTACATCCAGTTGATGCCGATGAGCCTTTCACCATTGGTGGTGAACACAATCTCCACCACACGCGCCACAACCAGGTCGTCTTGCTCCTGGCCATTCTCGTCCTCTTTGGCATCATTGATTGTGACATAATCACCCAGCTCAATCTGCACATACACAGCGCTCATTCAGACACAGCAGTGAGGCCGTGCAGTGAGGTGCATGGGGGCGCATGGGCAAGCCAAGGAAGCCATGTGCATGCGACTGTGTGTGTGCAGTCATCAAAGGTGGGTGTCCTGCAAGCAGGCGCTTGTGCTCAGAGCATAACGCCTTGCATGCTGCTGACATGCGGAGGAGTTTGCATGGCGGTCGCAAAAACAGCAGCTTTGCATCTCCACAGCCAGCATGTTTGGTTGCTCACAGTCCAGGGCTTGTCGTGTGGGTCTTTCGCGTCGCCTTGATGGAGCTTGTGGAAGTAGAACAATCCAGCTGGAGGGTTCTTCTGCACAGGTGCACAAGATTGCAAGACAGGCAGCAGCACAATTATGCCCTGTGATTTGCCAGTGCTTGACCTCAAACCATGAACCACTGCCTCCATCGCACGGCAGAGATGGGTCTGCATGCAGGCGGCCATGTGTGAAGGGCCACAGGTGCCCACTGACTGTGCCACGCAGTGCTGGGCCTTCCATCCCCTCCTGCAATGAAGAGGCGTCGCTAGCCCCAGGCAGATGTAAGCCACACCCACCTCATCTTCCTCTTCCTCCTTCTGAAGCCGTGTGAGCTGCTGCATCGTCCTCACGTTCTTCGAGAAACAGGTTGGGCTTGTTGCCCCAGTGCGCCAGGGTGGAGGCCTGCACGACATGCGATCCAACCAAGCACATAAGCTTATGTCAGAACAGGCACTGCAAAGATCCACACCGCTTGGGGTTCCGTGTGTGAGCGTGACGAGCCGTGCTGGCATCTACTACCTCTTGCAGTTGCCTCGGCAGCACAGCACCATCGGCACCAATTGCGCTGTAGAGGTGGTGCCTGATGCCTGTCTTCACGGTCCCTGCGTTCAGCAGCCACCCACCTTGTCAAGCACAGCCCCTTCGAACCGGAAGCAGTCCTTGTCAGCTGTAGCCCTGTTGTACTCTGTGCTGACCCATTTGAGCAGTGCAGGCTCCGCGCCAGGGTCCTGAAGCCACTCGGCAGCAACAAAACCTGCAGCCATACCATCAACACAGCGGTATCAGCGCTAGAGCGGTTGCACGACTGCTTGTTACAGATCGCAACAACTGCTTGGGGGCCAAGCAGCACAGCACCGGGGCAAATCAGGCTGCTTACCTTCTGGGACAGCCATGATTATTGATCAGAAGCTGATTGAAAGCCCGTAGCATCAACCGTGACCCGACAGCGTCAGGGCAAAATGGCCTTCACTGATGTGATGCAACCTCAGCCTGTTCAAGGGTGCTATGCGCAAAGTTGCCGTCGTTCTGGTAGCCAACATGCCACGGGATAGACGATGATTGATGAGTTTGGAGCTCAAATTTCAACCTGGCGGTTTGGCACTTTGAAACAAGCAAGAGCACGGCTTGTGGCTATTATGCACGGCTCTTGAACTTCAATCTGCAAACCCATCTTTGAGGTTGGGTGGGTGGGTGGGTGGGTGGTTTTCATGTGAGACCAACATGGGATGTCGTGATGCACTGTGTTTCAGGGGGGAAACAGTCCCTTGTAAGGTTGGTCTGATTTGCTGGAGTGCTATTGCTTTCCAACTACTTATGGTGTTGATCCAGCTGCCCAGGGTGGTGAAGCACTTGGCATGTTGCTCACAGGAGCTGTAGTGAATACTTCATGCCAATTGTACCATGCAGGTCACTAGGCTGCCCCGCGTCTATAGCAGTGTGTGCTAGCTAGGTATTTCCTTGGTGTACCTGCAGATTGTGGAATGCATGCAGCAGTGTGCAGGCAGCCCGGATGTCGATCGCTGCCAGGTTGTCAGAGTGAATCAGGCACCAAGGCACACGGTGCAGTTCAGCAGTATATTCACAACCAAGATCTTTATGATACATTGATGGTCGCTTGCCGTGAATCCGATCGGCATCTGGCTGTAGTTAGTCAAACTGACTAATGGCGAACAGTTGATCACAGCTGATCGGTCTATGTGGGGGGTCTCCCGCCATACAAAGGTCGACCCAAGTTATAATCTGCGCTGCATCTTCCCCTGAGCCTCGCGCGCTGAACAATGCCGTTTGCACTGCTTCAGCACCACACCACGCCATGCACATGTCAATTGCGAAGCAACAGGTCTCTCGATGCATTTGGAAGGTCTCGTGTTGTAAAGGACGCACGCAGGCCAAAGCTGCTAGCAGTTGCAGAGTCAAGCAGGGACTTGACAACCTCCACCCTAGAGTCCAGCGTAGATGAGGCCAGCAAACAAGCTGCAGGGAGGCGTTGTTGGGCCTTGGCATTGCCCCCACTCCAGCAGAGCAGCTGTTTGACAGGGTGCACATCAATGAGTGGACTCCCCTCCTTCTTGCATATGCCCCCCTGGGCTTTGCACTGGCAACAGTCAGGATGGCGGCCTGGATTTTGGGCATCGCACTGGATGCCTCCTGGTTCAGGAACAAGGCAGTAGTTGATGCCTACATGGCATTGCTGGGAGTCACGGTCAAGTGGGAGGGAGAGCACAACATACCAGACGAGGTGTGTGCAGCTGGTTGATTATCAGGTGGCTGCCAGTGCTCCTGCACATCCTCATGCCTGCTTTGTGACAGTGGGGCAGAGGTGCATTGTGTCACAGCATGAGAGGGGCAGGCGCAAGCAAGCAAGTCAGCACTATTCGTGTCGCCCAGCACAGTCATGTAGACCACCAGCAACAACGGTGACACACTACATGCTCTGTGTGCCGTCACACACCCTGACTGAACCACCCCTACCACCCTGCCTCCCTCCCGCCTGCCATCTCTCCCGCACTTCACACACCCCTGCACCCCCCCCCTGCAGCGCCACGTGCTTGTGAGCAACCACGTCTCCACTGCGGACCTGCTGATGCTGTTCCAGCGGCCGCAGCGCTACGCGCACCTCATCACCACATCGCTGCCGCCCCAGGTGTACTCCTGCCAGCACCTGCCAGCCATCCTGCAGCCAGCAGACAAGCGCACCTATCTGGCCCTGGCACAGGCACAACCACAGCAGCAACAGCAGGGGCACGGGCAGCACCAGCAGCAGGCGCACAGCCAGCAGCAGCAGCTGTCGCATGGTTTGGACGCGCTACACCTGCAGGGCAGCAGCAGTGGTGGTATTGGAAGCTCGCACTTGCACAGCCAGCACTTAGAGGGTGTGTCCCACCTGCAGCAGCAGCAACAGCTCGCCAGCAGCCCTTCTTTTGCCACCGCATCACCCAGCAGCGGCACCAGCAACGGCAGAAACGTCAGCAGTGGGCAGTCAGGCGCTGCAGACCAGCAGGAGCAGCCAAGTGTGCACCTGTTCCCGGAGGGTGGGATGACTAATGGCAAAGGTAAGCCACTGGACTAGCTTGGGCGAGTGTAGCAGCAAGTAGTGGTGTATCTGTCATGTACTGTATGGATGGCGCCAGCACCTAG
Organism: Desmodesmus armatus; assembly: GCA_007449985.2. Lineage (NCBI taxonomy): Eukaryota > Viridiplantae > Chlorophyta > Chlorophyceae > Sphaeropleales > Scenedesmaceae > Desmodesmus > Desmodesmus armatus. Next base: position 121,726 of record VIIQ02000048.1, on the reverse strand, counting down.
TTGTGCCGGATTGCAGCACCATTTCTGTTTTTCAGCATCTTGCGCCCTTTTCAGCGGTTTACTCAGTAGCTGGGCCTGATCGCTGGTGCCAGAAGCAGCAGTGTGGGAGTGACGGTCCTACTCCAGAGTGCCGAACACTGCTTGTGGCATGCTCACCACACCTCTTGCAGTTCAAGGCAAACTTGTACCTTGGCCACTGCTGCAGTCACTTGCACCGCCACCTGCCTCCTGCTTTACTGCCCCCCCTCTGCACAGATACCTGTGGATATTCACTGCCAAACACACCCACCCTTCCCCTTTCCCCCTCCTTGTGCAGGCATGATGCGCTTCAGTCGTGGCTTCATGCTGTTTGCCGACAAGCTCCCTGTGGTGCCCGTGGCGCTGCGGGTGCAGGGGGCCTTCCCCCAGATCTGCACCCACACCATCAACTCCCACTTCTTGGTCAACCTGTTTTGGTGCAGCTTCCAGCCCTGGACTGTGTTTGAGGTGACAGCCCTGCCAGCCATGAGGCTGGCACCAGGGGAAAGCAAGGCCGGGTTTGTGCAGCGGGTGCAGCTGGCGATCGCACAGGAGCTGGGGGTGTGGATCACGGAGCTGAACATCCAGCAGAAGCGGCAGCTGGCAGGTGGGGGCAAGCCGGCCAGGCAGCAGCAGCTGAGGAAGCAACAGGCAAAGCAGTGAAGGCGGATCAGTGCTGAGCAGCTGTCTGTTTGGGGGGTATTGCAGCGTGGCCTAGTGTGGTTGTGGTGTGGTGTGGTTATGGTGCTGTGTGGCGCGGTGTGGTGTGGCGCGGTGTGGTGTGGTGTGGTGTGGTGCGAGGCATGGCGTGGCGTGTCCACACGGGGGCAACACATGCGGGTTGCAATGACTTATGTCCGCGTCCGCTGCAGAGTGTATTTCACTGGGCGGTGGTTCCTGCCCTGCTTTGAAGTGTTAGTGGTGGACTGATGGACTGCTGCCAGGACAGTGTCCGGACCCCCGTTACGCACGTGGCCAGGTGACGAACGCAGTGCAGCTGGGTCGCAAATGCTTCCTGCGCACATCATGTGCTGGTGTGGGGAGTGTTGTGGTTGTGGTTGTGTCAGGCTGGGATTTTCAGGGTTATTTTCGTTGACTTGCTTATTTTGTTGGTGCCATTGCTGTCACTGAGTGATCTTTTCTTCAGTCGTGTATGGAATGATGCAATTTTGTGAGCTGTTCACAAGGTTCCCGCCGAAAACATCAATGGAGTTCATCGATTGGCCTCGATGTTTGCCAGTACATTAAGAGCATGGGGAGGTGGGAAGGGGGGGTCAAAAGAAGCTTAGGGGGATGGTGTCCACGAGGCAAAAGGAAAGAGTATGCTTAAGCGGAAGTGCTTGAAGGCTGCAAATAACACCACCAGGCAAACTCACAACCGTGGGTCATCGTCAGGTGGTCACCACCGATGCTCGTGGAGGGCAGCTTGGTGACGAGATGGGTGTAAGGGTGCTTTCGGTTTAAGTTGAGGGAGGGGACCTCAGAAATCAGTGCCAAGTAGCTGAAGTAGGCAACAGTGTGGGTGTGCACAGAACCTGGTGAGGCAAGCCTTGTCCTTGTAGGAGGCTGCCAAGGTGCAGAGTGGTGTTGGGGTGTGTGGGTGATGGTGAGGGGTCAGGGACGGGGGGGGGGGGGGTGTTCACACTTATTAGTGGAGGTTCAGGTGGGTTGTGGTGGGATTAGCCTGCGGGCAGTTCCAAGGGTTGGCCGGGACCTAAACCCTTCGTCGACAAACCTGCTGAACGGTAGGCTAATCATCACCACTCTTTTCAATCCTTGAAAGGTTATATGTGCGGCACGCCAGACACAGGGGCAAACGGACTACTTGTTGACGTTGCTTCCGACAGAAACAGCACAGATGTCGGGCTTACGCCAGTTGCTGGTGGGCATGACGCCATTCTTCGCTGCAGTGGGAGTCATGTACCACTATGGAGTTCTTGACACGCAGCCGCACCCCACGTAAGCGCCCCACGCGGTCGTTTTGGCTGCTGTCTTCCGGAACCATACTGGCTTCGCAGCTGCGTGTCGCTGCGTGTTGTAGCTGCTGCACACGGCGTTTTGAGGTTGTAACGTGCTGCTCATGATGGCTGTACGTCCCCATGCATGCAGCAGACCCTGCTGACTGTGCTTTCAGATTAGGCTGCTGACTGGGCCTCTTGACTGTGCTATTTTGGTTGCTTTGCAGGCAGCACTACTACCAGCAGATGCGCAAGGAGGCGGACAAGCAGTGGCCAAGCAAGAACAAGAAGCTCGACTGGATGCTCGCGCTGGCCCATGGCACTTAAGCAGCACAGTGGCTCTCTCCTGCCAGGAGACCACAGCTTGTAGCGCGACCCTGACAGCTTGCCTGTGTGTGGCTTGCGATCTTGACAGCACAGCTTTTCCTTCCAGCGTGGCAGTGACAGCAGGGCCTGCCAGCACGTGGTGTGTGTGATTTGACTTTATGGGGGCATCAGTGCAGGACTATGCTGCACGGCATGCTGTGACATGCATGTGGGCATCACAATACCACACAGACGCTGCTGGCAGCTATCGTAGTAAGCAAGTGTTATGATGTATTTCAGGGATTTCCTTATTCACACAGCTTGCGCAGGTGCACCCCCACCATCTGTGCCTTTGCTGTGATGGGCGTATGCTGGGCGGCCAGCGTGCTGGGCCGCCCGCCGGTCTGCAGTTTGCACTTGACTTTATGCATGCATGCTGTGTGTATGCTTTTGTTTTCACATGTACACCAATTTTGCCAACGTGCTGCTCGTGCGCACGCAGATGACCCAGCCAGCGCATTGTTGGTCTGTTCACGCGGCTTGCTTTTGACATTTTCGTCGGGGTATTTTGGACATTTTCGTCGGGTGTTTCGGTTGTCCAACAGGGCTTGTTCGTGTATGGCCTCTTTTTGCCCCTGGAGGTGTGTCTGCCGAGCACCCCTGTGTCTGCTTGCCATCATCCTCCCTACATTGCCGTTGGTTTGGTCCTTTTCCAGAGGGGTTACAGCCACATACTCATATCAACTCCCCTCTGATTTTGCATGCAAGTTTGTTGTGCTTGGCGCGCTTTGTTGTGTCGCACAGTGGGTAGGTGGGTTGTGATGGGCGGTGCCCAGCAGTGCAGGTGTTGGGGTGCGTGGGGGCGGTCTTTGGTAGTGCCGCTTGGGATGCAGGCTTCTGGTGCCAAGGGGTGGTACCTGTTTGCAGCAGTTACAAGACCCCTGCAGCACTCTGTCATCTTGTCAAGCCAGCTGCATCGGCTTTTTTCAAGCAGTTCCGTTCAACTGTTGTTTGATGTAACACGTTCATGTGAGCTTCCTGCTGGTGCGGGTGTGGACAGATTGTTAGGTATAGCTTGGAAGATCCAGCCATGCAAGCGTATGCATGTAGACACATGTCGTAGGGTAGTATATTCTGTAAGGGCATCGCCTCTTCGTAAAGGGAGCTGTCCAGGCAATCTTCGTAAAGGGAGCTGTCCAGGCAAACATGTATGCCCACAGGTGTGTACCCTGAAGCAAGCACCGAGACAGAGCAGCATCATTATGACCATTGTATTACCCCAGAGCAAGGGCAATAAGCAAATTGCAAGACACATCCACTTGACAGCCAAGCACCAGCACTGTCGAAAAGTATGGGTTGGGCAATCAAACACAATACAACAACGGTGTTTTAGAAAAAGAAACCACCCTGCTGCAGGTTGTGCATCTCCAATTAAAACATAAGCCCTCCTTTGGACTGTCGGTGCATTCATGTGTGCAAATGGAACCAGGCCGTCGTATGCCGCAGCTGGTGGCCCATGCATGTCGGCAGCCACACATCAAGACCCATGCATGTCATCCATGAGAGCCTGTGCCTGTGCACACAGCTCCGCCAGGGTGGCGGTGGCAGGGTTTGGCTGCACTGCTTGCTGCTGTGTGCCCTTGTGTGCTGAGGCATAGTAGTGCTCCTCAAGCCGCACCAGCAGGGCCTCTGCCTCTCGCCGGATGTGGTCAAGACCCCTGGGGGGGGGGGGGGGGGCAGACATGTGTCACGCGTCAGGAGATGAATAGGCAGGTGGCTGATATGTAGGCACGACAGCTGCAGCTGGTGGTTCTAGCTTGCTCAACAGCTTATGCAATGTGTTGTTTCATCAATTGCCCATGAGAGTAGGCAGTGAGCAAGCAGGTGCCGACTGTGTGTCATGTTATCAACAGGGTGCAGCAGTGGCTGGCTTGATCAAGAATACACACATGGTCACTGTGTGATTGCCATTGTCACAGCCAATGCATGTCCTGCTGACTGTGGCGCGAGCAAATCAGGACAACTGCCGCCTGATGGACAGTGTCAGCAGACACAGCACTTCGTCTCTGCCTCCATCAAGTGCATCAGCAACCCATGCTGATAACTCCCCTTCCCGCATCGACTCATGGCAGCAAAACGCGGAATTCTGCACCGGGTTCAAGTCAGGGTCGGCTACCCACCTGTCTATGTGGTAGCTGTCGTTCTGCACCTCGCTGGACATGTCGTGCATGTTGCGTGTCAGCAGCTCCACATCACTGATGATGGCTCCCTTCTTCAGCTCTGACACAGTGTGCACACACTGGTGGCCTGCAGATGGATGTGTGTGTGTGGTGGGGGGGGGGGGGGGGGGGGGCGGGGAGGGCGCACCGGGAACACAAGCAAGGACACAGGGTTGTAGTGCAGTGCAGTGCTCTGTGGGACAGGCGCCTCAGCAATGCAGCTCTGACACATGTGGGGTACATGTGGTCTCACAGGCTGATAAGTTGCATGTTCAGGCAAGCCGATGCGATACTTAAAACAAGCCGCACGAACTGTGTGCCAGTCATGTGCTAAAATACTGCAGACATTGAGACAGCAGGAGACACACACAGATAATTGACGAGACCACGCTGGTGTAAAGGGGGAAAGGCTGGTGCAACGGAGGGACGGCTGCAATGCCTTGACATACCAGGCTCTGCATGTTACAGGCACAACCATCACCAGCTGGGCATGTGGCTGGCATCAAACATGGTTCCCACCCTTCTGGTAGCCCCCCACCACCCCTGACAGGCCACAGGTGTGGTTCGCCCTGCAGTACTGATCAGCACCTAGCCCTTCAACCGCGCACCCCCCCCCCGCAATGGATGTGCCCCCTCCACCAGGCAAGAAACCCCAGTCATCCTTGCACCCCTTACCCTTCACGCCCACCCCTCACCATGCGCCACACAGCGGCTTGGTGCAACCTCCATGTCTACACGCAGGTGAACCTTGCCCAGTTTTTGCTTGCATTGCGGTTCTTCAGTTCACTCCCCCCATGCACGACTGCAACACAGTCAGCTAGGATCCCATGCATGTCTACCCGCTCTGTATCATCTGTGTCGACACCCACGTACCTGCCGTGAGCAGTTTCTCCACCAGGACCTCCAGCAGCTCCCCAGGAACGCGCTGCAGGTTGAGGTGGGACGCCTGCGGGCGGCGCTCGTCAGCACCACCACCCCGCTCAGCACGCTCAGCGCGCTGCTGCGGCTCATCAGCCTCCAAACCTGGCAGAGGCAAACATGGCAAGGGCACAAGAGTCATGTGAGATAATGATGAAAGGTTGGGGGTGGGGGAGGGGGCTGGGTGGAGCAGGCAGAAGGACAAGGTGGGAGTAACCCAGGGAGACAGCACACATGCGACGGTACGGTGTGCCAGGACGCCGTTGCTGCTCCTCCAGAACATGTAGGCTGGTGTGGGGTTGAGCCTGGGTACTTCAGGGCCATGGCGGAGGCCATTGCCCTTGTGAAAATGCCGGGCGCAGTGTCTTGAGTACTATTGGAGAGTATTGCCTCCATTCAGCTGCAGTGCGGGTGGGCTGCCAAAGTGCCTCTGCTATGAGGCTGTGCATGTGTGCGGCTCACCCTCCTTAGTGCCCTTGATGAGGTTGGTAAACTGCTCCACCATGGACACAAGCTCCGTGTTCAGCCGCGTGTACAGCTCTATATTGGTGGTGGCGGTCGTCATAATGCCTGCGACGCTGGCTGCTGCTCCTGGTTGATGTTGGGCTGCGGCAGCGCTGGAATGTCAATCTGAGGAGTCTAGCTGCCGTGCTGCTAGCCTGGGCTGCTGCAGCAGGACCAGGGTGCAGAGCCCCAGGTGTGCTGCAGCAGCCAGTGAGAGGCCCCTTTGCTGTGTGTTGAGGGAGGCAGGAGTCCCCGGTTCTGGTGTGGGGGGCTGCACCACACTCGTTCACAGGGGGGTGGGGGGTCGGAGAAAGTACTGAGGGCGTGGAGTAGCTCACAGCGCTTGCATATCTGTTTGTGCTCCCATTCTGCTATTGTTGCTGGCCGGTGGGATGAGACAGATGGTGGCCCCAGCAAACTTGTTAGATCTGTGAGGTTTTGAGCTGGGGCTTGACAGGAGGTGCAGGTAAAGTCCTCAACAAGCCTTCGCCTTTAACACCTTTACTACTTTTCCCAGCGTTTACCTGTTTGTACTTTGACTCCTGCCTGTTTTACTGTTTGCCCAGCTTCCACTTGACAGAGTGAGTCCTTGGTGTCTCGTGACTTCTGGTGGCACTCTTGGCTCTTGATTGTTTGAGTTGCGTTTACCTTCCGTCGACAAGTCGTCCGAGTGCTCTAGGTCATTCCTGCTGCACAAGAGCAGCAGACATGGCAGCTATTTCTGCAAGGCTCGCCAACATGGGCTTTATGAAGCGCGGTGCGGCCTCTACCGCTGTTCAGCAACCCCAGGAACCGCAGCAACCAGCTGCTCAGCAGCAGTCTCTCAGAGCTGCCTGCAAACAGGAAGCTGCTGCAGTCCAGCACCAGCAGCAGCAGGCCTCCAGGCCACCAGCACCTCCTGCAGCAGCAGGTGCCTCCTCAGGTGCAGCAGACAACAGCAATAACAGCAGTCTCCGGCAGCAGGGCAGCAAGTACAAGCTGTCGGACAACATAGCCAACATGAAGTTCATGCAGCGCGCGCAGCTCAAGCGCTCGCGTGAGGATGCGTTTGAGCAGGAGCAGGCAGCTAAGGATGCAGCAGAGTGGGTGTCAGCCACGGCGGTACAGGACAAGGGGGTCCTAATCCTGCACGAGCGTGACCCGCTGCCTGCAGGTGCCAATGGGCGCATGTGCTTTGGGTTCGGCCAGGCACACGACCTAGCGCAGGCTGAGGAGGCAGAGAGGCAGGCAGCAGCAGAGGCAGCAGCGACAGAGAAGCAAGTCCAGGACGGAGAGATGGGCCGCTTTGGCAAATCCCTGCGGTCAAGCAGGGACGGGACGCCCAAGCGGGACTTCAAGCGGCAAAGGCGGTAGGGTGTACCCCCTGCTCTGAATTGCCTGCTGTTGTTTGTGCTGCTTTGCAGACTTTGTTGTTGATGCTACCATTGCTGCTGCTGCTGCTGCCACCGCGTCCATGCCTCCTTAGAGGTATGAAGTGTAAGCTATTCGTTTGTGGACCTTTCAAGAGCTTTCCAAAGCAGGAAAGCAGGATGTGTGACACAACCACTCGCTGCGGGACAGCTGCATTGGTCTTTGTCGTCTTACAGCTGGTGGGTTATGCATGTGCTCTGACTGGGTGGTGTGTTTCCCCCAGGGGAGGGGCGCAGTCCTCTGCCCAAGGTGTACAGTGAGGGGTGCGCGCCTTGTGCTACATAAATCGTTGTGGTGCGACTAAGCATGCCCTAGTCATTAGGTCACTACAGGCCTTGCCGGCGGGTTGCACAGGTTGGTTCGTCCGAGGCACAACATTGCGTCATCACCAGGAGCGACGATTGGTAGTTTCTTGGCATCGCTCTTGGCATCCTCTCTTGGAGAAGTCTGGCCCCCCTTGAGGCCTTCTGCTGCTGCAGCACTGTGCGTTGCCAGGTTCGGTATTGTGGGTGCGTCTGGTCTGCCGTCTGGGTGGTGGTTATGTCTCCCTCACTGCAGAGCAGGTGATGATACCAATCAGAGGGGCAGCAGAGCTCGATCTGTAGCAGATACAGACGGTGTTGCCTCTTTGTCTGTTGTGTGATGGCACTGCTGCGCGGCTACTGTGCACGCTTCATACAAGCAGTTTGCAAGGCAAAGACTGCCATTCAGGAGGGACTGGGGCAGATCAGGTGTTTTGTAAAGTTGTACAGGCCAGCATTTTTTGACCAGACTGACATATGCCGGTGTGTTTACAGGTCTGTGGTGTGTACCACAGTCGCGGGCCAGTGTAGGCTTGCTGAGCAGAGAGCCATCAGCATCTGGGAGCTTGCCCCAGGGGTGTTGCATGTGGTGGCGTTGTGCCAGGTGTGTTCCTGAACATGTCCCGCCCTTGCTCTAGGTGTGGCTGTGATGCTCAGCTGCTGTCTAGCTTGTTGCTTTGGCGCTGCATGCCAACGTGCATGTTGTCATGCAGGGAATTGTTTGCTGAGAGTTTGTGAGGTGGCTTGCTATTTGCCTCACAGTGGTAACTGGAGTGGGCCGTCAATTCCCTTGGAACGTGGATGTTGATCGCCTTGCACATATACCTGTGCCTTGCCACATGCAGCTGGGGGCAACAATGCACATGCAGCGGAGGGGGCGGGGGGGGCAGTCTCAGTCAGATGTGTTCTCTGCTGCTCTGCTCTCTCGTCAGTTTAGTTGGCGGCCCAACTCACTTTGTGAACCCACATTGGCACCTGGTACACAGTCATAAGCACATCCAGAGTCCAAGCTGCAGCCACAATCCACCAGCTTGTGACATCTTTCTTGGCTCCAAGCTGCATGTGCACACCAGACAGCAGTTGGGCAGAGCACTATGGGTGCTTGCCAATGTGACGCGGTCACCCTCCTCAGGGTTGATCCTCAGTGAGGATTCCTCACCCGCATGGGACCAGGGAGAAAGAGGATAGACATCAAGCCATAAGTAGCATGCCAATCACTATCCTACACAACAAGCAACAGGCAGGCCTCCATGATGTCACAGTGTACAGACCTAAAACCGGCACTCCACGAAAAACGTTTTTCTTAGCATGCCCCCTGTCCGGAAGACAGCGTTTCTGCCTTGCAAACGAAGTGTTATTCGGCAGCGCCATGCCATCAATCGAACTCGCAACTTGACACACATTCAACTTGCATCACCTTGCCACGTCCAACTCATCAGCCCCGATTGCGCACAACCAGTGTTGTGCTGTGTAGTGCAGTATGGCTATCACGCAAACACAGCCATCTCACGTGCAGACGTTGATACAAGCGCAGGCTGAAGCCCTCCCCCTCAGCAGCAGCATGCAGCCAGCACCGCAGGCCCTTCCATGCCTCAACCAGGCTCTGCTGAAGCAGATCAAGGCTCTTGACTTCTCTTTTGTCATAAGCGATGCACAACACCCAGACATGCCCATCGTGTATGCCTCAGATGGCTTCTACAGCACCACTGGTTACACATCTGATGAGGTGAACAGAAGCTTGTGCACGCGAGGTGGCTGTTACTTGTGGGGTTGCAGCCACAGCACCTGGAGCTTACAGCAATGGTGTCATGCAGGTGATAGGCCGAAACTGCCGCTTCCTGCAAGGCCCTGAGACGGAGCGTCAGAAGGTGCGTGGAAGAAGGGGGGGGGGTGCCACAGCACTGAGAACAGCCTGTACCTGGCTGTGTCAGCTGTTCGCGATCATCCAGAAGCAGCGTGTGGATGGATCAGTAGTGGTGCACATGTCATGTCCTGTGCAGATCAGCTTCCCAGAGGTCCATGATGCCGCACAAAGTGCGCACCCACACATGCACTGCCCTGGACACAGTTGTGGGGGCTGCACAGCAACACAAGCCTCCATGTTGATTCTTGTGACTGACAATCCCTTTTTGATTGTACACCTGTAGGTCATGGAGATCCGCGATGCCATCAGGGAGGACCGCTGCTGCCAGGTACAGCGCTCGCTGCAAGGGGTTGGTCGTGGGGAGCTTGTGTCGGGGGGTGGGGATATAGATGGGTCCTGGAGGAGTGTAGGCTTTGATGAGCTGCGCATGTAGCATCAATCACCAGCACAGCAGATGGCAGCCATTTTGACAGCGCTCCAGGCAGGGACAGGCATGCACAGCTTGTTGCATACAGCCATCCATGAGGTCAGCAATGTTCACTGCAAGGCTCTGTCGCTGGGTGCATGTGATGTATGGTGTTGCTCATTGTGCTGCAGGTGTGTTTGGTCAACTACCGCAAGGACGGCTCCACCTTCCTCAACCAGTTTTCCTCAGCCCCATGAAGGTGAGGGTGGTGCTGGTCCCTATCCCCTGAGCCCCCCTTTTGATAGGGGTCGGGGCAGGGTGGTGTGAGCGTAGACGGAAGGAGTGGAGGGCAGGGGAGGGAGGCTTGCTACCGCCAATCCCACCAGCACAGTGGGTGTCCAGTGCTGCCTTGTTGAACATGCAACTAGTGCTCGCTGGGCAGGCTCTAGAGATCTTTGGGGTTGGCATGCTGAGCAGCACCTGTCAAGGTTGTTTGCTTTCGTGGCTGCCTATTCTGGCATTGTCTCAACCGTGTTGTGTCTACTTGCTTACAACTATGTGTGCTTGCTTGCTGGGTGTTTGTCCTTGGCAACAGAACGAGGAAGGCATTGTGACCCATTATGTGGGCATTCAGACAGATGTGTCTGCGGCAGCAGCGGCTGGACTGCTGGACGCACCAGAGCAGATGGCAGAGCAGCAGGCAGCAGGTACGGCACACCAGCACTACAAGTCAACAGCACTACAAAGGCGGCTATCACTACAGCATCAGCAACAAGCATCACAGCAGCAACAGCTAGCTGCTGACTGGCACGTTATACCTGCATGGCGGCGTCATATACACGATATGTCTGCAGCTGTGAGATGGCTTTTGTGTTGGCTAGCTAGCGAGCATCGCTGGGACAGCAGCCAAGCCTTCAGGCCATGTCCCCTGCAAATGTAGCCTCTTGCGTAGCGGACGTGTGTTGTTTGCACTTGTTGTGGCTCGCCAGCTGCTCTCTGTGTGCGCGCGTGCTTCTCAGTGGGTGTGTTATCAAACGACACCTCAATCCTGTATATGGTTTTGTACCCGCACACCTGCTGTTGCTTGCAGTGGCCCTTGGCACAGCAGCAGGCTGCAGCATGTGTGACATGGTCATGCAGCAGCGGGAGGTGCAGCGGCAGCTGCAGCAGCAGCAACAGCAACACGGCCAGCAGCAGCAGCAGCAGCAGGCGGCAGCGCAGCAGCCGCAACAGATGCAGGCGCAGGCGGCACGGCCCAGTTTGGAGAGTGTGCCTGAGGTTGTTCAGGAGGAGGTGGTGCACGCCCTCCGCATCCAGAATGCCTTCATGCAAAGTAGGTTTCCGCTGAGAGCACAACAGCAGGGTTGGCGTACTTCTGACTGAGCAAGGGTTGAGGATGACAGTAGCTGCGTGGGTTGAAGTTGGCGTGTGTTTGTTTGTTTGGATGTTTGGGGACTTGCAGTGATCGACCCAGAAGCCCATCCAGACAAGCTGCGGCAGCAACAGCGTTTACAAATGCCGAAAGGGTTGCAGAGCAATCAGCTGGAGTGGCACGTGGGCGTCACAGTACAGTAGCCATAGACGCTATCAACCAGTCCAAACGCTCACTCGACGCTTTCTCGTTCCTCTGCCTACCATCACCCTGCAGGCCCCCAGGCTGGTGCGTGCAGCCTGCCCTCCAGCCTGCTGCAGTCCCTGCTGAAGGTGCAGGCGGCCTACGTGCTGTCAGACCCACGCCAGCCCGACTGCCCCATCGTGCATGCCAGCCCTGAGTTCCTGGCCCTGACGGGGTACAGCAGGGAGGAGGTGGAGGGACGCAACTGCAGGTTCCTGCAGGTGAGATTGGGGGGGGTGCTGCACTGGTGTATCAGTGATTGGATGTGTATCAGTAATTGGTGTGTGTATCAGTAATTGGTGTGTAATTGGTGTGTGTATCAGTAATTGGATGTGTATCAGTAATTGGTGTATCAATGTTAGTTTCTGCCAGGGTGTGGGCACTTACAAAGCAGGGGTGACACACCTGCTGTCACGTCGCATGTTCTCAAAGCACTGTGTGACCTCCCTTTTGTGTGACCATCAGACATAGTGTGCCTCTCCTGCACACTATTCCCTCCCTGTCCAGATGCTGACACAGACAAGGTCGAGGTGACTCGCCTGCTGTCATGATCTACATATGCTACAGCTGCAACAGGCTTTGCAACCACCTGACATCCCTGCCTCTGCACACTGTCTTTTCCCCTGTCAGGGTGCCGACACAGACAAGGCGGAGGTGGCTCGCCTGCGTGCCGCCATGTCCTCCAGCCCCCCCAAGGCCGTGACAGTCACCCTGCTCAACTACCGCAAGGACGGCAGCCCTTTTTGGAACGCCCTGCACGTGGCTCCTGTGCGTGACGCTGAGGGTGTGCTGGAGTACTACATAGGGGTGCAGCTGGATGTGACGCAGCAGCAGGAGCAGGAGCACAAGCTGCAGGACACACCAGGGCTGGAGGAGCACTCAGCAGGTGTGTTGCCTGCAGCAACTCTTGCGGCAGTCGTGCAAGCAGTTGTGATTGCTGGATTGTGTGGTGTGATGATCCAGGTCATGCCCCGTCGCACACGCAGTACCTGTCCTTACTGCCAACAACTGATTGTCCGCATTTTCACAGTATTCTTGCTGCCCCTGCTGCTGCTGCTGCTTCCGTTCGCGCAGCCCCATGCAAGCTGGCCCTGCGGCACAAGATGGCGCACATGACAGCCACTGGGGCTGTGCGTGTGGCCTGCAGGGGCCTCAGCGGCTGTGCTGGGGGCCTGAGGCGGTCCATGGAGGACCAGGCCCTGCCCCACAGGGGCTATGCCACCAGCCTCTGCAAGAGGGCCAGCGGAGCGTCCACCCCAACAGGGGGGTCGGGTGCTAGCTTTGGGGGTTCTGGGAGCTTTGGGCGGGCTGCAGATGCTGCTGTTGCGGAGGTTGCTGCTGATGTGGCGGTGGCTGAGACTGACGGCCAGCACTGAGGGAGGAGGGTGCGCTGGATGGGGTGCAGCATCAGCACAGGGAGGTTGTGTGTGAAGCAGAGGGCGGATGCTGCTGCAGTGGAAGGGCAGCAGTGAGGGAGGAAGCTGCGCTAGATGGTGTGTGTGCATCACCAGCACAGGGAGCTTGGGCGCGTGTGTGGCAGAGGCGGCTGCGGCTGCAGCTGACGGTTTGCAGTGAGGGAGGAGGCTGCGCTGGGTGGGGTTTGTGCTCGGTGGTGCTTGTGCATCAGCAGCGTGGGGAGCTTCGATGTGCAGCAGGGGTTGGTTGTGGCTGCAGCTGACAGCCAGTGGTGAGGAGGGAAGTTCTTCTGGCAGGAGGCCCAATTGGGGTGTGAGTGCAGGTTCTGTTGCAGCAGAGGCTGTGTGGCTGCAGCCTCTGCTGATGGACAGCAGTGAGCGAGGGAGGCGGTGCGGGTGGGAACAGCGAGCAGAGGCGAGAGGTGAAGTTGCGCTGAGCAGCTGCTGTGGTGGCGGGGCAGTAGGGTCGGCAGGGGGCTTGTTTGTAAGGGCTGTGCTGCATGGTGCAGCGGCCCAACCTGCTTGACCAGCGTGTTTGTGTTATTTTTGCGGTGGTAGTTTTTGTGGTCCATCCTGGTTTGCAGGATGGGTGAGTGTCAGGGGAAGGGGGTTGTTCAGGTTGTGCTCGTGTACATGTCGTGTATCAGAACTTTTTGTCCAATGGTTACAGCAGACATGGGGATCCCGACTATGTGCTATATTTTCTGAGCTGGGGTCAGCATGGGTGTGCCGTTCCAAGGCGGTTGCATTCTGTTTGGTGCTGTTTGTCCAAGCAGGCTCTGGGCAGCACTCTGACACAGTGCAGTTGTGATGTGTGCATGATGAACAGCGAGTGCAGTTGTGATGTGTGCATGATGAACAGGCGACAGCGGGTGTTACATGCACGACACCAACATCTTGGGGCCGAGGTGTGAGGTCGTGTCCCAGCTGTGTCGGGCTTTCAGGGTGTCTGCAATCGTGGCAGCAAAGCTTTTGACAGTCTGGCCTGGTGGCTTTTGCTTCTCCCCTGTGTACAGGCTACAGGCTATTTGCTTTCATGTGGCATGTACAGCCTTCCAGTGACACATACATCACGTGATCTGCAAACCTTTTGACTGTGGCGTTTCGTTGGTGGCCAGTGTTGTGATCATGTGTCATTGCTTGTCTGAGCATGTGTAATTGTGTCAGTACGTGTAGTGATCTTTTTGATGTAAGCGTTACAATCGTTCATCTGCATTCAACACACCACACTGCACAACACCACACATCACATGTTACAGTGAGTACTGCAGTCACAGGAACCGAGTATCCTTGCTGTATCGACCTCATCGACATCCACTGTAGACCGACACACTGACACATGCTTCATGCAGGCTGTCCAATTGACACACTTTCTTTCTCACTCTCATCACGACACCCTGATACTGTGTAGTGTCCACTTCACCACAACAGGCTGATCACTGCATTCTCACTGCAGTCTCACCCATCTCTACACACGTCAGTCTCCAACTGCTGGACTAACGCTCAGCCTGCTCGACAACTGCGTGGCTACGCCTCCTACCCCCCCAGAGCAGGAAGAGCGGAAGGACAGTACCCGCCTCAAATCCTCCTGACTGCACCACTGCAGAAAAAATTGAAGGAAGCAATATCCCAACACACACAACCCCACCAGCCACACACACCTTGCACCCACCCTGCCAACACACCCGCACAAGCATCTGCAAGGCCACAGGGGCGCCTGTAACACAGTACACCACACAAAGTGAACAATGCAGACAAAAGACCAGCCAACTCTGCGGAAAGCACCAACCACGGAAGGGAAACAAAAGAAGGATCACCACAGAAGAGAGCACCCGTGTGCCCAAGAGGCAAAACAGAGCAGAACAGACCTCTACAACTGGAGGGGAGCCAGCTCAACCCTCAGTCAAGTGGAGAACATGGGAATGATACATCCATGTGAACAAGGCAGACAGACAGGCATCAGGGGAGCCACTCAACCCTGGTACAAGTAGACAAGAGGAGGGGGATGCAGCGCATGGTGCACTCCCGTTCCAGAGACATCAGGGGAACCACGTTCAACCCTGGAACAAGCAGACAAGAGGAGGGGAATGTAGCGCATGGTGCACTCCCGATCCAGACACAAGCAAGTAAACACTGCAGGACAAGAAGATCACCCCAAACTGAAACAAGGCGTAGCCAGGGCACCAAGGTCCACACAGTATCAAGGGATCGGCACAGCCGACAAGGGACCCTGGCCTGAACGTACGCACAGCACACAAACAAAGAGTAGACATCAGCACGCGAAGGAGGTTCCACTGGACCTGCCGCTAACACAAGCAGGGCACCTGCGTCCAGGTAGTACCTCCCAAGGCACAAGCCATTACCATCACCTTTTACAACAAGGACGGAAAGACGGCACGCAATGGGCCAAGCAGGCACACCACGTGTCCACCAAAAGAACAAACCACGAGCAATGCATGCAGAATGGAAAGCATCAAGCAACAAGGAAAGCACGCCAACCTGCCAAGGAGAATGTAAGTGTGGGCGATTGTGACGGCACCCAAGACCAACCAGAAAAGCGCACACACGCACCACAACAGAAAACTGAAAGCACACAAACAAGCTAGACCTACACCACCAATGAATGTGGCGGGTGCACGGCCTAAATGGCTGGGCTGGCAACTGGCAGAGTAACTGCATCACACATGTCACACCTGTAATGCAAGCTGCTCTGACAGGTGTACACAAAAGCACGCATGCACCAATAAGAACGCTACATAATGTAGTGATCTTTTTGATGTAAGCGTTACAATCGCCCACAACTCACAGTCACCAGGGCAGGGCAGTGCTGGCACTCAAAGCACTTACCAACCAAACCAGACAAGTGTGCCGCTAGAGCACACACCAGCTGCGCGCTGCTGCCAGGAAAAAAAACGCACTACGGGGGACCGGGGCCTCCAACTGACCTAGACCAGGGCACCTGGTCTAAGCCACCAGCAGTGCGCTCAGGGAGCTGCACTGGCTGAGCTGCTGCTGCTGCTGCTGAGAAGGGAAGACCGACTCGGCTGCGAACCTGCGGAGCTGCAGATGCGTAGCCACCAAACACAAATGCGCCAGAAAAACCACCTGATGCAAGGGCCAAACAAGAAACAGACGGGGAGGGGACAAGTGCGAAGTCCCCAGAACCACCCACAGGAGCAACCACCAACGGCAACACACTGCTGCGTGTGTCGTCAAAGGCATCATCCTGCCAGCCACCGTTGCCGCTGGGGGCAAGGCTGACCGGGCTGTTGCTGCCAGAAGGGAAAGCTGTGACAGGGCTGCTGTTGCCACTGCTGCTGGAGAAGGCAGCAGCAGAGACGGGGCTGCTGCAGCCGCTGCTGGCACTAGGGGCAGCAAGAGGCGGGTACCCAGTGGGTGTGCCAGCCTCCGTACTGTCGAACTGCTGCGGTGCATCTGCAGCTGTTGCTGGGCAGCCCACTGCCGCCACAGCTGCAGCTCAGCAGCCATGCTGTCATGCTGCTGCTGCACTTGCCGCAGCTCGGCTTGGCTGCTGCAAGCTTTGCCGTACCAGTGCTGCACCTCTGCAGTCAACTGGTTGTGCATGGAAGCTGCCTCATGCAACTGGTGTTGAGACAACTGCAGGTCCTGCTGTAGCTGACGGACCTGTTGCTGCAAGGGCTGGACAGACTGCTGGGTAGCCTCTAGCTGGTCCTGTAAGCGACACTGCTGCTGTTGAGACTGCTGTTGGGTCTGCTCCAGCTGCGACTGTACCTGGATGACCTGGGTTTGCAGCTGAATAACCTGGAACTGGAGCTGGATACACTGGTCCTGCTGCTCTTGAAGCTGCAAGCGCTCCCGCTGGTTGTACTGTAACTGCTGCTGTTGGGCCTGCTGCTCCGCGCATTGAAGCTGCTGCTGGGAACACTGTAGCTGCTGCTCCAGCTGTTCAGACCGACTGTTGGAGTGCTCAAGCTGCTGCTGCAGCTTGGTGACCTCCTGCTGGAGTTGCTGCTCCTGTCCAAGTGACTGCTGCTGAAGCCGGTCCTGCAACAGCTTGGACAGCTCATACCACTGGTGGGCCTCTGCGGACAGCTGATCCTGCTGTGACTCTGCCTGCTGCAGTAGCTGCTCCAGCTGCCGGGCCCGCTGCTCAGAAAGCTCCAGCTGCCGCTGCAGCTGACTGGCCTGTTCCTGTGCTGCAGCACGCTCTGCCTCAGCATGCTGCAACTGCTGTGACTGGCTGCCTTGCGTGAGAAACTGCTCATCCACCTCCACGAAACGACCGAATCCGTAAGGCAGAATTCGGACCATGCTGCAGGAGGGTCTGGGAGTGACTAGCTGAAGGGGCTAGGAGTGAGAGACCGCTAGGGTGCTGCCTCTAGGACAGCATGCCCTCCGACTCCACCATAAGGACTGAAATGCTGCGACTAGAAAGGGAGAGGGATGCTGCCCACAATCGCGACGCGAGAGGTGAGCACCACTAGCGATCTTCAGATGTAAAATCTCAAGAGACACAGAAGATAACTGGAACCCAGGAGAGACACTCAATTAACTGAGTTTGAAACCTGAAACGACAACTGAGAGCTCGGGAGACCACGTCTATCGACCGAGACTGAACACAGACAACTGGCTGACAACTGGCTGACAACTGGCTGCTCTAACGGGCCAAAAGCTGGCGAGCCCGGGGTTACGACGGCTACATGTCTGTAAGCTAGATCCATGCACCACCAATGAATGTGGCGGGTGCACGGCCTAAATGGCTGGGCTGGCAACTGGCAGAGTAACTGCATCACACATGTCACACCTGTAATGCAAGCTGCTCTGACAGGTGTACACAAAAGCACGCATGCACCAATAAGAACGCTACATACGCATGGTCAAGACTGTAGGCGCTGCGTGCACACGACAGGACAGTATTACATGCAACACCCTCTGCCAAGAACGTCACCCCTCCTGCCCCGAAAATGCCTGTCACCAGCAGCTGTTAACAAAGCCTGTGAGACAGTGCGCAGTGTCAGCAAGCCAAGTACACAAGTGCTTGGGTCAGCACATACTGACTGACTCGCAGTGCCTTACAAAGTGCTGCTTGCAGCGACCAACAAGCCTTGCGGTGCATGTGGTGGAACGTCCTTTTGTTGCGCAAGCAGCAGGCCGGTAACAGCCAAGAGCTACAAGCATGCAGCGCAGGGTTCAGGGCGTACCTCACCCCAGCAACATGACATCAGCAAACCCGTGCACCCCAATCCATCCCCGTCAACCTGCCGCCTGGCCGCTGTACACTTCACAACAACAGTAACAGCGATGGCAGTGTGCCAAACAATTTGATGCGATGCCGCGGCGAGTTTTGTGATCATCACATGCATTTGGTTCATAACAAAATCCGGCCGGCCTGTTGACTGTGCTACGCAAATACACCTGCCCTACAACTGTCTGCGTCTGACATTGTGAAAACTGTGGCCCTGCACCCATGGGAGTGGCAGTCCTGCCTACACAGTGCTCAAATCGTCTGGTCAAACATGGTGCTCCTGGTGCTGCGTTAGGACAGAAGTTTCCTGTCCCCACCATCATCAGTCTCGCTGGAGCTGACATACAACTGTGACAGCACACCATAAACAAACAACCAGGTGCTACCATGCGAGTCTGCTTCTGCGACAACACGCAGCAGATGCCATGTCGGCCCTGCTGCATGAAGCACAGCATAGCACAGCACAGCACGGGTGGCTGCGTGACCCACTCGGCACAAAGGCCACACTGGTCAGTCAAAAGGCCAGTAAGGGTCACAAAACTGGCCACCCTGAAACGTCGTTTAGAACTGGGGTCTCTTCTTTTCACCTGTCACATGGTCAGCACAACAAGGACCCCACCCGTGCGTTGGCCCAACAAGCATGATGCATGCACTCATTACGAGTGCTTCCCAACCTGCCTTCGCAACAGTGATGGCTGACAGCCCCAACGCAGCAACCACCGGTAAGGTCATGACTCTTTGCCTTGGGCGCAAGCCCTTCACTGTGCAGCAGGGGGATTGTTTGTACATACATCATAATATTTGCGGCACAGTCCAACCCCAGCACCAGCCAGCCTGAGCTCAGGTGTGTGGCTGGCAAACCCCATCACGTCCGGCAGGGTCGACAGGAGACCACAGTCACCCACCACGCCTAGGCTTTAGCCCTGACAGCAGGCTTGCTGCCAAACGAGTAAAACTATTCCTTTGCTGCGCTCCCGGCTAGACCGCTGGACACCACAGAGGGCCTGACGCACCTCCTGCAACAGAAATGGAACAACCTGCAAGACCTGTCTGATGGCAGGAGCTTGTCTGATGGCAGGGACCGTCCCATTGCACAACAGGAGCAAATGAAGCACACACCACAAAGGCTTTGCTGAACTGTACTGCCTGATTATAGTGCTGCCCGCCTGTGACCCTTGCTGTCACTGGCCACCGACAGCAGCCGTGCTGACGGCAGCTTCCCGCCATAACGGCAGGAGACGACGGCGCTGTCAATTTGTAACCCTGATAGATACTCACATACTGCACAAGACGTGTCTTGAAGAACCGGTGCTTGAGGTTGGTCAGGTTCAGGAAGCAGTGGTGAACCGCAAAGGCTGTAACCAACACACCAACACGCAATAGCCAGTAGCAGCACCAAGTCTACATGCGGGCATTGTCAGCCTTTCATTCTGCAAGGTAAACTCTACTGTGGCACAACTGCAACGTTGCAGGGCGGTGCTGAACACACAATTCAACATGGGGAGTGGTGTTTCCCGCCCAAGGACTGCCTATGGACTGGACTCCTACTCATCAGCTGCAACATCCAACCACATCCAACCACAAGCCTTGACATGAGAACCACAGAGCAAGCCTGACTGCCCTTTCAGCAGGCAACCAAGGCATGTAGGGCACACAAGCTGACCCTCCCAGTCCCCAGAACACTGTCAACAGACTTGAAGGGAACCCAAAGCACACCAACACTTCCACTCACAAGGCGGCACGTGGTCACTGCCATGGAGACAGATACATGCTATCAGCAAGGCTGGTGCTGCTGTTGATCACCGCCTGAGCACCACAATCACCACAAGCATATTCTAGGACGACATGGCGTGGCACGCACATGACGAAAAAGTGCCGGGCTGTGTTGCTGCTGCTCCTCACCCGCACATGCCATGTGGTAACAATAGTTCACCAGTGGAACCCAGCACAGCAGTACCCACCAGCCGGCAGCAAAGCCCTGGCGGTCAATTTTGACCTGGATTCGAACCCCTGACCTTGAAGTTGTCAGCTGGCGTGAGTGGCTGGCGGCCTGGCTGGCTGGCTGGCCGGTTGGTCCTCAGAGTGTCTTGCTGATCAGCACTGTGTCGTGTGTGAGGGAGCTTGACACGCAGCCGAAGCCCAAGCCGGGTGCGTCAGTGATGCCCAGGTGCTTCAGGTCCATCAGCATCTTCCTCTGTGGAGGGGGGGAAGGAGTAGAGAAGCATGGGCAGACAGGCAGGACGGGTTGGCAGCATGCCATGTGCGGGGTGCAGCCAGCTAGATGTTGTTGCATAACATCATCTATTATGTCAATCTTATGTGACAGAAATATCTCAATGATACAGATGGTGGTGATCACCTTGTGAGTATCATCCTCTGAAGGCAAGTGGTGAGGGGCGACATGGAAGGCAATGGGTAAATGGGGTGAGTGAGCCAGCTGACTAACTATGTGACATCATCTAGCATCCAATAGACTCAAGAGGACAGGACACTTACGGGTATGCCGTGTGGGTACTCCTGCAGCAGTGCTGACATGAGCTCCTCCATCTCCTGCTGCTTCCAGTAGGCAGCCTGAAACATGCAGAAACACAATGCAACAACACACAGATCAACACAATGTGTCACCGTGGCACTGCATTAATGTCAGCACAGGCTGGCAGCTGCTGCCTGCTCACATGTCATCACGCGGGCTGCGAAGTTTCCAACACACTGTGCAAGGGCGTGAGGTGCAGGGGACTTGTGTGCCAGGGAGTGGGGTGTGTTGCATGCATTCAGGATTACGCATGGATCCACCAAGGTTAACTGTGAGGGGTACAAGCCTTTCCTGAACCAAAAGCAACATTCTTCGGCACAGCAGGAGTTACGCTGGCGTGGTCAGCAAACTGCAGGGCTTACCTCAGCAGCAGCTTGGTAGGGGCTTTCTCCTGCAGGTTCCCCCTGGGGTTCAGGGCTGAGGCTGCCCATCGCCAAGTGGCACATCATATGCGGCAGCACAGGACCCTCCTCGTCCGCTATCACAGCCACAGCATCAGCACTCGCGTCAATGTCCGATGACTCAACTTGCGTGCCGATAGCTGCAAAGGCCTTAGGGCATGCTGCTGCTGCTGCTGCTGCTGCTGAGGCATCCTCGCAGTTGCTGCTGGGCCCTGCTGTGCTGTCCTTTGCTGCTGCTGAGAGCTGCATGGCTGCCAGCGCTGCTGCCATTTCTGCTGGTGTGGAGACGGGCTCGATCTCCTGGCGCATGTAGAGGAGGGGGTTGTCTGGGGAGGCGCGGTAGTGGGCCAGGGAGGCAGCGGTCTTGCGGGGCTGCAAGCATGAAGGGGAGGGGACGGAGAATGGCAACACGATAAGGATACCATGGATACTGCTTCTACTATGGCTAGTGCTGTGCTGCTGCTGCTTGGATCTTTGGGGGGAATGATTGTGCCTGATAGAAAGAGACAACACACACAATTCATCTTTGTGACGGCACAGCTAAGGCATCGTGGTGAAATCAGGCCCTGCTGCTGTTCTGTTGTGCATAACATATGGGCCGGGTCCAAGCACAGTCGCCGCCCCTGCTGCCCTTGCTATGCTGAGCACATGGGTTCCTTTCCCTACTGCCTTCTGTGCACGGCCCAATACAGGCACTCCCCCTCCTTGTCATCAGGATGCACTCACACTCCTGCTGTTGTCACTGTCTTTCCCTGAACCACCCCCTCTCAGCCAGCCTGAAAGCGCTGTAAGTGCCAAGGGCCTCCTGTCATTCAATTGTCTACACCCACCCTGTGTGTCTCCTGCTCCACGTGCTGCCGCTCCTGCTGCCTCTTCAGCAGCCAGTCCAGTGCAGCTGCTGACTTGCGGCCTGCCAGCTGCCTCTTCATGACGCTGGTGTTGCGAGCATCCATCTGAGCCTGCCAGGTGTGGCTGCAGGACAGTATGAACGGCACAAGTGTACTGTTGACGAGAAGTTTCCGTGAGCCTCACAATACCCTTCATGTTATGTGTACCTTGAGCTGGGTTTTATGTTCCACACATGTGGGTGTGAGGCCATGGTCTGTGGGGGTGGATGGACCCACCCACACACTGCTAAGGAGCTGCTGCAGGTGGTATCTGGCGTCCCTTTGGGTCCACAGGCAGTGCAGCATGCATGCATTGGTGACTATCAACCAACAGCTGCAAGTTGTGAGCTGCTGCCAATCCAGAGTGCTGCTGTGCTGTCAACAGCAGCTCCTCCCAGCAAGGCACGGGTACACTTACGCAAGGCTGCGCTTCCCAACAGGAGAGATCACTGCAGCCACAAAAACAGCATCAAAAAGTGAATCAGTACAACATATTTTTGCTTTGGAAGCATCCTTAGGCTCAAATGTACATGCAGTACATGCCAGGTGTCAGCTTGCCCTCAACAACAGCAGCCCCCTCCCTGCTGCTGCTTCCTTGAGCTGGCCACTTACCCGCCGCCTGCTGCTCTGCAGAGGCCTTTCCTTCATATCGGTGCTCCATTTGCACCGCCCGAATGGACTCCAGACTGCCCGGGGTGAAGCCCTGGCGGAAGGTTGGCTGGTAGCTGTAGGATGACATTTTGAGAGGAGCGAAAGGAAGCGAGAGGAAGCGTGGAGGGTTAGGTTGCGGGAGGAGTGGTGGAGCGAGTGCACATTCCTCCCAACTAGGCAGATATCCAATGCAATAGACTTAGCCGCGAGAAGTTGGAGCTTGCCTGCGAGCCCAAGCCAAGAATTGCTCCAAAGATAACTTACTGCACAATGAACTGCTTTTGGTTGTAAACTATCACTGCTGCCACTGGGATGTATTTCACAGGACGGTACGACGGAAATGTGGCGACAAGTGGCGGGAAAATTTCCAGTTTTGCTCGATTCGCAAAGAGATTGCTTGGGTGATGAAGATCCGTTGCTCATAGCAAATGGGACAGCCAAACCCCAAGGGTTCCTCCTTCAGTGTTGCCCAAATTGTTACAAATGACACCATTCATGAACAGTCAGAAGCCCAAGACTGATACTTCCTAGTATCCCTTTTTTAGCTTCTTGTGGCGTGTCTGCTGTTTGCTGTGCTGCTGCTGCTGGTGTTTCACCACCCCACCCTTCACCACCCCCTTCAGCTCTCCACCCTTGTGCTGCTGCTTCTGGGGCCCTGGTTTCTGCTTCTGCTTCTCCTGCTGTTGCTGCTGCTGGTGCATGCGTATCAAATGATCCCTGAACAGCTGCACCTTATGGGCTGCCAGCCCTGCCTGCCGTCTCAGCTGCCTGTTGCGCACGTACTGCTTGCTCAACCTGTACTGCTGCTTCAGCGCCCCTTGTACCGCTGCCATGTCTGCACCCTCCAACACAGCCTGCAGCAGCTGCTGCTGCTCTCCACAGGCCGCAAGCTTCTGCTGCTTCTGCTGCTGCTTCTGTTTCTTGCGGCTCTGCTGCTGCTGTTGCAAGTGCTGGGGCAGCATGCCATTGGCAGCCCCGGCACCAGCAGCAGCAACCCCTGCCACCCCCACAGACCCCACACCAGCTGCAGTCACTCCCTCCTCCTGCTGCTGCTGCACTGCCAACAGCAGATCTGCAGACAGGGGCCCAGCAGCAGCAGCCACTCGAGCTGCCATCTGTGCCTTACTGCTGCCTCCTGCAGCAGCAGCACCCCCCTTGCCCCCCTTAAACCCTGGAGGGGTCTGTGGCGCCGGCCTAAACCCTCCCTGCCTCACGGCCTCATAGCTCCCTGCCACCTGCTGTGGCCCCATTGCCCTGCAATCACCGCAGCAACAGCACCCACCCCGGGGGGTCCCCTCCCTCCTCCACCCCCTCCTGCCTGCACCCCTCCTTCCTCATCGGTACCCCCTCCTGCACCCCCCCTGCTGGTACTGCTGCTGCCAGGGGTTAGCCCCAGCAGTAGCCTTGCAGCAGCAGCAGTGTGGGGGTGGTAGTGCTGACTCAGCAGCGGCAGCTCCCATAGGGCAGCAGCCATTGCCCCTGCTTCACTAGGATCTTCACAGTGAGCTTGGTACTGCTGCCCACCCACTGGGGCCCCTCCCTCCCACTCAAACAGACACAGGAGCTTGGGGTACCGCTTTACCAAGCGGTACAGCAGGCAGGCTGCTCCAAGAGCCTCCCCTGTGGATGCAGACAGCATCAGAGCTGCTAGCCGCTTCACAAATGCAGCCAGCCGGGCCATATCTGTCTGCTTCACGCCTAGCAGCTGCTGCTCGAGCACCCGCAGCAGCAGCACAGCCGTCGGCGACTGCTGCTGCGCACTGCTGCTGCTGCTGCTGCTGGGCGCGGCGGCCTCCCAGCCGAGTTGACTAATCCTGACGGCATCCAGCGCCCGCTGGGCTTCCAGCAGCAACTCCCCTTCTGACTCCTCGTCTTCCATTGCTGCCGGCGGCTGGTGTGCATTGCTGCCATTGCTGCTGGCAGCAGTGAGTCCCTCATACAGCACTGACAGTGGCACCAGCTGCAGTGTGTTGTATAGTTGGTTGTAGAAGGCGCGCCGGTCGATGGTGAGGGCCTCCCCCTGACCCCTTAGGATGTCCAGAGCTGCCAGCAGCACGGATAGCCGCTCACGCACGGGGAGGGCACCAGTGGCGAGCAGCTGCGCGTGTGTGCAAGGGAGGGGCGGGGGCAGAGGGCGGGGCACATGATGAGCAGCAGGGAACAGAGTCTAAGAAGGCATAGGTTTGTGTCAAAAAGTGGGGTGGTGGATGCGGAAGGATCAGGTCATCATTGGCTGGGCTGGGAGAAGCCTCCATATCTACTAGGATTGACAAAGTGATGATGATGTTGCTGGCTAGGATATGCTGGTTATGTGCAGCCACCCCAAACCACCACCGCAACCGCCATCAGCTGCAAGGGTCATGCACCGCATGTCAATGCAGAGTGCTGCTGCCCTGGCCTCAGACCATCGCCCCAGTCCCGGTTCACTCCCCACCACTCCTCTTCACCACTATGGTGCTGCATCCTGGCAGACAACACAGCCCCCCTCACTCTTCTCCCCCCCCCCCCCCCCCGGGTTCGTGCCCCCCCCCCCCTCCCCCCCCCCCCCCCCCCACCTCCTGCAGCACTGCCATGAGGTCGTTGAAGTAGTCCACACTGATGAGGTGGCTGTAGCGACCCAACCCAGCCAGGGTGGGCTGTAGCAGGGGGAACTTGCGGTGAACCTTGGCAGCAGCCCACGGCTGGACCAAAATACCCTTGCTGCTGCTGCTGCTGTCAAGGGGGTCACTGGCCAGGCCTCCTCCTGCTGCTGCTGCTGCTGGGTCTGTTGGTGTGTTGCTGTTGGTGCTGGCTGTGGATGCACTGCAGTGCTTCAGGACACGGAAGAAGATCTCAAACAGGGCCTGCAGGCCGATGGGTTTCAGGGCAGGACAAAATGGCACTTTTGTCACTTGATGCAAATGTGTATAGCACCACACCAAAGTTTTTGCCAAGTCCAACGGATTTGGGCATGACTTCACATGGACGCCAAGTCTATTGCACAAAATGGGCGTTCAATGGTGCACATTTGGGTGTTCAGGAGCAACTGCTGCCCATCACAGACACACGTGGGGTGTGTCCACACGTCCATGTGTCACCCTGATCACTCCCCCTCCCCAGTCGCACCATACCCCAGATGCCCTTCATCTGCCACATCTCCAGCATCACTCCCCCTGACTCCCCCCCCCTCCAACACCCCTCACCCCCCCCCCCCACCCCCACCCCCACCCCCTCACCTCCAGCATTTGGCTCTGCAGCAGTGCCAGTTCAGCTGCGTCGGGTCCTGCCTCAGCCTCCTCCAGGTCCCTGTCCAGGTCACTCTTCTTGCGACCACGCTTGCGACCCTTCTTACCACCCTGACAGACACACACACAGGACACACAGGCAGAGCAAAAAAATAACAAGCATCAAGCTAGAAACCCCGTAGGCTGCTAGCGCTATTGCTTCTCACACGACATGCACCCCCCCCCCCGAAAAGTAGATGCAGCTGCACCCTCAGTGTGCCCACACAACACAAGCGTACATAGGCAGACACGGGGTTGTGGTGGGGAACCTGAGCAGCAGGGGCAGAGGGAGAGGCAGGTTCCCACCTTGCAACACAACACCCACTGGTAACGCGACAAAGCGTTCACCCCTGGCTCTGATACACAGATATCGTTCAGTTGCGGCTGGAACACATTCAATCAAACTCAAAGGTCTGCACATCACCCCCCCCCCCCCACACACACACACACACCCTGCACCCGGCACTGACTCCCTTCACCGCCCCCCCTTACCTTGGCCGCCTGTCGGCCCACTCCCTCTCCGCCCTGCTGTGTTGGTGTGACGGCCTCAAAGCGCAACACCAGCAGGCAGCTGACCACAGCGGGTGACAGCACACAGCGCTTGCGGCGAACCAGGTCGGCAACCAGCTGCACAGCCTCTAGGGACGTCTTGCCCTGTCGGGAGGGGGGGGGGGCAGCAGCAGCAGTGATAGCAGCAGTGATGGCAGCAGCAATAGCGAAGGCGGCAGCGTCAGTGTTGGCAAGGTGTGCCCATGGGTACAGCCCACACGCAGACACTCCTAACAAAGACAAATGCAAGCATGCATGCACAAAAACGCACGCAAATCCAGTCTGTATTTCAAGGTAAAGGCACAGGTCTGTTGCGCAATGCACTGCTAAGGCGCACTCAGGAACTTATAGCAGTCTTAGTCACTGAGACAATAGAGATGTGGTGTACACGCCCCCCCCCCCCACCCCCCTACCTGAATATCATCCTGCAGCAGCTGCCTGATGGCAGCAGTGGCCAGCTGTGCTGTCTCCCTGTCAGATGACACCAGGTGCGGCACGACAGCCTGGGGCAGCACAACAGCAGCAGCAATAGCGGCAGCGAGAGGTAAGGTCAGTCGGAGGGGCATGCGACAGGCGATGGACCCTCACACGCCAAGTGCGCCCCGTTTGCCAGCAGAAGGTTGCCCGCAGCAGCACCACAGCAGCACCATCAGCAGCACCAACATCAGCAGTGTTGCAATGTCATACTGCACAAGTCAATTGCCGCCGCAGCTGCAGTCCCCACCCCCACGAGCAGAACTCCTCTCCCCTGCAGTAGGTTACTCACTGCCTCACACACACCAGCAGCAGCACGTTCAGTAGCTGCAGACGGCAGGACCTGCAGTGGTTATCGATAGGTTTATAACCATCACCAGCAGTCCCTCTCACTCTCAGGGGGGTGGGGGGGAGGGGGGCTGGTGCTGTTTGCAGGAGGCGGAGAGGATTCTGGTGGTGGTGATTGTAGCTGAGCACTCCTCAGCTACCAGAGAGTGCTCAGCTACCATTACCACAGCCAGCACCCTCCCCTCCTCCTGCAAAACCCACCAGCCCCCCTCCACCCCCTCCCCCTCCGGGCTACATGAACACCAGCAGCACCCCTTCCCCTCGCCCTTCTACCCCACTACGCCCCTACCAGCACCAACGCCCCTCTACCAGGCCTGCAAGCAGCACCACCAGCCCCTACTCCACTGAGACTCCACCCCCCCCCCCCCCGGGGTTCAGTTGCAGGTATCACCAGCAGCACCCCCTGCCTGTCACATGCATGTGTCACCAGCACCCCCCCCCCCCCTGCAGCTACACGTAACACCAGCATCAACCCCCCCCCTCATTTCACATGCATGTATCACCAGCACCCCCGCCCCCCTTCACTTACACATAACACCAGCAGCACCTCCCGCCCCCCCAACATCACATGCATGTATCACCAGCACCCCTGCCCCCCCTTCACATGCACATCACACAGCAGCCCCCTCCCCCCCCCCCACACACACACTCTGCAACTGCAAGTATCACCACCAGCCCCCCCCCCCACCTGCAGCAGGTCGCTGCTGTAGTTGAAGCCAGGCTTGGCCACCAGCAGCTGACCCATGCAGCGCACAGCAACACGAGACGTCGCCAGCCTGGCACTGCTGCCGCCACTGCTGCCACTGCTGCCCGGTGGCTGCTTTGCTGCTGTTGCTGCTGCCAGCAGTGTCTTGAGGTATGCCTGGTAGCCCTTGAGCAGGGAGGACTCAAAGGCACGAACAGCCTCAACCTCCTTGCTCACACGTACCTGCAGCGGCCAGAACGGGCGGGGGGGGGGGGGGATAATAAAAAAGAGTTGAGGTGTGTCTTTGTGTGTACCAAGGGGGGGTGGGGAAAGGTGCATTTGCTGCAGATGACGGACCCATCCACAGGCCTTTCCTTTCCCACTGCATGTGCAAACTGTGCACCACTCACCCCACACGCGGTGTGCCTTTGTCAAGCAACACAGCTGTTCAGCAGCCAGGTACACGTCCCCCCAACGTTTCCCCCCTCCCCTCCGCCCCCCACACACCCCTGCCTCCTCCTCTGACACGGGCCGGACCTGCCTTTCTCCCCGTTCATACACAACTTGTTGAACACTTTTACAATGCATGTGTGCAGCGCACACTGTGCACCACTCACCCCACACGCTGTGCACCTTTGTCAATCAAGCAACACACCCGTTCAGCAGCCAGATACCCGTCCCCCAAGGGCATCTGGTTCATGGTCCACACCCCCCTCCTTCTCCAAACCAATCAACATCCATACCAATCCCCTCCACTCTAAGACTATCCCCAATCCAATCCTCCAGCTGAAATCAACCCTTTTCCCACTGTACCCCACTCACCCCTGCCTCCTCCTCTGACACTGGTCGTATCCTGTAGCCAGGCAGCAGGTCCTTGAACACAGCAAGCAGCGACAGCAGCGCCAGACGCACTACAACGCCGTCACCATCAGCCGCACACGCAGACAGCAAGCGCAGACCTGGGGGGGGGGAGGGAATACATGGATAGAGTGCGAGTAACACGGGGCGGTGGAATGGAGAGACCATGGATCAGGTGGGTGGTTCATCACATAAGCCAGGAAGATGTAAGGGGTTTGTCGGGGGTGGGGGGAGGGCACAAGGTGACTGATTCACATGCACACACACGATGACTTGCTGAGCACATGCCCCCAGCAGGAATGGTGCTACACTGGAACACACTACACCCTTCCATGAACGTCACACATGAAATGAACCTTTCCTTGCACTTGCATGCTCCCCAGCCTAGTGCACACTGGTAAAAGGCACTTCTCTGACCAAGACTGAACTTTCAGGGCTTGAGGGACTGTACCCACCTGGTGTGATGTGCTGGTCTGGTTCTGCCAGTATGTGTTGTGCTGCCAGGGCCATCTGCTGCTTGAGGGCGGCACGGCGCGCAGCCTGGTCAGCTATGGACATCAGGCTCAGCAGGGCAGGGGGGAGGTCTGGGGGGGGGGCATGCGGGAACAAGCAAAAAGAGTGATATGTCAGGAGGGGGTGACAGCAAGCGCGAGGGTGAAGGGGGGGGGGAGGTAGACATCAGGCTCAGCAGGGCAGGAGGGAGGTCTGGGGGGGGGGGAGAGGGCGAGGTGACTTGCAGGAACGAGAGCAGGGGGTGGTATGTCAGGACGGGGTCAAAAGTAAGCGTAGGGGGGGGGGTGTACATATTAGGCCCTACATGGCAGGGGTGGGGTCAGTGCGAGCGCATGTGTGTGTGATGAACATATGGAATACATGCGAGAGTGTGTGTGTGTGGGGGGGGGGGGACAAGCGAAGGTGGTGCTATGCTGGCAAGGCGGACAGTATGAGGGGGGGGGGACGCAGGGGGTACTCGTCAGGCTCAGCAGGGCAGGGGTGTGTTTGCGGGGGGGGGGGGGGGGGGCACACCGCAGTGCGGGAGGGCTCTCTCAACATGACTGACTTGAGCGCCTGGTCGCTTGCTCCCTCACCATGCCAGACGCATACAGCGACGGGACATACTGCACAAACTGCAAGCGTGACTGTTTTCAACCAGATACTGATTTCAACCAGATACTCGCTCACCTGACTGCGCTTCCGCTGCCTTCTGTGCCTGCTGCTGCTGTGCCTTGGCTTCCCTAGCACTCGCTGCCGCTGCTGCTGCTGCTTCAGCTGCATCCTTCTCCTGCTGCTCCTCCTCCTCCTCTGCATTTTCCCGCCCTTTTTCCTGCTCCTGCAGCAGCAGGTCGTCCTGCACTGTGACCCCCTGCACCTGGACCCTGCTGGCGGTCAGCAGCCGCTGCTGCTGCTTGTTGGGGGCAAACACCACCTCGCCAGTGGCTGTCTTGACAGGAAGACCCTGAAACATGACAGCACAGCATGACAGCACAGCAAAAGCAAACGGATAAAGCAAAGGTGCTTCAGGGGTGGAGGTGCATGCTGGCTGTGGCTGCTTATGCTGTGTTATACTGCTCTCCTTTGCAAACTCCTTGTCCTGCAAGCTTTGATTCCGTTTAACACACCAGCATTTGGCGGCAACATACTTTGTACGACCGACCAGCAACAAACAGAGTGCTGTGCACACCCACCTGTGTGCTGGGTCCCTTGTGCTGCTTCTCTGCTGCTCGGGGGCGCCGCTCATACTCAGCTGCCTCTGCATCCTCCTCCTCACTGCCAACATCACTGCCAGCACCCGCTGCATCGCCACCTGCTGCTGCTGCTGGTGAGGTGGGTGCTGCTGGCTTCTGCTGCTTTGCCTTGGCGGCCCTGCGAGTGTTGTGTATGTGCATGTGTGTGTTTGGGGGGGGGGGGGGGCACATGACAGGAATCAGACTCGTTCAGGCCACAACAGCTGGTGTGACCCTTGCTGTTCCCCACAGCGGGCTTGCTTTGGGAGTGCTGGCCCACTTCCCAGCCAGTCAGGTCGATATAACGCGTGACATACAAAGATGCACAGCAGCTTCTGTCGTCACAGCATCAGGCCCGGCACACCCTACTGCTGCCCACCCACGGATGTTGTGGAGGGCTTGACCCCATCATCATCATCATCATTACACGTGTTGACCCCCACTTAAAAAAAGTGAGCAGAGCAGCACAGCCCCAGCTGACTGCAACAGACCTGCTAGAGTCTAGCTCTTGATTACTTGACCTTTCAGCTGCTGCAGGCAATTCACAGCCAGCCTGGTCCCGCCGCTACCAGGGTTTGCATTTGACACGGCGAGGTCACCGGGAAAGGTCAATGCAGCGGCTCACTTCAGGAGTAATCCAGTGCCAGCATACCGTACCTGTCAGCCTCCTGAGGTTTCAGCTGCTGCAGGAACCCCAGCTGCTGTCCGAACTGCTTCACGAACTCGACATCTTCGTCAGACACATCCAGGTCCTCAGAGGCCTGCTGCTCTGCATCATCGCCTGAAGGCGGCGGGGGGTCCTGCTGCTGCTGAGGCTTCCGAGCCTTCTTGGCCTGTATGCAATGGAAGGGATTAGGCACCGATCCAGGGAAGGGTAAACGTATGGGTGACTGTAGGGCTGGAGTAATGATGTGTCGTGTGTTGTGACATGCGGGGGTTGGGAAGGGCTGCTGTGCTGAAACAGCTGAATGGAGTGCTCACCTTGTTTTGAGGTTTGCCGCCTTGCTGTGGCCGCTTCTTGCTGCTACTTGGCGTAGCTGGCTGCTGCGGCTTGCGTTTCTTGACCATGGCCTGCGAAACTGCTGCTGCTGCCGCTGTTGCTGCTACTGCTGCTGCTGCTGCAACGAGATATCACTGTTGTGCTAAAAGGCTGGTTGCGTGACCGTCGCAGCGATCAGCAAGTTCAAAAAGTGCAGAACGAAAGAACTGAGCTCTGTAATGAGACGAACCTGGTATTGTACCTGGTTCATGGACCGTTTGTGTTCATGGCTTGCCGATTCTTTGTGGGCCGGCGCAACAAGTCTCGAAACCATCAAACCCATAGGGCCGTACTTGAGAATGCATGCCGACCTGTTCCCGGATGCAGAGGCTGGTGTTCATCATTTGATCAAGATCTTGACCTATTGATTCATTGTGCTGCTGCGCCGGAACAGACGCTGTGCCGGAGTATCAAACGTCCCTAAAATTACACTACTGAATCCTACGTAAAAGCTGCATCACGTTGGACCGAACGCTCCAGCCCAGAGACACCCCCATGCTGTTGGACGACCTCAGCCACCATGCAGTCGGCCAGCAGCAGCTGCCAACGCTGCACTACATCCCTGACTACATCAGCGAGGCTGAGGAGCAACGCCTGCTCCAGGAGGTGCATGCCTCAAAGGCCAAATGGGTCCAGGTGAGGCAGTCACTTACAGTGATGGTGGGATACGCATGTGCAGAACTGTGCACAGGGGCTGTTGGCTGTGCAAGAAGGGCCCAACTGCTGTCACAACTTGCCGGTGTGGACTTGGAGTGTGCATGCTGCTCCCTGATGCATGATCAGTTCACATGCAGCTGCAGCCAGCGAGTCAGACACAACCAGAGAGCTAGAGGGGACAGTCTGGTATAGCTTGTATGGCTGGCTACATGCAGCGATTGGTTTACCAACGGCCTTCCCTTGGGAAGGTGGTGGACAGAAGTCAGTAACCAGCAGTAGTGATGCATCAATGGCTTCCTCAGCGTTGCACAGTTGCAGTTACTTATGGCACGGCAAAGCCGTGCAACCTGCCAGGGGCTCATGGGTTTTGCCTCAGTGATCTCCCCCAGAGCCCCCAAACCGGATTACAGGCCTTAGTGTGCTCCTCCCACCGCCCTGCCTGCCTTGCGCGCACAGCTGTCAGGTCGTCGGCTGCAAAACCATGGTGGCATCGTGCACGCCAAGGGGCTCATCCCTGCGCCCCTGCCCGGCTGGCTGCAGCAGCTGCTGAAGGCACTGCCTGCACAACTGCTGGGCCTGTTCCCAGAGGACCAATTGCCGAACCATGTCCTCATCAACTCCTACCAGCCTGGATGCGGCATCATGGTGAGGAACCCCTGTCTGTGCCTCTGCCAGAAGACCCCCTTCTGCGCCCTTCTTCTGCATGATGACCCCCGTCTTGAAGGCCTGCTGCTATCTCAGATCTGCAGGGTCTGTAATGGGCTGGCTGCACTGTTGCTGGCACACTAGTCGGACAGACAGTGATACAGCAGCCAAGCTGGGTACGGGCCGAGTGGATGCAGCTTAGGAGTGTCAGTGGCAGCAGCACTACAGCAATCAGCCCTGGTAGCTGTCCTGAGCCTGACCCTTGCACCCCTTCTTTGTGCTGCCTGCCTGCCCCGCCCCCACCCCTGCCCCCACTTCCCCTGCATGTGTGCTGTGGTGTTTGTTGTGCTGTGCTACGCTGTGCTGCAGCCTCATGAGGATGGCCCACTGTACCACCCTGTGGTGCTCATTTTGTCCCTGGGTTCACCAGCAGTGCTGCGCTTTTGGCGCAAACAGGAGGCAGGTCAGTCAGCAGCCCTCTTGACCTGCCAGCCATGTATCGTGCATCATGCAAGATTGTCGCCTGTCGTCAGCATCTCATAGCTGCTCCTCATTGGGCCGACTGGTGGCAATGCCCTGCCCTGCCCAAAAGGTCACAAAGGCAGCAACCTTGTGCTGGACAGTACTGTACCAAACGCATGCGGCTGCCTGCCTGCGTGACTACCTGCCTGCCTGCCTGACTGACTGATTGACTGACTGACTGACTGACTGACTGATTGCCTGCATGCATGCATGCATGCATGCCTGCGTGCCTGCCTGCCTGCCTGCCTGCCTGCCTGCCTTATGTGTGTGTGCCAGCAGGGGGTACAGGTGGCCAGCCCCCAGTCGCGTCTCTGTTGGCCATGCCCCGCAGCTTGCTGGTGTTCCAGGATGATGCCTACACACACTGCCTGCACGGCATTGAGGAGGTACGCTGCAGCACAATGATCGTGCTTACTGGGAGTGCAGTACTGTGACAGTGCCGTGCAATGCAGTACACGCTTACAGACTGCAGCTATTTGTAATCATCTCTTGGACAGCGCATCTGTGCATGTTCTATCGTACTGCTAGTCACCAGCACGCTGTCGTATTGGTTGGACGCTAAAGAGACAGTAGAGCCAAGCATTCGACACATTATGGTATTGTTCAAGCCGTGACTAGGCCGTCTGGACAGTGAGGTCACCAAGGGGACATCAGGGATGGGCTTCTGCACTCTGTGGAAGCTTGCAGCGATGCAGTCAGCCTCCAGTGATGTCAGTAGGCTGGCTGGCGCAAGCACCCGCATTGAGGGTTGCGTCCATGAGTGACACTCTTGGTCTGTTCTGTGCACCCACTGTGCAGGTCACACACGAGCAGTTAGACAGTTCGGTCGTCAATGCAGCTGTGGCAGTTGCATCAGCAGTTGCTGCTGTACCTGCAGCATTGCAGCAGCCGCTGTGTGATCTTCAGCCGCAGCGTCGTCAACAACAGCAGCAGCAGCAGCAGCATTGTCTTCCACATGTAGTAGGAGGCCAGTGTAGTTGTGATGGTGGCATACAGCAGCCAAGATCTGCAGCAGTGTGCCAACCTGTGCCCATGCAGCACCAGCACCATGCTGAACAGCAGCAGCAGCAGCAGGGTGAACATCACCAAGCCACTCCCAGCAGCAGCAGACCTACACATGGGTGCAGCATGGCCCACAGCAGCAGTGCTGAACTTGAGAGTGGTGGTGGTGGTGGTGCAGGCTGTGCAGAAACAGTCACACCAGTCAAGGGGTGCAGTGATGGGTGTTCACTCCCAAGGCAGGGTGAGCGTGTGTCGCTCACAATACGCCGGGTGCTCAAGGTGCACAAGGCTTTGGGCATCCTCAGGAGATGAGATGGTTTGAGGTGCATGTGGGGGTGGTACACCCCACTCAGATGATACTGGTGCATGCAAAACGCAATTGCACGCCTTTTTCAGGGGTTTGTTTACAGTGATCGGCCGGGAACAAGGAGTGTTTTGGCGATGTGGCGGGCTTCGCGCTTTGCGCTGGGTCCCGTTGCAAGACGTGGTGGGCAGCCATACAATTTAGCATTGTAGCATGGTATGTAAGTTTACGCAGTTCAATTTGGTAAGCTGGTTGTGTCGCTTGCTTGCCAGGGTGGCCCGTTCAAGGGACCAAGCCTTGGTCCCTTGAAGGTAGCATGTGCAGCATTGGCAAGGAATCAACATGCATCAAGGAATTAGCACAGTGTACACTGCCACCAAAGCTGGCTTAGGTTTGTGCGTGGAGAGTGATCAGTCAACTTTGGCCGTTGAACAACGGTGATAGGACGCTCTGGGTCGAGCAAAACATCGCAAAAAAACATATTTACAGGCTAAAACATTCTGATACCTCCTTTCGCGTACTCTCCTGCCTGTGGTCACCACAATCGTTGTTCGCGCCTCTGGTGAGGCGTCTGCTTGCTCTCAATTTGATCGCCGCTCCTAGAAGAAACTTCACTTCAAATCCATCTTGGCGGTACAGGCTAGCGAGGTCAGAAAGCAGCAGCACTTGCAGATGCAGGCAGGAGTAAGACTGCTCACTTAGCACTCAGAAGGCCTCCTAATAGCTCACCATGAGTCTTCTGCAGCCGTTCTTAGACAAAACAGCTGTGCAGCTGCAGCTGCAGCCGCAACTACAGCATCAGAAACGCAGGCAGCCATCCAGTCATCTGTACAGTGTCAGACTGCTGATCACAGTGCTGGTGCTGGTGACAGGGCCACTAGCAGCTGCAGCGGATAAATCGCCACGAGCGACAGCACCAGCAGCAGGAGCAGCCCCAAGTTTTCCTGCAGCTCAGCTTGCAGCAGGCATGCTGTCTGGCGGTGCACAGCAGCAGCAGCAGCAGCAGCAGCAGCAGCAGCAGCAGCAGCATGGTCCCAGTTCACACGGAGACCACCCTCCGCTGCCACCCCAGAGCGTGGCAGACGTCCTCCTGGGCCTGTACCAGAGCTATGCAGGACCCGTGCTGAAGGCTGCCACACACATGCTCAGCGTTGGTGTGCAGCAGGCCGAGCACGGCTCCGTTACGCTGCCGCAGTGCCAGCAGACCAACGTGCTGCTCAACTCTGGCATGTTCCCTGGACCCTCCTGGGCTAATCTCACAGCAGAGGAGCAGGCCCTACACCCTGTAAACCTTGTGATGATGCAGCTGGCCTATATGGTGTACCGCCCCATGGGTGATGTCACCTCATGTCTCACAGGCATGGGCGCAGACCTATCCACCCTGCGCAACCTGACCATACCCATCGCAGACTTCTCCACTCAGAAGACCTCCTATGTCTTCAGGGCAGGGAAGGAGCGCGTGTTTGTCGTGTTCAGGGGCTCGTCTGAGGCCGACCTGATGATCAACATTGAGTGTCGGCAGGAGCAGCCGCCGCCGGAGCTGTTTGGTGCAGCGGGTGGACCTCAGATCAAGCTGCACAGGGGGTACTGGAGGGCGTGGCAGTCACTGGAGCCAGCGGTGCTGGCGGCTGTGAAGGAGCTGCTGCAAGAGGTGAGGCACTGCCTGAGGCTACTTGTGATGTGTGGAATGGCAGTACATGTTTGATGGTGTCACGGCATATCATGATGGTATTATAACATATAGATGGGGGTCGGGGTATATCCCCACCTCTATGTTTCAGCTGGCTCAACCCTGGAAGGCAATGCCATCGATGTGGCGACTGTGTCTGCGTGTAACATATCACTGACAGGGGATATTACATAAAGTGGGCTGGATGTGGTGGAGGTTGTGTGTGGTGTGTGGCAGCACAAGGCCTGCTGGCATGTCAATCAGTCTGTGCACTCTCAACTGGATCAAACTTGTTGAAAATGCACAGACTGGATAGCATGCCAGCAGACCTTGTGCTGCCACACACCGCACACAACCTCCACCACATCCAGCCCACATGATATGCTATGATACCATCAAAGATTTACTGCCATTCCCAAAGATGGCGCCTAGACTTGACACGTGGCTTGTGCCATCAGCCCTGTGTCACAGAAAATGAAGTGCCGGCACAAGCCAAGACCCAGAGCCCCGCTGGCAGCCGGCAGCATGGCACAGCTGTCCTCATCAGCCCTACTCGTGTGTTGAGCTTGCCCCGCAGCCAGCCGGCACGGTCATAACTCTTGTGCACCTTCCTGAGCTCACACTCATGTGACTGCGCCATGATTGCTGCCCTTTCCATCTGGCTGCTGCCTGTGCAGGTTCCCAGCAAAGAAGTTTGGGTGGTGGGCCACAGCTTGGGAGCAGCCATGGGCTCCATCGCAGCAATGCGCCTCAACGCGTTGCTGCCACATGGCGTTGCCGGCGTGTTTATGTACGGCTCCCCAGGAGTGGCAACTCAGCTTGGGCCTCAGTCTA
Organism: Desmodesmus armatus; assembly: GCA_007449985.2. Lineage (NCBI taxonomy): Eukaryota > Viridiplantae > Chlorophyta > Chlorophyceae > Sphaeropleales > Scenedesmaceae > Desmodesmus > Desmodesmus armatus. The sequence goes on along the minus strand of VIIQ02000048.1, from coordinate 84,519 downwards.
CAACCGCGTGCTGCTGCACAAGACCATCCGTTTCAGCAACTACCTGGACTTTGCCGTGCGGGTTCCTATGCCGATGCAGAGTTGCTCGATGGGTAGCTTCAGCCTGAGTGCGGAGACGGGTCGTTTCGGTTACGCCCACGTCGGTCGCGCGGTTTTGATGTGTCCGGAGCATGACACCGGCCTCACGCAGTTCCGCGTGTCACCACAAGGCAGCGATAACCTTGACTGCTTGAATACAGATGAGGTTGATGCAACTGCAGCAACACACCAGATGGGTAGTTACTTTGACGCCTGGCGACGGGGTCACCTCAAACTGAAAGGCACGGACCTCTCAAGTGACGTCCGTGTTCAGGCTGTGCTGTGCCAGGGCTGTACTGTGCACACAGCCAGGTTTGAAATGGAACAAGTGAGGGACCCTGCCAGAGCAGGGGGCCCTGTCACGTGCGCTGTCGATGCCAGCTGCGCAAACAGCGCCGCATTTGCTGCAGCACTGTCGGTGGGCAATGTCACGGCGCCACGCGCAGACAACACCACAGTGTGCAAGATGTACATGTGCCAGAGCCCAAATGCAGGGCGCTGATGACTGCTTGTCACAACCTGTCTGTCAGCGCGCGCGCAACAGAGGGGTTTGTGTATATTGGGGCGCTAATCGGCGTCATGGGACGGACAGATTGTGGTTGACTGCAAGCGTAATGCATGGTGAGGGTGCCGCCTCCACCTTTTTTGTTGCTGTGTCCAGCACCTGGATGCATATTGTGCTTCTTTTTGCGCTGTTGGCAGTGATTGACGCGGCATGCCCGTCCAATGCCTCTGCAGGCGCCGTTGTGGGCGTGCCCTTATTCAGTGCTTGTTGTGTTGGGGCCGCCTTGGCCTACAGGCCTTGCAGCTGCAAGGCAGCTAGTGCCACTAGTACCAGGTACTATGGAGTCCATACTTGCTGAGTAAAGAGTGTATACAGCAGGCAGCAGAGCGTAATTTGTGGCATCGACACTGCGGTCAGCATGCGGAAGCGGACGGAGCTTGCTTACCGCAGTGTGAATGCCACAACCTTGTGGTGCAGCCTGAGGGTATTTTTGCATGCAGGAGTGGTGGTCATGCTCTACTGAGCTGTTTTGGCAACGCATTGACCACTTTAGCTGATCTGTGTTGCTGTGGAGGAGGGTTTAGCAAGCACTGTTGACAAGGCAGGGGATGTGCAAGATATTACCGCTTATATATCTCAGTATGTACTGCTGTTACCAGGACTCAACAATTTGCTGGGATATGCACTGTGTGGTGGTGATGTGTGGGACAGGGAGTATCGTGCTCTGTGCAGGATGGCCATGAAAATGCTGAGGCAACAGCAAGGGCATGCATCGGGTGCATTTCGTAGTAGCTTGTTGCTGCTACTACTACTACTTTACTGTATCAGGGCCTCGCCTGATCGCCCTTTTGGGAGCCAAACAAGGCTCATAGGGTTGCATTCAGTAGACCCAACTGGAATCCTTTGGCCACTCAGGTTGCGATGCTGTGTGCAGGGATTGGTTGTGTTGCGTACCTCTGGCAGAATGACTGCAGTGAGGCCTGAATTGTGACAGGCACTGCCAGGTAGACTGAATACTCCAGCAGCTTGATGGGCTTGATCTTTTTGGAGGTGCTTCCCTCGAGGGAAAAATGAGCTCATTTGCGTGTCCTGTTGCTACTACTACTACTACTTTATTGGATAAGGGCCTCGCCTGATCGCCCGTTCGGGAGCCAAACAAGGCTCATAGGGCACAGGGCATAGGGCTGTTGCTCTGTTGGCTTTTGCTGTATGAGCTCCTGAAGACGCAGTCAGGCATGGCCTGGCCATCCCTGTAGGTTGTGTGTGACAAATGCCCGCTGTTGCACCCTTGAACCCCGCAAAATCTCAATAGGGTTTGGAGGTGTGGGTTTGAGCAAGAAGAACAGAAACAAGATGCCGATACTATGCTGCTGAGGGTAAAAGAGTGCAACAGTGTCATGGCAACCTGCGATCAGGATCCATTACCCTAACCACACTTGTCAAGTACAGAGCAGGAGAAAGCCCTTTGAATCGTTTACAAACACGTCCAAACGTGGCTTCGCCACAAAAATTCACACTTGCAGGCCACACGTTACTGCCACATAGACACACGTCACTGCAATCATGAGCCGTAGGGGTTGTTCCGGCGGAACAACCCCTAGGGAGCCAACAATGCGCATGTTGGCACCAAGAAACCGTCAGCCGGTGCATGCAGCCGAGCACAGATGGTGTCAAGCCAACATGCAGGCACCACACACACACGGTACACCATTCACCGCTTGCACAAAACATTCATCAACACACTCATCAACGCCTCTGCCAGCGCAACCAGGCCACAAACCACACCACACCACACACCACCCACCACACAGATGCACACACACCCCAAGCACTCCTGCGTGTCCCAGCTGCTTCAGCTGCAACAAAGCATGATGCTGGCACTCCAGCACTCTGATCAGAGAACACTAGTAACTCCGGTGTCCTGTGGTCATAACGGTGACACAGCGCCGCTGCTGGGGTCTATGCTTGTCACCACAAGGCGCAGGAGGTCGTAGGCCACAAACTGCACTGCCGCCCCGGGAGCTGTCTTGAGGCAGTTGACGCCCCAGCCGCGGAACAGCTGCCGCGCCAGGCCCACTGCGCCCTGCTGGGACATGTGGCGCAGGCACTGGATGTACCCCCTGCAGCGACAAAAAGGGTGCACAGCGGCATGCAGCATGCAAGAATGTTCACAGTTGAAGTGCACGGTGTTGCCTTCTGTTTCTCTCTGTGCCCCATGCCTGGCACACACGTTCATTGAATGACTAAGCCTACACTGATGACGTACAAGTGAGAGCTCAACAGCATCCTGTACAAGTGACAGCCCAACAGCATCCAGTGACCCCACTTGACATGACGCAAGGCCCCTGACGCTGAGCTAACTCTACATCACGTCAGTGGACGTCCTGCACCCTGCCCAACCGCAAGCTGACTGCAACAGCTCTGTATCCTCCAAAAGCACATACCCCCAGCCACAAGCACGACGAGAGACAACACGTATGATGATGGTCAGTGCTGAAACACATATGTCATGTTCAGTGCTCATGCCGGCCCCTACGACCCCCATATTGCCGGGGCCACTACTCACCTGTAGCGCACAGAGTTTTGGGTTTGGAAAACTGGGGTTTTTAGGGGGGGGTCAGGTTTAGGGTTGGGTTGAACCCTAAACCCTAAATCCCTACTCACCTGTAGCGCACAGAGGTACCTGGTCCCCCATTGACCTGCAACCGCCGTCTCAATGTGTCCAGCGGGTAACTGGCGGTTTGTGCTGCGATGCCTGCTGCTGCCCCGCACCCGATCTTGGCAAACGGGTACCACCACTGCTCCTTGCTTTGCTTGTCACTGGGCAACAGCTGCTGCGGGCAGCAACATGGACGCGCGCGCGGCGCAGAAAAGCATAGGGTGTGAGAATCGGCCAGCAAAGAATGAGCAGGAAATGCATTTCATGCGCTGCCCATCTCCAACTGAATGTGTGCGCCCCCCAGGGCGCATTCGTGACGTGTGACATTAGACACCCTTCACTTCGAGACACCCCACCTCCCATGCCAAGACACGGCCTTGATTGCAGCCCGCAGGTACCAACAGAGGCCAAAAGGCATGTTGTCCATTGTATCACAACAACACACAGCCCCCCCCCCCTCCAACACCCCGCCCGCCATCCAGCCCCCGTCATCCTGCTCCCCAGCAGGTGCACATCAACCAGCTGTGCCACACCAAGCAGTGCTCCAATCAGCCACCCTCACCCAGCTAAGCAAACCCAATCCTGACACGGGGAGGTAGTGACAATAAGCATAGATGCACTGTGATGGCACCACCCACCTTGAATGAGTCGTATGCAGTGAAGCTGATGCTGGTGTATACCATCACCCCCGGCAGCGACATGCCCAGGCCCTTGTACCAGCTGAGGATGCCCTCCTGAGCCCAGGCCTGGCGCAGGCAGGAGGCGATGCCGTGGAAGGGCCGGGGCTGGCCCGCGAGTGTGGTGTCCGCTGTGAGGCGGGTGCGGCTGAAGTCCAGCGGGTAGAACATCAGCGTGCGCAGGATGCCTGTGCAGCCAGCACAAGTTGGCGAGTAAGGAAAGTAAGTCAAAGAAAAGTAGGATGCCGAAAGAGAGAGAGAGAGAGAGGGGATGTAATGAATGAAGTAGACCATGAATGGAGATGCTGGTGGGGCGAGGAATTGACACGGCAGGGGCTGTTATGGTGGCTGTGGGAGCTCTCAACCAGGCGCCAAGCAGCGGAGGACATGTACAGAAAGCTATGCAGCTGCCGAGGATGCAACCGCGCCGTTATGCATGTGCTGTTAGGGCAACACCGACTAAGGCTGCAACTGCTACCAGCAGCAGAGCAAAACCAGGGTCACGTGGCGATGCCTTGCCTGTTGCTGCTCCTGCTGCCATCTTCTCCTGCACCCCTGGTGGGCTGCCATCCTGGGGCGCAAACATCATCCTGAACTGGTCGTGCACCGCAAACTTGAAGGCGACGTCAGGTATCAAGCGCGCCACGTTGGCACCGTTGCCACGGTACAGCGCCTGGCAGGTGAGACAGGGAGAAGGGATTAGTCAATTAGTCAACAGGTGGTGCTGCGATTACTAGCATGTGGCGCTTGTCATGGGCAACAGGCACGCGAACCACTCAACAGACACGTTGGGCCCCGATGCTGCAGTACAGGGCTGGACAGGACATGAGCGCAGGGGCCCAGAGACGGGGGGTGTGATCAACAGCATTGTGAGCACACACATTGCTGGGCATGGCAGATTGTGCCGCACTGCAAACAGTGCTTGTCCATGGCACGAGGCGCCAGCTATTCCTGAAGTGTGCCTGATGGTCAAACTATCCAACGCCTCCATTGCTGTCCTGGAGCTCCCACCACTGATAAGAAGCTGTGCTGTTTGATACAAGGTGCGTGGTAGAGGCGATTCATGTATGCTGACGGGGGTTGTCCATTGTGGTGTCTTGTGGTGTCCTGCAGGGCTACAGCTGCCACCTGCTATGATCAGGCTTGGGCAGCATCAGCTGAATGAAGCGGGGCTGATAAAATCAGCACCATGAAATGCATTTAGGAGGTTGGCGCTTGAGCCACTGCTCACCTGCACACCGCCCTCCTGCTGTGGTATCCTGCGCAACGCGTCCAGCAGGCCTTTATACTGCTGCTGCTGAGGCATGCTGCTCATCTGCTGCACCTGTAGCAGGATCTGAATTGCGTAACCCCAACAAACAGCAGCAGACACACAAGTGTTCTTGATGTAGTGGGTTGAAGATTACCAGGTTACACAACGTTAGGCACTGTACAACCACATGTGAAACGGCTGGATGCAATGTCATCTGTTATGACACTACCTCTGCCAATGCAGCAAGGATGCCATCAGGTTGCCGCCCCACACCCCAAACACACACACATGGGGGGGGGGGGGGCAATCCGTGTGTATGTACGTTGGTGTCTTTGTTGTGCTGGCTAGGCACTCCTCTTGCAATTGCAATGAACTGTTTACTCACTGTACTGAACTTAGCAATGACTGCACGGGCATTGCAGTCAGTGTCCAATATTTTTGGCAGCCAACATTCACCCCCCTCCCCCTCACACCCACACCCACAAACAAAATCACCACTGGTGGCACGTGTAGCATGCCAGCACCTGCACAATTACCTTAACTCGCTCCAAGGGTGCCACTGCAGTCTTTGCGATTGCTCCAGAGCCTCCCGCACATGCCAGCTGAATGAGAAAGCCTTGGATGTTGTCCAAGGCTAGTACTGTCCATGGCTCCTTGAACTTGTAATGATGCTGTGCACCTGGTTCTAGGGAGAAGTCGTTGCTGCTGCTGCCTTTCGTGTCCTGGTGTCCATCTTTTGTCATCCTACATGCGTGCGTTACTGGGTCCTGGGCAACTGGATGCTAGAAGCAGCAGTACTAGCCTGGGGGACTGAAGAGTGGTGTGCCCAGATTACACTGCTTAACTTCTCTCAGGAAACAACTTGAAAAACGATTCCAACACTGAATTGAAGGGGAGCAAGGCGATCAGGCTGAGGGGGGAGGTCACAACAGGCTGGCGTCAGCAGCAACAGTGGACAGTGGACGTGGTGCAGTGCTTGGAGCGGAGTTGGGTAGATCAACCTTGAATGGTCAGATCAGGCTTCAATGAACTAGAACAGCAACATGCACCAGCAATATACCGTCATTTGGACACTTGTGTGGACTTGTGACTGTGAGCTGCTAGGCGCGTTGTTTGTTACTAAAAGCTTTATTTGGAAAGAACCAATCACCAGCGTCAGTACCCTCGAAGACTTCATCCACTGCTGCCACTTCCCGCTAACACTCTGTGATCCAGCACCGAAAAGTTTCTGCAAAGCATATCGCCTGGTCTGTGTCCACTGTGAAGGTGGGAACACCTTCTTAGTAAAGATTTCTCTCCAGCAGCCACCCTGAGGCCTATGTCGGGGTAGGGCATGTTGAGGCAAGCCGGGTGCCCACCACCATTCTGCAGCACGGCTTGCAGCAGTACAGTGCAGGGGCAGCATGGAAAAGGTGGGTGATTGGGTCAAGGGGTCTATTAGGTATGCATTGGCAAACGTGCATGCAGGCTGCCTCACTGTGTGTGTTGGGTATGTGCAGTATGAGAAGATTGAGCGAGTGGGAGAAGGAACATATGGGGTTGTGTACAAGGCCAGGGACAGGCGCACCAACAGCATAGTAGCTCTGAAGAAGATCAGGTTGGAGCAGGAGGAGGAGGGAGTGCCCAGCACAGCCATTCGCGAGGTTGCCCTACTCAAGGAGCTGAACCACCCGAATGTTGTCAAGTAGGTGCTGTCGGCTGGCTGCCATGGGCAGCAAGGGGGATGTTGTACTGCCTTGAAGCAGCAAGGATGGTGCCAAGACTGCTGGCTTGCACCTGTCTTACAGCAGTGAGGACACACAGCGCAGCAGCTGTTGAGCCTCTGGTAGTGTGTGGGCGGGGGGTCGCAGCCGCACGGCTGGCGCAGTCGGTAACCAGGCCTAGGGGTTGGGCATGAGGGTACCACACCAGCGGCATCTGTACTCTGCTCAAAAAGGTCTCTAGTGCTAGGGAACTCACACCTCCTATCTAGTGTTGCGGGTTGTATGACATTGTCTTCCAGTCAGTCGTCAGTCACTGCTGGTAGCCAATTCCTTGTACCTCTTTGTGACAAACGTCACAAGCACTAGGGAAGGTCATATCTGCCTGCCTGGGCCATTCATTTTGGCCAAATTTGTCACAAAAACATGCAGAACGTTCCTAGCTGGTGAACTACACATGTCCCCCCCCAGCAGGTGCAGGATTACATGACCAGGTGCGCGAATAGATCCCAAATAGGTCATTCCCGTGCTTGCTGCCGCTTGCTCTCTGTACACCCAGATTGCATGACGTCATCCATGCTGACCGGCGGCTGTACCTTGTGTTTGAGTACCTTGACCTGGACCTGAAGAAACTCATGGATGGCATGCCCAACTTCAGCAGCGATCACAGGCTCATCAAGGTGGGCAGGAGCCCACCATGTTTGGGGGGCATGAGTGGGGGTCGGGGCTGTCGTGTGCAGCTTGCCACATGCAAGCCTTGAAGCGCATCGCCAGCAGCTGACATACTATAAGGAGCTGATCAGGCCTGCTGTCTTACTCTGTGGCATTGGTTGCCTGCCACGTGGCCTGCTGCTTGCAACTTGATGATTCATGTCAGGCAACGGTGTTAATTCTTCAACACCGTTGCCTGACATGCATCAGATGGACCCTAGAAGGCACACAGCACATCATATTGTGCCCCACCCTGAGCAGCCCCACAAGTGTTGCTGTGTTGACCGGATGTGCAGCCCTCAATAGCTACATGCGCCTGACTGCAAGTGGTGGGCACCCACACCCCTGTGTATGTGCTGTGTTATGTGTGCTGTGCAGCTGTACCTATGGCAGATGCTGTCTGGCATAGCCTACTGCCACGCAAGACGGTGAGCCCCTGCTACCGTAACAGGCCGTGCAGTTGCTCCTTTTGCTTCGGGGGCTTCAGCTGCCAGCAGTGTCAGCTACCTTGGCAGCAGGTACCAGTAGTGCCGACACAGGCACACAGCAACAGCTGAGCAAGCAGGCTCAATTGCTTGACATCCAACGCAGCGGCCTTGGCATGTCAGTTGGGTCTTGCAAGGGTGTCAGTCGCCTGACGCACTTGCTTCCTGCGAGCGGTGCCGTGACGTGGAGCATTCCTGGTATGCTGTTTGCTGTGTGTGTGTGCAGCATCCTGCACAGGGACCTCAAGCCGCAGAACCTGCTGATAGACAAGGCAAACAACCAGCTCAAGCTTGCAGACTTTGGGCTGGCGCGTGCCTTTGGCATTCCTGTGCGCGCATACACACACGAGGTGGGTGGGGCCAGGGGGCGGCGCTCAGTGCTGTTGGTGGACTCTCTCACGATACCCAGCGTAGCTAGCAGTTGATGGGATCGCCTCGGCAGCAGGCATAAGGGATAGCCTGTGTGCAGCTGGGCAGCCAGGCTTGGTCATTCAGTCCGTGTTACCGCCGCGACCCATGCATTAATGCACATGGCATGCTGCGTCGAGGGGCAGCTAGAGGATATAATGTCCAGTAGACATGTTGCCACACGTCGTCCTGTTTCAGCCAGACAGGGTTTGCCAGCGCTAACCTGAAGAAAAGCATATCATGCTATGTGTGATTGCGATTGCTGGCTGCTTGTTTTTGGCTGTCAGGTGGTGACGCTGTGGTACCGCTCCCCAGAGATTCTGCTGGGCGCCAAGACCTACTCCACCCCAGTGGACATCTGGTCTATTGGCTGCATCTTTGTGGAGATGGTGAACCACCGGCCACTGTTCCCAGGCGACTCGGTAAGTAGCTGTGTGTGGAAGCCTGCTCAGCGCACTGTTGTGTGTGGGATGGTGCGGGCTGGAAAATTTGCTGTGTGTGCTGATGCCATGACGCAACATGAACCACATGTGGTATACAGCGCACCAGTGATGGCCTTGCCACAGGAGGTACCTGCTGTTGCCAGCGGCTGCTGGGACAGCCACACAGTGATGTATGATTTATATCTGTATGTGTGGCCATCTTGTTTTGTGCTTCGTCAAGCGTCTGCTGGCCCTCTTAGATAATTGGTGAGCTGTCCCGCTCAACAGTTCCCTTCCACATTGTGACGCTTGCAGTGTGCCAATAAGACTGACGAGCTGTTGCGCCTGTCACTGATGACTGATGGTTCTCTTTGTCACCGCAGGAGATTGACGAGCTGTACAAGATCTTCATGAAGCTGGGGACGCCTGACGAGAACATGTGGGCAGGCGTGCGCAACCTGCCGGACTGGAAGGAGACGTTCCCCAAGTGGCGCCCCTCCAGCATGCAGCAAATTTGCCCCAACCTGGAGCCCCTGGGCCTTGACCTGCTGCAGCGCATGCTGGTGTACGACCCACAGCTGCGCATCACGGCCAAGAACGCACTCAACCACCCGTACTTCCATGATATACAGGACCTCATACAGCAGCACAATAACGGTGCCATGCCGCTGCACTTTGGCGGGTGAGGCAGCTGTTGGAGTGCAGCAGTGGGCGCAGCAGGAGGTGTGGCTTGTTTCGCCGTTCCGTTTGGTTTTCTGTTGCTACCAGCGTCGGTTCGGGTTAGGCGGGTTCATGGGCACACACATATGTACATGCTCGGTTGTTGTGTGCGCTTGCCCCCTTGTGCCTGGCTGTGCCAACGCTTTGCAAAGCTTGTTGCCGAGTTTAGGCCCCCCTGGCATGCACTGTTTGCCAAGTCAGCAAGTGGTGTGGTGACCAGGCACCAGCCCTTTTTGCACTATCTGTGAGCACACCTGACAAGACATGGCCATGAGTTAAGCTTGTGGCAAGCATAGGCTATGTACCTGTGTCGTATGTTATCCTTCACAATCACCACAAGAAGCTGAAGGCATTGCAGGTATGGCCAGACATATGGTCTGGCCCACACCTGCAGTGTAGCCAAAAGGGTTGAAGCGTTTCACAAAAGCTATTGAAGGTGGTTTGCTGCAACAACGCAGGATGGCAAAGATGGCCCAGCAACCAACTCAGTGCGATCTTACTACAACTCAGTTGCAGTGCAACCATCACCCTGGTGATCATGTACATGATCATGTACATACATGAACATGGATAGCCCATACTCTGTGGTGCTGTCGATGGCAAGCTGTAAGCGATGCTCACTGAAGGATTTTCATTACAAAAAAATCAGTGGAAGAGCTTCCGAGGCTTGACCACCACATTTTGTTATAATTTGACTCATTTCGTTGGGACAGCTGAGAGCTCAGTCTCGTCGCTTGATCACCGCGCTATCACATCGTCTGTCTATGAAACCTGATTTCGTGTCTCGATCAGAGCCGCAAGAAGTGCTGATGAGATTCCACCACAACTTGCTGCTGTGAAACAAAGCCCAACTGCTGATGCAGCTGTCCTTAGTCCAGTGATGGCACACAGCACCATCTGAATGACAAACATGGCTGAGTCAGGGGACCAGGACCCCTTCCTGAGGCCTTACAACCCATTCCAGCACCCCTTGGCGTGGTGTCTGCGAGATTTCCTGGGCAGCGCTGCAGGAGTGGAGCCTGACAGTGCCACAGGCAACCTGCAAGATACCTTTGTGAAACACCAAGACCTCCAAGCAGCTTCCAAGGTAACACAGACGCCTGTAGGCAGCAACAGCAAGCAATTCTAGCGCAGCGTGGCTTGATGACACAGATGCCGCCTTCTGTGATGCAGGTGCTGGAGCAGCGATGGAAGCTGCCACATGTTGTGAACGACAAGGCGCTTTTCACAAGGGCAGCACCTTTTGGGGACAGAGCACTGCATGCTCCTTCCAACAGGATCGGGTCTTACTACTCGCCTGCCTCAGCGCATGCAGCTGCGGTGCTGTTTGAGGAGTTCCCACAGGTGCGGTTTGCAGCTGCTGTCAAGCCTGTCCCGGTGCGTTGAGGTGACCAGCAGCGCACAGTCCAGCTCGTTTCTTTAGCATGAACCACTTTGAAGTCACACAAGGCATGTACAGATCTTGTGGACTGCCGCCGCAGCAGGTGGGCCACTTTGATCTGTCCTGCAGCATGGATGTGTGCTGATGTGATCTCATGTTTGCTGCTGCAGGACCCACATGCACCCCGCACGCAAACAGGCTCACCCAGAGCAGCAGCACTTGGTGACATCCGCAGCTCACACAGCAGCGACCGCCCAATCAGCCCCACAGTGCCCCTGCCGGCCCACGGTAGCAGCAGCAGCTCCTTGCATGGGCATGTGCGGCCGCACGGCAGTCCCAAGGCGGCAGCAGCAGCAGCCTTGTCCAGCACAGCTGTGCATCAGCTGCTGAACAGGCATGCGCCACAAACACATCAGCACAACAGGCAGCAGCAGCAGCCTCAGCAGCTGGGTGCCGGAGCCAGTGGCACGTTCAAGGCTGCAGGAGCAGCAGCCAAGGATGATGTTGCAGTTGTGGATGCCCTGATGAAGTACAAGTTCTACCAGCACTTTGGCATAGACCCTCAGCACGTAGCACCATACAGGGAGGAGTGGCTGCAGGCAGCGCTGGTGCTGGTGCCGCCGCCACCGCATGTCAGCCAGGTGCGACCAGGAATGCGGCACACACACCCGTGCAGCAGCTGCCTTAGGATTGCCAGTTGTGCATTTGCCCTGTCATTCAAAGTCCAAACCAGAAGCCCAGCTCACCCAGCAGTGGGCAGCAAGTGTAGGAGTCGCTGGTTGGGACACACATGTGCAGCACAACTGAGTCAGCAGTTGTGAGCATGTCCTGACGAGTGCAGTGGGTCTGCACAGGACGACTCTTGTGAGCGCTGTTGTTGGTATGGGCAGATGGGGGCGTAGTCGTACAGCAGATTAGTCATGTGTACTTGCCCTTCCGCATGCCAGACTTTGCCGTAGCTGTAGCCACTTGGCCCGGCCTGATGTTGGAATGCTGCAGGACTTCTATGAACAGCTGATCAGCGCGTCAGTCGAGGAGGTGCATGAGGACTACACAGCCTCCATGAAGCAGGCCATCCTAGACTATGTGCTGGCCAACCCCAAGGAGCGGCAGCGCCTGGGACTGGAAGGCTTGCAGCCACTGCTGGTCCCTCGCTCACCAACAGCGTCAGCAGCAGCTGAGGGAGCAGGCGGGGGCAGCAGTGCTGGCAGCAGCAACGCAGCTGTGCTGGGGCCGAGCTTGGCTCCAGCTTCACATGCAGCCCTTGTGCAGAGGCAGCTGCCGCCGGAGTGGCATGAGCACGTAGCAATGGCCAGGTAATGCAAGCAGTGCGGCTGGGGTGCAAGGGAGTTGCCTGGCGCACTGGCTGCATGCACGAAACAAGGCGCCACCCTATGACTGTTGCGAAGCGCATGACATACAGCGATAGCATGACTTGAAATGCTGTGTGCTGTAGGGAGGACATCGTATGGACGCTGCAGACGCTCAACCCCAACGCCTTGGAGCTCAACCGGCTGTGGCATGAGCACGGGTATGCTACAGCAGTGCGGCTGCTGGATGTCACCAGCCCAGACTTGCTTGAGCGGCTGCCTGTCAAGGTGAGAGTGTTGACCCGCCTCAGCCCTCCTTGTGAACACACCGGTCAGCCACTGACAACAAAAAAAACCCAGGAGTGCCTGCCCAACACCCGGTCAGCTGTGGCAGGCATCACACAGCTGCCATCGCATAATCCGTATCATGTAGTCAGCCAGGGAAGGAAGTGGCACTGCATTGGGAATTGCACACAGCGGTTGATACTGCTCCATATGTGGCGTCCTGCAGGCCCAGTGGTTCAGGCAGCACCAGCAGTCCACGGTTGAGCAGGTCAAGGGCCAGCTGTGGAGCCACTGGCTGCCCAAGTGCATTGAGGTATTCAGGCGGCTGCCGCCTGTGCCCATCAACAACGACGTCAAGGCCTACTACAGGTGTGCATCATATTACCGAGTGACGATCAATGCAGACAGATTGGCAATCCTGCTTTGCTTTGCGCATGTACACAGCTGACAGCCATCAGCACCGACATCAGCACCTGGGTTCAGGTGGCACAGGTCGCCAGGCATCACTGCAACGGGACGCCCTAGCCAATGTGCTGCTCATGGTCCTGCACCAACCGCGCCAGGCCCTCTGCTCAGGCCTCATCCTGTGTTGGCGTTATGGGCCGCTGCCTGCAGGTGTGTGACGACACTGCAGAGCAACATGCTTCGCCAGCTGGTGTCGTCGTCCCTGCAGGACTACCTTGGCTTCTTCAGGCGGCATGCAGCAGTGCAGCCCCTGGACCCGCAGCAGGACGTGGCACTGTGGAGCTGCCTGCCTGTTTTTGACACCGAGCTGGTTGTGAAGGACGGTGAGCACATGTGGATCGCAATCAACTGTTTAAAAACAGCAGCGGTGGCAGTTTGACCTACCGCCACTGTGGCATTTATGGCAGCGTGTACGTCACCGGCAAACTCCTACACTGCTGGAAGGCCTGCACTTTGCCTGGTACATTCCGCCATAGCTGCTCAGTTATGTGTGCGGGTGTGGTGTTGCAGGCCAGATCGTGTTTGAGCCCTCCTTGGATGACACGCAAGGGGTGGTGCTGTCCGTCCTGGAAGCCGCAGTGCTGGCAGCTGCCGACCTGCCACGCATAACACCAGCCAGCACCAGCAGCGGCGTCGCAGCCGCACCAGCAGCCAACACTGCTGCATCCTTGGGCAGCAGCCTGAGCGTCATCCCCTGCACAGGGCTCGATGAAGGGCTGGTGCAGGATGCCATCAAGGTCTGTGATCTCATCAGGCCGGGTTCTAGTGCACTCAAGCAAACATCGCCGCCAGACTCTGCCTAGTCCAATCTAAACGGAAGGTTGTCACAGGGCGGGTGCATCTTCCTTGTGCGTAGGTCTGGGGGTTGCAAATATTGTATAGGGATTAATCCCAGTTTGCCGGGTGTATTGACCATATTGTGGGACTGATTGCAGGAGGTTGCAGCCATTGTGGCTGCCAACGCTGAGCCGGCCCTGCAGCTTGCAGCCCTGTTTGCGCCTTACACCAGCCTCCTGGAGCTGGACCCTGTTCAGCATGCAGCGACGTTTGCAGCAGGTGCGTGCTGTGTAGCTCACCGCCTCATGGTATGCAAGCTGTACCAGACCCGTTTCGGTAGCAAATGGTTGTGCAACGGTGCTATGCATCATCTGCTGCGGATGGAGAGATCTTCAACCTGATGCATCCGCTGCGGTTGCACCAGCACAGCATGCAAGGCAGTAGCAAGAAGACTGGCCTGCACAGGTCGTAGTTTTGTCTAATACCCTGATGAGGGGAGGGCTTTGGCTGAATGCTGCTTTGCTTTTCTTTTGTCACTGTGGAACGCTGTGGTGTGCAGGCGCTGGTGGCACGTCTCCAGACCTGCTCAAGTACAGTGCAGAGGTGGAGCGGTTGCAGCTTGCTGCACAAGAGATCAGCATGCTGTGCACGCACACTGTCAGGACAGGTGCGGGAGCCTGCTGGACAGCTACTGCCAGGCTGGTGCTGATAGCAGTGTGTGGCTGCTTGTGTCAAATTGGCCACTGCTGCATGTGACTGCGCCATGCTGTTTATGAGCGGTCTTGTGCCTTGCAGCTACCCGTTATCGTGACTCTTGCCTTCACCCACACAGTGGCATCGCTCCTGCCTGAGCATGCCTGGCTACATGCATGCTGCTTGCAGGCTTGTACTCAGTCCAGTGCCGCAGGCTGCAGGAGCAGCTGATGGCAGCATCAGAGGCAGCAGTGCACCAGCTGCTGGACATTGTGTGCAATGCAGCACGCGACAGCAACCTCAGGATGGCTGATGAGTACGCGGTAAGCCTTCTGACCTGAACCTAGCTCTGGTAGTGACAACCAGGGCATACTGCCACGACAATGCAGGGTCACTGGGCACCACTGCTGTGGCACCACACCTGCACGTGCTTTCTGCCCACATGCACTCCATGAGCCAGGGACACTGACCCACATGCGCTGCCGTGTGGATTATACCTCTGCACATAGCTACTCACCGCAGACACTCACAGACACTGATCTTCGCGCCCGTTCATGCAGGCTATGACGTCAGAGCTGGGCAAGAGCTGCCAGAGTGGCGAGGCAGTCCTCATTCTCAAGAAGTACATCAGCAAGTGCAACTTGGACAACGAGAGGCTCAAGGATGAGATTGCAGCAAACAAGCAGCGCGATGACTTCCTCAGCAGGTTCAGGTGCGGAGTGACTGCTGTTGATTCTGCGCCGCCCCACGCTTAGTGGTTACAGGGTGCGACACTCAGCTTTGATGGGTCATTGATGCAGGTTCCACGTCCCAGATGAGGACTTTGAGTCTGCCCGTAAGGCGTATGAGTGCCCGAAGCATTTTGCCGAAGTCTTGCGCGAGGCCGGCACCAAGGCGGCAGCGGAGCACAGGCAGTTTGAGGCAGCGCTCAAAGTTCGCCGGAAGGAGTTTGAGCAGCAGGTGGAACAGTGCGTGGCCAAGCTGGCTGTGGTGGAGGGACGCTCTGACATTGTCAAGCGCCAGGTGGCTGTGGCTGAGGTAAGCATGTTCAGGCACAGTGGGACACACTGGCGAGGCAACAACGCCGGACAGCGCACGCTTGCATGCTTTTGTGAGCACAAAACAATGCACCCACCGCATGGCTGCGCAATCTCAAGGTACTCAGGATGCGGCTACTTCGTGTGCCTGATCTGTTGCGTGCATGTGTTGCACACTGTTTCTATGCGTAGGCGACGGAGTTGCAGTCCAAGCTGCAGGCTGCTGTGCAGACAGCAGAGGAGATCAACACCCAGGAGAAGATGTTTGGCTGGGGCTGCACAAAGTAAGTGGCTGCCGACTCTGCAAGGTCTGACGGGCCTGCAGCATCGGACGCTCCCCCTAGGGGAGTGTTCCTCAATATGGATCCGTCCACAGGCTGTGATCTTAGCATCCCTGACTCAACAAAGGTCGACAACCAGGACGACAAGCATGCCTAGTTATGACCATTCCTTTTCTGTCTTGTGCGCCCAGGTATGACCATGTGTTGAAGCTGCTGGCTACTGTGGACCCGTACGTGACACTGTGGGTCACCATCAATGAGTTCTACAACAGCTTCTCCACCTGGATGAACGGCCCCTTCTGGAAGCTGACCCCTGAGCAGGTGGAGGCAGAGACCATGGAGGCGTTCAGGTGCTGCTCTCCTTCTGCGGCAGCACATCTTGAGACCAGACCAGCACCCAGTATGCCCGTGTTGCTTGGCACAATGCCTGAGGCTGCCTGCTCTGCTGAACAACCGGGCATATGGCAAGCCGTTGCATTCTGGTGAAGCCTTCACCAAAAATAAAATGTTGAGTCCATTAATGGACAACACAATATTGCGTTGTGCCTGCAGGAAGCTGTTCAAGCTGACCAAGGTGTTTGGTGGGAGTGAGCCGCGTGAGCTGCCGCTGGCTGTAGCAGAGGAGGGCAAGGCCAAGGTTGAAGCCTTCCAAGCCTACCTGCCCCTCATCGCTGCAGTGTGCAACCCCGGCCTGCGTGAGCGCCACTGGGAGGCACTGGCAGAGCTTGTTGGCTTCACCATCAAACAGGATGAGGTAAAGAGTGCTGACGGCGGGCTGTTCCCTTGGTTGAGGTGGCCGTTTCTGTTCATTGGTTCAATATTGAAGGTGCAGCCATAGCACAGAAGTGAGATGTGGAAGGAGTCGGCTGCAGTGTGGCTGTGCCTTTGCAATCATCGTGCGCACGTGCTCTGCCAGGCCCATTGCATGTGTTCGACTGCATGCTGTTTGCTGCATGCAGGTTACCTCCCTGCGGCGGCTGCTGGACGATGACATCATGGAGCACTTGTCACACATCACTGAGCTGTCAGACAGGTAAGGTTCACCCCACCAGTTGGTCAGCTATCAGAAGGCTGCCACGCCTGCAGGATGGTGCAGCAGATTTGGAGGTGCTGCATGTGCGCTCTTAGCACATGTGCTGCCCATCATAGAATCAACTTCAGCCACCCGTTTTCGCGCTGTATCTTGCTGCTCCCAGCAGCACCTCGATTATGAGTGCTCCTTACGTCAAGAAATCAAGTGCATGATGTCTGTCATCAACTGCACCCACATATTCGGCAGCTTTGCCAACCCCCCTTCATGTGCTCAAATGACTGGGTGTGCAGGGCAAGCCGTGAGTTCAGCATTGAGAAAGCGCTAGACAAGATGATGGGAGACTGGGAGGGCCTGGCCTTTGAGCTCGGCTCTTGGAAAAACACAGGGACTTTCATCCTGAAAGGTGCGGGCATCACATGCGCCAGTGTGCACCCCCGGCACAGGCTGCGCATAATACTTTCCCTTTTTTTACAAACATGGCATCAGCTACACTTGCTGCTGTGTTTTTGTTTATGCTGTTTGTGACAATGACAAGCCTGGCCGTCAGTGGACTGTGTGTGCTGCGTGTGTGTCTGCAGGTGGTCCTGTGGAGGAGGCTCAAGTTCTGCTGGAGGACCACATCGTCAAGAGCCAGGCGATGGCTGCTAGCCCCTTCAGCAAGCCCTTTGAGGACAGGCTGGTTCCATGGGAGCAGAAGCTGCAGCGTTTCCAGGTGGGTTGCGGCAGCACAGAACAAAAGCTCAACATCACCATCCAGCAAAAAACATTGCAGTACCTGCCGGTACAGTCCGAAATATTCCGGTACAGTCCGGTATAGTACAATGCATTTCAGTTCAGGCATCACCTTATAGAGCCCCGTTCTTGGCACTAGCCAGCAAGCCAGCAGCTCATTGGGTCCTTGCATCTTTCACATTGGGTTCATTGGCAAGCAAAACCAACCTCGAGCCAGCCAGTCACTTGAGGTTGGCGATTCAGGCCCCGGTGTGCTTGGGATTGCTAGCTGCTTTGAGCACAGCGGGCAGCACAGCTGAGGAGCAGCTGAGTGGAGGCTGTGGCATTGCATTGTGCTCTACCAGTACATACTGGGTGGTAGCGACTGAGGAAGCACCGCAGCGATGATACTCACACTGTGGTGTCTGCGGGCTTGGTGTTGCAGAACATCATGGACGAGTGGTTGACGTGTCAGGGCAAGTGGCTGTACCTGGAGCCTATCTTCAGTGCCGACGAGATCATGAAGCAGATACCTTGTGAAGGCAGTGCCTTCAGGCTCATGGACGCTTCATGGCGGCAGATTGTGCAGCAGGTGAGCTGACAGACGTATGTGAAGCTGTCCGCATTAGGCTGCAGATGGGGCCAGTGGTTCCTGCACCCCAGCTCCTGCAGCCTGGATGGTGTTTAAGCGTGCAGCTGATTGCTCCCTGCACAGCAACACAGACAAAAGCGACAGCACCCAGCATGTCTGTGGGGGCAAGCTCTCTGAACTTGCACGTGCGCGGTTCTGCTGCAGGTGCATGAGGAGCCCCTGATGATGGTTGTTGCTGACATGGAGGGCCTGCTGGAGACACTCAAGGTGGGGGCGCGCACTGCCACTGAGCTCACACTACATAGTGTATACAGCACAATTTGTGCTTTACTGTGATGCATAGGGCTGAACATTTGGGGATCAGACAGTGTGTCACCTCCAGGTCGAGCGGTTGCACACCACATTCAAGTTTTTTGCGTTGGTACACGCACGTGTCGGAGTCGGTGACCCCACTGCTGCTGCTGTTGCTGCTGCTCCTCCCCCATGCAGGAGTGCAATGCTCAGCTGGAGGTTGTTGAGAAGGGCCTGAACCAGTTCCTGGAGACAAAGAAGATGGCCTTCCCCAGGTGAGGCAGGCAATGGAACGTGCAGCACAGCCTGGCATAGGAGGGCAGGCAGAGCACCCAGCTTGGGCTGCCGCAAAAGTCTATGAACATATCATCAGTACAGGGCATTGTCTCAGGCGGTCGGGGCACATCCATGTGCATGCAGGCCGCAAAAATGCATGCAGCCACACGGGTTGGCAGCTACAGGTTTGGGACTGCTGTTGAAGATGGTTTCAGCATTGCTTGGTACCTGTTTGTTGACCCCTGCTGCTGTTGCTGGTGTGTCTCAGGTTTTACTTCCTGTCCAACGATGAGCTGCTGGAGGTCCTGTCAGAGGCAAAGGACCCGCTGGCAATGCAGCCGTTTGTGCACAAGTGCTTTGAAGCAGTCAAGTGAGTGATACTGTCATTGGTCATGTCATATCACAGCATCCCCACAAGAAGGGCTGCCCGCGCCGGCACGTTTTTGGCACTCAGTGCAGGATCCGCCTTCCCACTTGAGAGTAGCTGTCGTGCTCCATAATTCAGTTGTCCTACGCTGATATTGATGTCAAGGATGGAGTCATGGAAGTGAGTGCTGTCATACTTTGCAGGGAGCTTGTCTTTGAGGCTGATGGCACCATCAGTGGGTTGATGTCCCTGGAGGGTGAGAAGGTCAGCTTTGTTGAGAGCGTCAACCCAGCAGCGACAGGTACGTGGCACACACGGATGGGAGCTCCCACATGAACTTTGACCAACATGGTCATGATAATGCGTCTTGGTGGGCTGCACTACCCCGCAAACTGCGGTGTCACAGGTCATGCTGGTCGTGAGTGGGTGATGGTGCCCTGCATGAACAGCTCTGATCTCGAAAGAGGCTGGTCAACAGGATGCCACAGCACACTTGCGGCAATATAGGACAGTGTGGCGAGCGGCTGAAGGGCGCCAATTGCTGCTGCAGGTGCTGTGGAGTGCTGGCTGCTGGAGGTTGAGGGCGCAATGAAGCGTGCCGTTCACAGCCTTGCGAAGGAGGCGTTGACTGCTTACCCCAAGAGCCCACGCACCAGCTGGATCTTGCAATGGCCCAGCCAGCTGGTCCTCAACTGCTCACAGGTGGGCCTTGTCACACTTGCTTGATTAGCTGCACATTCAACCACTGCACTCAGGACAACGGCATAGAGCTCCCTTTGCTGCATCACATTTGGTTCCAAATCAGTGGAAAAGGACCGTGACAGTCCTGTGACAGTCCTGTTCCACTGACTTGGAACCAGATGTGATGCAGCAAGATGAGCTCTGTGCCGTTGTCCCGAGTGTTG
Organism: Desmodesmus armatus; assembly: GCA_007449985.2. Lineage (NCBI taxonomy): Eukaryota > Viridiplantae > Chlorophyta > Chlorophyceae > Sphaeropleales > Scenedesmaceae > Desmodesmus > Desmodesmus armatus. The sequence continues at coordinate 64,498 of VIIQ02000048.1, read as the reverse complement.
TTTTAATTTTGTCTGACGGTCAGACAAGTCGGCTGCAGCTATGGTGGCAGACGCTGCCTCACAGCCATGTTGTGGTGCACATGTTTCTGCATGTCGTTGCTGGTGTACAGGTCTTCTGGACTCGTGAGGTCACGGAGGCGATCCAAAGTGGCGGGGCCAAGGGGTTGGGCCAGTATGCTCAAAGGTAGGTGCTGACCTGGCCATGCGGCATGCATTGTGTGCACCACCAGGCTGCTGCATTAGCAGGCGTCAGCCTCACATAGCTGCTGCACATGATCTTGGATGTGCACAGCATCACGAACTGTACTGCACTCCGCTGTTGTGCATGCAGGTGCAACCAAGAGCTGGCGAAGCTGGTCAGCCTGGTGCGAGGCAACCTCACAAAGCTGCAGCGCACAACATGTGGTGCCCTGGTCGTCATTGACGTCCATGCAAGGTGAGCTGCATGGCTGTTGGGACATGTGCACTTCACTGGCAGTTTTGCACCCTGCTTCATTGTACACTGAAGTTAAATGACACATGTAAGATCACTGATCAGTGAGTGATCAAGTGAGTGGTGGCAGGCATAGGGACGGATAGACAACTTGCCTTGGCCGGGCTTGAACGCCAATGACAGGCTGTGTAATCCGGCACTGTGAACAGCACATGCGTGCACTGAGAGGGACATGCGTGTGTTAGAGGGCGAGGGAGTGATGCATTTCCACTGTGTGCTGCAGAGATGTGACAACCTCCATGGCCAACGAAGGTGTGGAAGACGTCAGGGACTTCAAGTGGGAGAGCCAGCTGCGGTACTACTGGGAGCATCATGAAGCCCCGCCGTCGGGCGTCAAGCCTCAGGTATGGCACTACCTCGGCATCCAGTAGCGTTATTCACCCATCTGAGTGAGGCGATCATGGACAGCAAACGATGCACTAGGTTGTGCTCATGTTGTGTCAAAATGTGCTATGCCTGCAGGAGACGATTGTTGTGCGCATGATCAATGCGGAAGCACTGTACGCGTATGAGTACCTGGGGGCCTGCGGCAGGCTGGTCATCACCCCATTGACAGACAGGTAACAGCATATGCGTCTGCTGAACCTCAGCAGTCCCGGCATTCTTTGTTAGGAGCTGCTCATGGGCGTGTACACTTGCACGGCACACATGCATAGTGTGAAGCCGAGCTTGCTGCATGTGTCAGCATATGATTGCTTTGGGAGCTGACCTGTGCGGCTCGTAACATGCTGAGTTGACTCACTGCATTTGGTACACAGGTGCTACCGCACGCTGATTGGCGCAATCCACATGAACCTGGGAGGAGCACCCGCTGGTCCTGCTGGCACTGGCAAGACCGAGACCACCAAGGACCTGTCCAAGGCACTGGCCATCCAGTGTGTTGTCTTCAACTGCTCGGACGGTCTGGACTACAAAGCCATGGTGAGCGTGCCTCCCAGCTACGTCACCCCTACATCTTGCCCCGCTTGCAAACTGAGCTTGCCAATTGGTGCACATGCAGCAGTATAACACCCAGCACTCACTGGCATTGACAGTGACAGTGTTGCAACATAAGCAGTGGGGGCTAGCTTGCACCTCATCAGTTTTAAGCGTGTGTACACGTGTGCTGTTGTGTGTTGGTGTGCATGCTTTTGCCGTATGCAGGGCAAGTTCTTCAAGGGTCTGGCCTGCTCTGGTGCCTGGGCATGCTTTGACGAGTTCAATCGCATTGAGCTGGAGGTGCTGAGCGTGGTGGCGCAGCAGGTGCTCACCATCATACGAGCCAAGGCAGCCAAGGTCAAGACCTTCCTGTTTGAGGGTGAGGCTGTGCACTTGCCTTCAGTGCTGCCTGATGGCCCATTGGTGACTGCTGTCGGTCGCTTGTCACCAGCAGTCCTTGTGTGCCTGTAGTGCAGCCAGCGGCTGTCGTCTTTCCCTCTGTACTGCACCAGCTGATGCAGCTTGTAGCTGTAGCTTGATGTTGTCAGGTTCAGTGATGCAAGAGGTTGCTCTAGTCAACACCCAGACTGTGCTATGGTTGCCGTGCAGGTGTGGAGATACCCCTCAAGATGACTTGCAACTGCTTCAGTAAGTGGATGGAACTTGTCCCCACTTTGGAGTACAGGCGCAAGATTGGGTGATAGAGTGCGCGACTCGTGCAGCCTGGCACGGCTGTAACAGACACACAGTCCGCAACTCACAAACATGCAGTGGTGCATCCAAGGCTTTCCTGCAGATGTGGCTGTAGTTGCGCGCAGCACACTTAACAATTTTTGATATGCTTCTCACCAGCATGTGACCACACCTGCTATCCTGGCGCGCCCAATGCCTAGACGACTATAAGATTTGCGCCTCACACAACCCATGCTTCCCTGTTGCCCTGCAGTCACAATGAACCCAGGTTATGCAGGAAGGTCAGAGCTGCCCGATAACTTGAAGGCACTGTTCAGGTGAGTAGCTGATACAAGCAGGCTTGCTCCGCGCTGCTGACACTGTTGCATGTCACCGCACAGTGCCGAAGCCGTTTTGGGGCGGTGACAGCCCTACAACCAGGCTGCATTGCCAGTGTAGCAGGAGGTGTCTTCCACTGTTGTCTGCGTGCGGCTATGTAAGACGCCACATGATGCCACATGTCGATGTGCTGCGCTGCAGGGACGTTGCCATGATGGTGCCAGACTACGGTAAGCTCCATGTGCACATGCTCAGAATGCTCACCATCTGATTACCCTCTGTTTGCAATGTTGTTCTGCGCGGCGAACCTGGCTGCGCGCCCACCGCCCACTCAACCAAGCATCATGGGTTGTCATCTGCCCGCATGATTAGCAAGTAGGACATACCATCGCCTCCTCACTGACGAGTGTGGTGCTTTGCGCTGCTGCTGCAGCCATGATTGCTGAGATCATGCTCTACAGCTATGGATACTTGGATGCGCGGGCGCTGGCACGCAAGTTGGTCCAGACATACAGGTGACTGTGATGGTGGCGCGTTGATTAGGTGTCACAAGGGCTGCATGTGTACCCAGGAGCTCAGGGCAGCAAGTTACTTTCTGTAGCACACTGCGCTGGCAGAACGCTGCTGCTGTGCCGTTACCATATGCAGCAGTGCCGGTTGCAGGCCTGTTCGGGCAAAGTGTGCACGCTGCAGATGTTGATAGCTCACCCACTTTGCATATGGTGTTGGTGCGGCAACACAGGCTGTGCAGTGAGCAGCTGTCCAGCCAGGAGCACTACGACTTTGGCATGAGGGCGGTGACAGCTGTGCTGTCTGCTGCCGGCAACCTGAAGCGGGCGTTCCCGACTGCACCAGAGGATGTGCTGATGCTGAGGGCCATCAATGACGGTGGGGTCATCGACATGCACACCTGGCCCTGTGCTGGGGCCGCTTTGAAGGTTTCAGCCTGACATTATGCATGCGCACCATCTGCTGAGCTGACAGCAGTATCTGGGCCTAAGCCTCCATGTTGCGACAGTGGTGTGTCAGTATCTGTGCATTGTCCTCCATGCCGCATCACAACACTGACTGTAAAGTTTGTTTGCTGCTGTCCACAGTCAACCTGCCAAAGTTCCTTGACCAAGATGTATCCCTGTTCAAGGGCCTGCTCAGTGACTTTTTCCCTGGTGAGCGGGAGCTTGCCAAATCATGGTACCTTGCAACTTGCAGAGCCTGCTTTCCCAGCTGATGGCGGGTTCACTGCACCAGTGCGACTGAGACTGGCAGTGACACAAGCTGTGTGCGTACTGCAGGTGTGGACCTCCCCCATGTTGACTATGACAACCTGCGGGCAGCGCTGGTCTCCAATTGTGTCAAGTATGTGCCACAGAAAAAGCCTGTCTTTCACAAGGCTGCTATATCGGTTGCCTGGGTGACTCCATGTCTCCTCGCCATTGGCTGGTATGCTTTCAGCGGGACCCCTTTAGCAGGTACTGTGGCTTTCACGGGAATATGGTGGACCACGTGTAACTGCACACTCCTGTGCTCTGCTGCGAATGCTGTGCTGTGCTGCAGGACTGGGTTGCAGCCGCTTGAGACATTCCTCACCAAGGCCATACAGCTCTATGAGATGATTGTGGTCAGGCACGGTCTCATGCTGGTGGGCCAGAGCTACGGCATGAAGACGGCGACCTACAGAACCCTGGCAGCAGCACTCACAGGTGCACCCACCGGCTGCTGCTGCTGCTGTCTGCTGTCTGCCTTGCATGCCATTGCTGCTGCTGCGCATATGCACACAATCGACCTTAGTCTATTCGGCACGAGTGGACAGTCACACTGCACATTGCGCCACGGCAACACATGCAGAGCTCCCACCCTCACTTAATGTTGCCCAACAACCCCGTCATTCACTTGTGATCATGCACGTGTTTGCTGGTGGTGCTTGCAGACCTGAATGCGCAGGGTCTCAACAATGAGTTTGCCACCAAGATTTCTGTGCTGAACCCCAAGTCCATCACCATGGCTCAGCTGTACGGCCAGGAGGACCCCATCAGCAAGGAGTGGACGGACGGGGTGCTGCCGGTGCTCTTCAGGAACTTTGCCAGGGACACCAGCCCCGACAGGAAGTGGCTTGTGTTTGACGGTCCTGTGGATGCGCTGTGGATTGAGAACATGAACACAGTGCTGGATGACAACAAGAAGCTCTGCCTCAACAGTGGAGAGATCATCAGTATGCAGGTACAGTGGCTGCAACTACCTTGGTTTGTTTGGTACGGCAGCCGCCGCATGGATGTTGCCCGAACCCGCCATAACCTGCCATCAATGCCTCTGACGTTTTGCGGCTGGTTTGGTGCCGTTGACGCTTGCAGGGCCTGATGAACATGATTTTTGAGGTCCAAGACCTGGCAGTTGCCTCTCCTGCCACAGTCAGCCGTTGTGGCATGGTCTATGTGCAGCCAGACCTGCTAGGGTGAGACATACTGTGTGCCCAGGGCCAAATCAGCAACATTGCTGTTACTGCAGCAGTGTTCAAACATGTGTGATTGTGACACCGTCATGCCAATATTGATGAATCAACCTGGGTGTTGGCGATCCTGCTGGCCAGTATGTTGTGCACAATCAAGTCTCAGAACCTGAGTTGTGTGCCCTTGGGCATGCAGGTGGCGGCCCGTGCTGCAGTCATGGCTTGCAAAGCTGCCTGCTGGAGTCACAGACGCCCACAAGACCCTGATGCTGTCCCTGTTTGACTGGCTGATCCCCCCCTGCCTGAGGGTTGCAACAAAGCTGGTCAAGCAGGTGCTCCAGATTGTGGAAACCAACCTTGTGTGTAGCTGCATGAGGCTGCTGGAGTCTCACTTGGATGATTTCAGGTGTGCCGCACGTCGGTTTGAGTTTGACCAAATGCAGCATTGCCTTTGCTGCTGACTGTCAGTCGTAGAGCCGGGATGGGTGGCTCTGCATCCCGCTATGCATGTCGTCAGGTAGTCCAGAGCTGTTGCTGTGCTGATAACTGTGGGGCTGCTGTCTGAGGCTGGTGCCGAAACTGGGATGACTGCGGGCTCAAGCGTGCTTGGTGGTGCTGCTGCGCATGCGTGCAGGGAACCTGTCAAACCCCTTAAAGACGTCACTGAGCAGCAGCAGGCTACGCAGCAGGCAACGCAGCTGCAGTGCTACTTCTTGTTCAGCCTGGTGTGGTCCCTGGGTGCCAATACAGACGCTGAGGGCCGTGCAGTGTTTGACGGCGTGCTGCGCAAGCTGCTCAAGAGGGAACCGCCGCCAGAGGTTGCTGCCTTTGTCACCGCTCCCGAGGTGTGCTGTGCTGGTGTTGGCACCCACCTGATTCTCTACCTGAGTTCTTGATGCGGACTGTATGTGTTTGAGGCTCTTACGCCCAAACAACTGCTTCAATAGTCGTGAGGCTACAGTATTCAGTGCAACCATGAGTGCAGCTGCGACAACTTTATATAACGCACAGTTGTGTCAGGATGCTCATTCCACCATGTATTTGCTCCCGCTGCGCAACAGGTGTCTGTCAATGTACCCTTCCCGGATGGCAAGCTTGTGTATGACTACATTTTTGAGCCTGCCAAGATGAAGTGGGGTGCCTGGCTCGACCGCTTGGATCCCAAAGCTGTGGCCAACAGTGATGCTGATTACAGCAGCATCATAGTCCCTACGGGTAAGCTGCTGCATGTATGTGGGTGCACCTTGCTTTGCCTCCTTCCCGCAAGGGCGCGTCTGAATGGAAATAAGCTTGATCCCCACAGATACCACAATCAGGTGCAACGAGCGCACACAGGTCAAGCTTCATTGCTAACTTCGCTGTCCGCACCCAGTCTGTCAAAACCATGTGTTGCGGCCGTCTGCTTGCCCACCTCCTCATGCAGCTGACACCCTCCGCTACACCTACCTGCTGGACTCTTTGGTGCGCCACCACCACCACTGCCTACTGGTGGGGCCCACCGGAACCGGCAAGACTGTGTATGTCAAGCGTCACCTGCAGACCGGGCTGCCTCAGGATGCCTTTGTGTCTATGGTCGTGACCTTCAGCGCACAGACCAGTGCAAACATGACCCAGGTGAGGCGGCCCACTCTGCTTGAGCGCCTAGGCCATGTAGATTGTACAGAAAAATGTGGGACTGGAAGGACAATCACGACATGTGCCGAATGCAGGCACGGCTGCAGATCGGTTTCCACCACAGCCTGATAACAGCACTAGGTTGCAGGGGTTGTGGGTTTACTTCACTTGACGCTGACGCTGATACATATGCACCATGCTTTGGACTGCAGGACATCATTGATGGAAGGCTGGAGAAGCACCACAGGGGTGTGTATGGCCCGCCGGCAGGCAAGCACATGGCAGTGTTTGTTGATGACCTCAACATGCCCCAGGTATGCATCTGGGCATGACGGAAGGAAACGTGCGATTTTTGCAGTAAACAGTCACGTGCGGACAGACCACAACCTGCTGATCGTGTCATGGTGCAAGTGATAGTGCGCAAAAACGCAATGGCGTCCAGTGTAAGACCTATGCCTGCTTCAAGAGCTGTTGCGTGGTGTGTGGTGCCTGGGTGCAGGTTGAGCAGTATGGAGCGCAGCCACCCATTGAGCTGCTGCGCCAAGCCATTGACCACTGTGCTTGGTATGACCGCAAGGACCTGGCCCTCAGGAAGCTGCAGAACCTGCAGTACGTGGCGGCCATGGGGCCCCCTGGTGGTGGCAGGAACAACGTCAGCCAGCGATATCTGAGGCACTTCAACATCGTCATGTGAGCGGGGCTGGGTCAGGTGGCATGTGTTTACATCGCCGCGGAGGGGAAGACGTAGTTGTATTGCTCCAGCAATGTTGAGGGCTGTCACTTCACACTGCGGCACCGCATGCTGGAAGAGCTACCAGTACACTGTCTGTTGTGGCTTGGCAGGTGTGTTGCATCTCCATGTGTACTCTGATACTCCCCAGGTCCATGACAGCGCCTCACATGCACACATATGCCCACAGCTGCTGCGTATGACCCAAGCCCCTTTTGCGTACGAATGCCAACATACCACACGAATGCCAACATCACCACCTTGATTGACGCCCAACTTGACCCAACCCACTGCTGTGCAGGATGACTGCCTTTGACAAGGACAACCTCAACATCATCTTCACCAACCTGGTCACCTGGTGGCTGCACAAGTTCAACTACAGCCAGAACATCAGCAAGCTAAGCAAGAGCCTTGTTGCTGCAACGCTGGACGTGTACGAACAAGTGCAGAAGCAGCTGCTGCCAACACCAACAAAGAGCCATTACACCTTCAACCTGCGTGATGTGTCAAAGGTGTTCCAGGTGGGCAAGCTAGGCGTGAGGGTTGTGAAGGTTGCAGATGACTGAGCGTATCTTGCAGTACTGGATTGTTTGAGAGGGGCCTGGGTTGCCGCAAGTGTCAAGCCGACCAAGCCACAACACACTTGGCAACTTCCCGTACGACGCAGCAACGTGCTGGGCCACCTGCAAGAGCCAGCACATCACATTTTCTTGCTTGGTTTGCCTGTAGCAGGCTGCAGCACTGTAGTCGCCATCAGGCCACCTGCCGAGGTAAACAAGGCCCCTCTGAGGTGGTGCGTGAATGTGGTGCAGGGCATGACCAAGGCAGCTGGGTCCCTGGAGACAGCCTCTGCAGGGATCAAGCTCTGGGTGCATGAGGTTCTCCGTGTGTTCTTTGACCGCCTGGTGGACGACCCCGATCGGCTGTGGCTGTCCCGCCTGCTGATGGAGCTGACTGAGAAGCACTTCAAGGAGCGACTGGCAGGCCTGCTGGGCCTGACGCCCACCACAGGGGCCGCTGCTGCACGCAGCAGTGACTCGACGCATCCAGGGGGTGGTGTGGCAGATGAGGATTTGCTGACAGGACTCAAGGGGCTCTTGTTTGGGGACTTCATGGTGCCTGGTGCAGACGTGAAGGTGTACAAGTGAGTGGCAACTGCCCGTGCCACAACAGTGGTGCTTGCATGTGCTTGCTGAGCAATGGTGTGGCAGCAATGGTCGCTTTGGCAGCATCTGTTAGCACTGTCCTGCACGGCCGGTACGGAACAGACAAAGACAATAGGCATTTTCGCTCACTCTCACCCTTAGCTGGTGGTTGCAAGTTGTGCTTTCACTCTCACCCTTAGCTGGTGGTGCAAAGCTCTCGCCACTCATCAAACCGGCGGCCTCATGTGTGTTACGCAGGGAGATTGAGTTGAGCAAGATGCTGCATGTTGTCGGGGAGTACCTATCAGACATGAATGCAGGCAGCAAGAAGCCTCAAAACCTGGTGCTGTTCCAGTTTGCTCTGGAGCACGTGGCGCGCATCAGCGCCGTTGTGTCGCAACCAGGTGGGAAACAGGAGGGCATGGTGCCAGCCAGCCAGCCAGCCAGCGGTCATGCATGTCATCTGCACTTTGCGGATGTGTCGCGCATCTCATGCTGGGAATCGCTGTTGATGGTTGATGCATCCAGTCTGCTCAACTGCTTATCCAGTAGCTGAGGGCCCAGCAGCAGTGTATCACGACTGTGTCACCTTGTTCCTTTGTGTTTACTGTGTACACTTGTTGTGGGCCCCCGTGGGTGGCAGGTGGCCACGCCATGCTGGTCGGCCTTGGTGGCAGTGGGCGCCAGAGCCTCACTCGTCTGGCAGCCTACATGCAGGGCATGGAGGTCTTCCAAGTAAGCACTAGCAGAGTTGCATTTGTGTGGCTACTACTGTCGCCCAACCTTGTCGGCGCCATGCAAGACCGTGCCAGATAAGGCTAACAGGGCATTGCACGCTGGAAGTGCTGGTGTTCTTCACACAGCCACCGCGTCTGCTTGAAGGCATGTCGGCAACATGCCTGACCAGACACTGGCTGGTGGTAAGAGGTGGACGTTATCATTACTGCAGGTGGAGATCAGCAAGACCTACGGCATGCAGGAGTGGCGTGATGACCTGCGCAAGGTCCTCAAAATGGCTGGCGAGGAGAACAAGAAGGTAAAGAGGATCCTCCGGAGTGCTGGTGTTGTGTGCACTCACCAGCAGTGTTGCGCAGCACAGCACACATGTGCTGTACAGTCTGCTATCGTCCAGGGCAGTCACAATGTTTGCAACACCTGCAGTTCACAACATAGCTAGCTATTGACGCCGCACTGCACAGCTGGCCACTGTGCGTGGCAGCCACATTGCTGGGTATCCCCCATGCTGCTCTGCATGTGCAGGTAGCATTTTTGTTCAGTGACACTCAGATCAAGGATGAATCCTTCGTGGAGGATTTGTCAAACCTGATCAACACATACGAGGTGCCCAACCTGCTGGGGTCTGGTGACCTTGCCGGCATTTTTGAGAACATCAGGGCTCGTGCCAAGCAGGCGGGCATGGACGGCAGCAAAGACCAGCTCTACAACTTCTTTGTACAAGAGGTATGATTGCAGAACGGTACAGTGCAGATTGTTGGGGACAGGATACCAGATTGGCTTGGATTGAGTCAGCTATAAAAGCTTCCGTTTCCCGTGCCATGTACTGTCTGTTCTGCGGCTGCATCAACATGCTTACCGCATGCGTGTTGTGCTGTTGCAGGTCCGGCGCAACCTGCATGTTGTGCTGAGCTTCAGCCCGGTCGGGGATGCTTTCAGGGAGCGGCTGTCTCGCTTCCCTTCACTTGTCAACTGTACCACCCTCGACTGGTTCACAGCATGGCCCAGGGATGCATTGGCAACGGTGGCCACAAACTTCCTATCAGGCCTACCAGGCGCATCTGACAAGGTACATGCAATACATGTGCATGCGGCAGCAGAGTGCGGGAGTCCCCCCGGCAGTGCTGTTGGCACTGCCAACAATGCTGCTGGCTGGCTGGGTGCAAGATATGTGCAGCTTTGCACTGCCTATGCAACATGCTGTTGGGCTGGTGCGCCACACTGTTTTGCGCTGTTTTGATGCAGGTTGCCAAAGAGTTGCCGAAGCTGTGCGTGAGGTTCCATGAGGATGTGCAGCGGCTGTCGGCTGACTTCCTTGCACAGCAGCGTCGGCACTACTATGTCACACCCACCAGCTACTTGGAGCTGCTCACCAGCTACAAGAAGCTGTTGGCCAAGAAGCAGGATGAGGTAACCCAACTGGCTGCCACGGCACACCTTATATGGCTTGCACATCACGTTGTTTAGCAGGGCGATCACTGCTGGCTGCTCATGCCAAGCTTGTTGATTGTGGCGCGGACTGGATGGCCTCACTGCCAGGATGCGGAGTGCTCAACCCGTACATTGCATGATGTGCAACACTGGCACCCAACCTGCGATGTGAGCTGCTTGGTCTGTTGTTTCACCATGGTTTTGCAGATCAACACGGCCAAGAAGCGCTACGAAGTTGGTCTCAGCAAGCTGGCCAATACAGAAACAAGCGTGTCAGCCATGCAGGTGAGTGTGCAGGGCCGCATGGTACATGCCCTCATGACTATGCTCGCAACGCAGCAGCAGACTGCACATGGCCATGCAGCAGCCACACATGGGGCCGTGCACAACCCATCATGCAGGAGTACATGGTGATATGCCTTATGGGCTGCTGACCCTCTGCTCACCGTCTGCGACATGCAGGAGGAGCTGATTGCTCTGCAGCCCCAGCTGGAGGAAAGCACACGCCAGACAGAAGCTGCCATGGAAGTCATTGCCAAGGAGACTGTGGAGGCAGACAAAGTCAAAAAGGTGACACAGCCGGTCTCGCTTTCAATGGCTTGTCTGTGGTCCTGGCGATTGCAGCAGCTGAGCAGCACAGCTGCTTGCAGAGAGCATGGGCAACACGCAAGCTGTTGGCAGTGCACCGCCGTCAGGCAGCGCCTGCCATATGCATGGTGTCCACTGTCTGCTGCTTGCCATCCCTGCAGGTTGTGAGTGAAGAGGAGGCTATTGCAGCAGCCGAGGCGGCCAAAGTGCAGGCCATCAAGGACGAGTGTGAGGCTGACCTGGCGGAGGCCCTGCCAGCACTGCAAGATGCCATCAAGGCCCTTGACACACTCACAAAGAATGACATCACGGAAGTGAAGAGCATGAAAAGCCCACCTTCAGGTCAGCTTGACTGATGCTGCCGAAAACTGAGAGAGGGCAGATGGTGAACAGTGTGCCTTGATGCAATGCAACTGGACGCCCATGCATCAGCACAAAGATACCGCCTCTGCATGCATGCTGTCGACAGTCACTACCACAATGCGCATCGCAAGCAAGCATGTTCTGTTCGTGTGTGCAGCTGTCAAGCTTGTGCTGGAGGCTGTGTGCATCCTCAAGAATGTCAAGCCAATCCGCATGAAGGACGCACAGTCTGGGCAGATGGTGGACAGCTACTGGGCGGCCAGCCAGAAGATGCTGGTGGATGAGGACTTCCTGCCAAGCCTCAGGTAACTCTTGTGCCGCCAACATCACGATGAGCAGCGCTTGAGGGATGATTTCACTCAATTGCAATGTTTTCAGGGGCTGGCACAAGCAAGCACAGCGCCACACTGTGGACATGCCCTATGTCGGCTTGGAGAGGCAGATGTGTGTTGCTGCCAGCCTTGCACCTGTTTCTTGTAAGCCTGGGTCAGTAGCAGGCATACGGGCTTGCTGATCGTTTGATTTGAACTTCGAAGCATGATGTTGCACACCTGGAAACATCTGTGCACCTGGGGCTTGAGCCTGGACGTGACAGCTTCTTGTAGCACACAGATATTCACAATGCGTTGTGCAGCCGCCCACAGCTTGCATGATGTGCATGCATGAGAAGCTGCATTGCAAGCATAACAGACCTCAAGCGGCAGCTTTGCTTCTTCTGCATGCAGGAGTTTTGACAAGGACAACATTGACGCTGGAATCATGAAGAAGATCCAGACCTACACCCCTCAGCCTGACTTCCAGCCTGACAAGATCAAGAAGGTGACACTGCACACCACTTATGTCTGTGGTGCATGGGGCACCGCACGCACGACCGCTTACTGTGGATGCGCATGTGTTTGATGCTGCTGCGCTGACAGCATGGTGCTGACTAAGGTGTCGGTGCAATTTGGTTGTCGGTGCAATTTGGTTGCCCCGCATATGTTGCAGGTGTCCAAGGCTGCCTATGGCCTCTGCTGCTGGGTGCGAGCCATGGAGGTGTATGACCGTGTGGCAAAGGTGGTGGGACCCAAGAAGGAAGCCCTGAAAAAGGCTGAAGCACAGCTGCAGGTATGGGATTGCAGATGACGCCTGGTTGCATGGTGCGGGTACGTGGCGGCAAGTGATGTGTTCACACACGTCCTTGTTGGCAGCTTGTTGGTGCTTGCCGTGTAGCTAGTTGGTGATGTTGTTGACCTGCCCAGACGCCACGCAAGAAAAACAGCTGAGTGACTGACTGACTGACAGGACAGAACCAACCTGTTGTTCACCTTCCTGGCAGGCCATTTGCCACGAACTTACTCCCTGGACACCCCTGATAGTTTCAGCAGCACCCGAAAGCTCACACTGTCTGCCTTTGTTGAGCATTGTCCAGGTGGTGATGACAGCGCTCGGCATCAAGCAGGCTGAGCTGGCGGCAGTCATGAAGAAGCTGGCAGACTTGGACAGTGACCTGGCTGACAAGGTGGCCCGCAAGGAGAGCCTGGAGGCTGAAGTAGAGATGTGCAAAGTCAAACTTGACAGGTGGGCTGCAGGGACACATCAAAGGCTGACCACCCGATGAGCATTGTCACAGCCGCTGTTGCAGCCACTGTGACTCCGGCATCAATGCTCCAAGTACTGAAATGTTATGTCAGGCCCAGCTGCAGCCTGCTGCTAGCAGGCCCAAATTTCACTGACTATGATGCGTGGTTGCTATTGGTGTGCAGGGCCCAGAAGTTGATTGCAGGGCTTGGTGGGGAGAAGTCTCGCTGGACAGCAGCAGCAGAGCGCCTGGGGCAGGAGTACACACAGCTGACGGGGGATGTCCTGCTGGCTGCAGCCCAGATAGCTTACCTGGGGGCCTTCACATCTACCTACCGCACGGAGTGCCTGAGCGGCTGGGTGCAGGCATGCACGGCAAAGGGCGTGCCGTGCAGTGACAGGTTCAAGCTGGCAGCAGTGCTGGGCGACCCAGTCAAGGTGGGCCTTGAACCTTGACCAAGAGAACAGAAATGGGGAGCTGCAAAGGAACAGGGGAGGGGGGCATAGCAACGCAGCCCTAATGCGGTGTTGCCAGCAACACAGCCTTGGCAAGAGGTGTGGTGGCATTTGCCAATGCCATATTGTGCGTGCTGTACACAGTACCCTGCATTTCACGCAGCTGCCAGTTTCAAGCTGAACCATGCTCAGATTGTGTCTGAGCCTCTTGCTGGCTTGGAGCGACACCGTGTGACTGTCCTTGTGAATTTTCTCCCACAGGTTCGGCAGTGGAACATCTGGGGCCTGCCCAAGGATGACCTGTCAACCGAAAACGCCATTGCCATTGACAAGGGTAAGACCACACAACTACTGCAGCCTTGCTGAACACGCAATGTATCACCAACGGCGCCAGGATGTGTGCGCAACCACAGCTGTGTACAGTGCAAGGGGCTGTCTCTGCAGAGGCTGTACCAGTGCAGACGCACCACCATGCAGGTCGTCGACTCACTCACACATCTTCCCACATGGCTTCCCTTGTGCAGGGCGGAGGTGGCCGCTCTGCATTGACCCCCAGGGCTTGGCCAACAAGTGGATCAAAGCGATGGAAAAGGATGCCGGCTTGCTGGTCATCAAGCTTACAGACGCCAATTTCTTGCGCACACTGGAGAACGCCATCCAGTTTGGTGAGCTGATACGTGGCAGAGTCATTTGTCTAGGCCCCTAGCAGTGCCTTGACAGGTGCACGCATTGCAGGTCTCCCAACGGTCACTTCACGGAAGTCACGCAAATGCACAAGTGGTCCAGCAGCACCCAATCAACTCGTTTGTCGGCACCATGTTGGTGAATGTCCATATTGCAACCTGCAGGCAAGCCCGTGGTGCTTGAAAATGTGGGGGAGGTCCTCGATGTGTCACTGGAGCCCCTGCTGGCCAAGCAGACATTCAAGCAAGGCGGCTCTATGTGCATCAAGCTAGGGGACGCCGTCGTGGAGTACTCCGAAGGCTTCAGGTTCTACATCACAACCAAGCTCAGCAATCCGCACTTTGCTCCGGAGCTGTGCACGAAGTGCGTGTGCTTCGCTCGTCTGAGCTGATCCGTGACGTCGAGCTCGCGGCGGGCCGCGCTTGCGTTGCATGCGCAGACCGTCAACGCTCTTGCAGACGATAGTGATAGACTGCTGGCGGGATTCATGGGAGGATCTCACACACTTTTTGTTGTGCGAACTGTCTGCAGGTCTCGCTGCTCAACTTCATGACGACCCCTGAGGGCCTCGAAGACCAGTTGCTTGGCATCGTCGTGGCGGCCGAGAGGCCTGACCTTGAGAATGAGAAGAACCGCCTGATTGTCAGCGGTGCTGCCAACAAGCGCAAACTGAAGGAGACAGAGGACGAGATCCTGCGCGTGCTGAGCAGCAGCAGCGGCAACATCCTGGAGGATGAGCAAGCCGTCAATGTGCTCCAGTCCAGCAAGCTACTTGCGGACGACATCTCCCAGAAGCAGAAGATCTCGGATGAAACCGAGCAGAAAATTGATCAAGCCCGCCAAGGTGGGATGCCTGCGGGGTTCATGCTGCCAGCATCCAGCATTTTGACGCGCTGTGCACCACCCCCTACCACTCAGATCGGTGGCAAGCTTGTTGCACCGACTTGTAGCAGACCTGACATCCTGCTGAACGTCTTGCTGCTGATGTCTTCACATGCAGAGTATCAACCGGTGGCGCACCACTCCAGCCTGCTGTACTTCTGTGTGACCGATCTGGCCGCACTGGACCCTATGTACTGCTTCAGCTTGCGCTGGTTCAACCAGCTGTTCATGCGCGCTATTGCGGGCAGCCCGCAGAGCTCTGACGTACCAACGCGCCTGCAGCTGCTCAACGACTACTTCACGTTCTTCCTCTACCAGAACGTCTGCAGGTGCGCGGTGCAAAATGGCTCTGGCTCAAGCAAATGCCGTGACGGTCAGCTGGCTGCCATTGGCGCAGTTGATTTTAGGAAGCCTGCATGCGGCATGCCACCACCTATATTCCACACTGCTCAACACAGTAGGGACGAAAGGTGCAGCGGGCTGTGACCTCTTTCTTTTGCGGGCGCAGGTCCCTCTTTGAGAAGGACAAGCTGCTGTTCAGTTTCAGCCTCGCCTTCAAACTCAAGTTGGATGCAGGGCTCATCAGCCAGCAAGAGCTCAGGTTCCTCATGACAGGTGGGTGCCGGGTGCACACACATATGGCAGTGAGGTATGACGCTTGAGGCGTGTGCAAGGTACACATCCAAAGCCCAACAACAGCCACAGCTGTCCTGCCCCACCAGTCAAACAAGACAGCGAGGTTGCGGCAGTTCGTCAAAGGCAAATTTGTCCGTATTTGTGCGGTCACCGCACAACATGATAGCATCATGTTGACTTCAGAGTGGTTTTGTGTGGTTGGACACCCTGCAGGTGGTCTTGCACTTGGCGACGCACCGCTGCCTAACCCAGCACCTGACTGGATCAGCCAAGGCAGCTGGGGGGAGTTGTGCCGTGCATCTGACCTGGGGCACGACTGGGAAGGGCTGGCAACACACGTGGCGGGTGAGTGTGGCGCGCGCATTGTCTAGCAAGCAGGACATGCTGACTGCAGGACAGAGGCGCCTTGTCAACTTTTTGCACAACTGTGAGGCTGTCCTGTTGACGATGTTGGACACCTGATGTGTGCACCATGGGGGAGGAGAGCAAGTGTGTCTTGCTGGCAACATCAGGACGGATGCATGGTCCTGCTAGCTGGTCAGTGTATGCTCAACACAGTTGTTGGTACATTGCAGAGCACCTGGACGAGTGGCGTGTGCTGTTTGACAGCACCAGCCCGCACCTGGAGCCCCTGCCGTCAGAGTGGCAAACTCGCCTGGGGCCCTTCCAGCGCCTGCTCCTGCTTCGTGCACTTCGGCAGGACAAGCTCACACAGGCGATCAGCAAATATGTGGCTGACACCATGGGCAGGTGCGTTCAACTGCAGCCGGGGCACAACTAGACCAAGTCCCACAGCACACTGTGTCACTGCCGACACTGTACATGTGACATTGCATCAGCTGTTTGTGGGGCTAAGTACTGACCATAGCATCTGCATGGTGTGCCTGCAACCCTTGAACTTTAATAGTTGTGTCTGCAACTGCTGCTGTCTGCCTGCAGCCGCTTCGTGGAGCCGCAGCCGTTCGTGCTTGCGCCCTCCTTTGCAGACAGCAGCAGCAGCACGCCCCTCATCTTCGTGTTGTCGCCGGGCAGCGACCCCATGGCTGCCTTGCTCAAGTTTGCGGAGGAGAAGGGCATGCGGGTGGAGAGTGTCAGCTTGGGCCAGGGCCAGGCCCCTGTGGCACAGAAGCTGATTGAGGAGGGGAGCTCTGCTGGCTTCTGGGTGGTGCTGCAGGTGGGTCCTGCAAGGGTTGAATCGCCCTGTAGTTTGCTTGCATCAGCCAAGGAATTTTATTTGTGCAGATCTTGTGGACATACATGAGGTTTTGGCCTGCATGTGCGTATCTGGGGAGGTGGATAGACGGCTTTTGACGAATGGCCTGGGTCGTGTCTTACCTTGGGAAGGAGTACGGCCATGTCCTGATGATGTGCCTGTGTGCTGCACTGCTTCTCCCACCCGCGCTGCCGGTCCAATAGAATTGCCACCTTGCCAAGAGCTTCATGCCTGCACTGGAACTGCTGTGTGAGACACTTCTGGCCGAGGGCCGTTGCCACAGCAGCTTCAGGCTGTGGCTGACGAGCTACCCCAGCCCCATCTTCCCCATCAGTGTGCTGGAGAACGGCATCAAGATGACTAACGAGCCCCCTAAGGGCCTCCGTGCAGGTATGCACATGCCTCCAGGTGGTGGCTGGTGGTATTGCACAGCCCCAGGGCGGCTACTATGTGCACAAAATTTGTCAACAAGAAACCGGTCAGCTAGTATGTTAACGGAAGAGGTGCTTCGCTTGCTGTCTGTGTTCTCCAGGCCTCAAGCGAACGTACGCGGGCGACCCCTTCTGCAGCACAGAGTTCCTGGAGGGATGTGTGCGCGACGCACCCTTCCGCCGGCTCCTGATGGGGCTCGCCTTCTTCCACAGCGTCGTACAGGAGCGCCGCAAGTTCGGCCCCATTGGCTGGAACATCCCGTACGAGTTCAACGAGAATGACCTGCGCATCAGCTGCCAGCAGCTGCGCATTTTTTTGGACGAGTACCCGGAGATCCCGTATGACACGCTGTGCTACACTGCTGGCGAGTGCAACTATGGTGGCAAGGTACGGTTGACGGTGGCTGCTGCACCCATCTGCGCTGTGCTGTGCTGAGCTGCCAGCCTTGCGCATGCGGCATGTCGCAACGTGGCAAGTCTGATTTTAGGTAGCCTGCGCCACGCATGCCTGCAAGTTGTTTGTTGCTGCTGTTGTTATACATGCTGCAGGTGACAGACAGTCACGATCGTGTGACGCTGATGACCATCCTGTCGTCTTTCTACAACCCTCAACTTGTGGATGCAGCCAGCTACAGCTTGGCAGCCACAACCACAGATGGGTACACAGCTCCGCCACACACAGACTTGAAGGTGGGCTTGTGAACTAACCGCCCACTGAGCTGCTCAGCACCATGTCAGCGGCTCAGCAACATGTAACCATGCCATGGGAAAGGATATCACAAGTGCGGCTACATCTGCATCAGCTGTGACAGACACAAGAATGGTTGGCACAAAGATAGTTCTGGTGGCACATGTAGACAAGCCTCGCCATTCAAACCAGCAATCATGCACAACAGTCCAGAAGGTGTGCAGACATACAACTCAGCATCTTGGGCGTGTGACTGTTGCAGGGCTACCTCGACTACATTGATGCACTGCCGCACGTAGCGCCACCTGGCGTGTTTGGCCTGCACGACAACGCCGACATTACCAAGGACCTGCAGGAAGCACAGCAGCTGCTAGACGGCCTGCTGCTCTCGCAGGGCACCAGCGCCACCAGCAGCACCCCTGCGGCAAGCAACACCCACAACAGCCGAGTCAGCTGCAAGGGCGGCCCTGCAGATGCAGACGCAGTCGGCAGCAGCACCGAGGCAGCAGGAGAGGATGCCGCCGCAGCTGTGGAGGGTGCGGCGAGTGCAGCGAAGTCGCGGGAAGACGTGATAGCGGAGATTGCTGCAGATATCTTGGCGCAGCTGCCGGCTGTGTTTGACCTAGAGGCTGCTGAGGCTGCCTACCCGCAGGACTACTTCAATAGCATCAACACTGTGCTGGTGCAGGTGAGGCGCCCTCCCTGCGCACGTAGCTTAAAATCACCCATGCCGGTTGGTGAGCAGGTCTGCCCTAACCCCAATTTCGGCACACAGAATTTTGTGTTTGGGACAGGGGCTGCTGCAGCCTATTTTGGCAATCCCCATGACAAGCGCAGTTGTAGCCAGGCATCCTCAGGGCATGCTGTCTATGGCAGCCTTGCTCTTCAGCCCTACGGATTGTCCAATGTTCATGGTTGTCACTCTGTCACTGTTGCCTGCAGGAGCTGTCCCGCTTCAACGCATTGCTGCATGAAATGCGCAGCAGCCTGGTGTCACTTGGCCAAGCTTGCAGGGGTCTGGCGCTGATGAGCACACAACTGGACAAGCTGGGGCAGTCCCTGTTCAATGGGAAGGTAAACCACTTGTGCACATTCCGTTCGTTGCGTTGCGGCAGCTCTGCCTTGCAACATGAGGATGTGAGCAAGCTGCAACACTTGCAAGAAGAACACCAGCCAATAATGTGCCGCGCTGCAACATGGTGTAATCAGGGGTATAGGTCAATACAATGGGGCGATGTTGTCCGCATATGTGCAGGTGCCTGCGCAGTGGCTGTCCAAGAGCTTCCCGTCACTCAAGCCGTTGGGCAGCTATGTGCGGGAGGTGCTGGAGCGCGTTGCGTTCTTCACAGACTGGCTGCACAACGGGCCACCCACTGTGTTCTGGCTCAGCGGCTTCTTCTTCACACAGGTGGGCTGGCTGGTCCTTAGGCAAGCAAGCTGCTCAGGCCTTGCAGGAACTAAAAACTGCTTCTGTAGCGGCCGTGCTGGGGCTGGCAGGGCTGGCCCCCAGCAGCAGATCTGCTATAGGCAGTCGGTGTGACACAAGCAAGGTAGCAGTAGGTTGTCCGGCGAGGATCCGCAAGTAACCCGAGTACAGGTACAGCACGTATCAATTGCTTCACGTATCTGTCTCACTTCATGATGTTCTGCTCGCAGGCATTCCTGACTGGCGCAAAGCAGAACCACGCGCGCAAGCTGCGCGTTGCCATTGACCAGATTGACTTTGACTTTGAGGTGATGGACAGCATTCTGCCAGACGTATCAGCACGTGCCAGCACAGGCGGCAGCGGCGAGGGTGGGGCCAGGAGCGCATACGCGTCCGTCAAGGCCCCTGCGTCAGGCATCTACTGCAGCGGCCTGTACTTGGAGGGTGCTCGATGGGATGATGTCACGCACACGCTCGGAGAGTCGAAACCGAAGGTGAGCCAGGATGCTTACTCGGTGCTGACGGTGGGGATCATGAGCTCTAGAGCCCCAACATGCACACTGCAAGCGCCACTCAGCACATGGCTGATAAGCTGTCGTTGAGTGAAGCAGTAGTATGTACCTAGGGAGGGCATGTACAACTCAACGCTGGCAGGAGGTGTGAACAATTAGCATGCTGTGTGCCCATGCACCCCACCTGGACGTGGGGTCGCCGTAATTGGTGTTGACACGCAGTGCCGCTCAGGCTGCTCACCAGCCATGACATGTGATGCCTTTGGTGCTGGCTTGCCTGTCCCGCAGGTGCTGTACACGCCTATGCCTGTGATCTGGATGCAGCCGGTGGATGTATCCACCTTCAACAGCTACCCGCATTACAACTGCCCCATGTACAAGACAGCAGAGCGCCGTGGCGTGTTGAGCACCACGGGGCACAGCACAAACTTTGTGCTGGACATACGGCTACCCACAGGGGCTGTGCCTGCTGAGCACTGGATCAAGAGGGGGGTGGCGCTGCTGACCAGCTTGTCAGCTTGAGGGGTTGTTCAGCATGTGGCTGCAGCAAGCAGCAACCCTGCTGTGTTGCCATGATTGATTTGAGCAGCAGTCAGGCGGGGAAACTTGGCTGTGTGGGGGTCGATGTCAGCCCTGTTCGGCACACAAGCATGGGGGGCAATGCAGGAAGTGGCTGTTGTGGTGTCTGCATACACCGATATGACGGCGGGAGGGGCGCAGCCATAGCGTGCCTGTGTGTGTGTGACTCAGGCTGCGCGCCACCGCTGCAATATGTGATGATAACCAACCAGTGCGAGCTTAGGAGCCGGGATTCCCTTCCTAGTGTAAAGCCAGCCTCAACAAATGGTGTGAGTGTGTGCACCAAACAGTCCACTCCTCCCAAGCTTGCACTGGTCATTGTCCAACTGAAGCTGTGATAGCAAGCATGCATGTGCTCCTCTGGGGGTATTTCCCTAGTGGAGTACCGAGATTAGCGACTGACGCCGTAATGGTGCCTGCACAGTACACCTATGCTTGCATCCAATCCTGCAACCTGCCTCTTCGCTGTTATGGATTGGGTTGAAGCTGCAATGTTGACCCTGTGACACCCTGCAGTGTTGCTGGAGGTTGTGCTGATGACAGGTAGTTGAATGCATGCTGCAGCATTGCGACTGTGCAAAATTGCAAGCAACATTTACACACAACTTGTATGCTTACTGTTCTCTTTGATTGTGCCGGGCAAAGCTGTTTGCAGCGTAAGACATCACAGGCACGTTTGACGGTGCACACTGACCAAGATGGTATGGCCCACAACCACCACCCGCCCCGCATCACCTTCCTTTTGCACTTGAGAATCAGTCCATATATATGTTACAGCGCAGCTTGGATATAGCCAACAAAAATGCTTGCTGCCTTCAGTGCGTGCCTGTAAGGGCTAGCATGTACTGGGCACATACAGCACATGCCGCCCACCACCAAACAGCAAGGCCATCCACAGGATGCCCGCGACAACTCTTCTGTGTAGCCGCACACAGCACAGCTGATGCACAGAAACAAGCCATTCATGCAGCACAGACCACTGGCACCTGCAGTCCCCTGCACAAAGGGAGCTCAAGCCGTATTGACAGCACAAATCTTTCAGCAGCTCTGACCCATCACACCAGCGCACCACAGCACAAGCTGACACCTGGCAGGCACAGACCACAACAACATAAGCTCATTGCAAGCACATGCAGAACCCTGCCCTTTTCAGCCAAGCACAGGATGTCACGCGTTGTTGCTGCGTAACTGGTGCACAACAAAATGGATCAGGCATCAGTCAAGTGTCAGCCCACTGAGGCACCACTCGCTTATGCAGCAATGGCCTCAGCAGGGGCAGCAACAGCCTTCTTTGCTGCGGCAGCCTGCCTCTTGCGCAGGGCAGCCAGGGCAACGTGGGCGGCCTTCTGGCCAGACACAAACATGGCACCGAAGGTGGGGCCCATGCGGGGGGAGCCGTCGACCTCAGAGAGCTCCATGCCGCACAGCACCATGCCGGGCACCACCTCACGGGTGTTGTTCACGATGCGGTCCTCAGCCTGCAGAGAAGGAGGGGAATGGAGCGCAGGGCAGCGCGGGCAGGGGCACAGGCAGTCAGGTTCAAGAACCAGGGCATAGCAACAAGTGCCACACAAAGCTGATCATGCAGCATGACGCGATCGCTAGAAAAGCTGTCAACCCTGCAGCTTGACTCTGTGTTCTGCTGCTGCACTGCACAACTCTTTCCTTGTTTGCACTTGACAAATCCCAACAAGCCCAGCACAAGTACACTCACAGAGTTCATGTCCAGGGCAGCCATGCCGGGCACATCGGGCACCATGCCCAGCTTGGACAGGCGCTTCACAGAGTGTGCACCCATGGGTCCGTCGTGGCCGCAGCTGGAGACCACCACCTGGGCCTCAATGACGTTGGGGTCCATGCAGGACTGGGTGTCGTGGTGGAGGGTGACCAGGGTCCAGTTGGTGACAACACCACCCACGTACTTGCCGCCCAGCACGTCGGGGTCCTCACGGATGATCAGGTCCTCTGTGGGGCAGAAGGAGGGAAAGCAGGCAGGCAGACGAGAAAAGCGGAGAGGGAGGATCAGCGCGTACAAGGGGTGCAGGAAAGCACCCATGCCACTGCAGCAGACTGGTCTGCTAGACATGGTCTGGCTGCAAGTGCTGATGTTTACGAGGGAAAGCAGGTGTGCTCTGAATCCACTCATGTTGGGTTCCGGCAGCGCAACCATAGCGAAGGATTTGACTGGTCATCACTCCGTCAACATATGTGCAGCACACATTCCACGGCATGCAGCGATCACTGGCACACAGTGCTGCGTCCCATACTCACCAGCAGCGGTTGCGTTGAAGAGCTTGATGTTGGGTGATGCCAGCACCTTGGACAGCAGGGTGGAGGTCATCAGGGCAGCGTGCTTCACGACAATGTAGTCACCCTCGTCCTCATAGGCAACCTGCACAGGACAAGCAGCAACACCAGCGTTGAACCCTCTAGCCCTGTTCATTGAATGAGTCTTCACCGCACAGCCTCTGGGCAAGCTGCTGCATATGGGGACTGCAACAAATCATGAGCCACCGCGACATCGCACCCCACACCAGCTGACAAGCACACCCACACACGTGGCACACAAGCTGCAATACGCACCCACTTCCCAAAAAGATGCTGAAAAACGCATGCTATAGTCAAAAAGCAGATGATACTCACGCCCAGCTCAGCCACCAGCTTGTCAGCAGGCTTGCGGATGACCATGGCGCTGAACAGCTGGCCGCCCAGCCAGGCACCGCCACCGGGGGACACGTTCTGCTCAATGATGGCCACACGGACCTCAGGGGCGATCTTGGACAGCTCGTAGGCGCAGGACAGGCCAGCAGAGCCTACGGGCAGACAGTAAAAAGCAGGCGCAGACAAGTGTGAGTGATGGCTGAAGCTAGAGCTGCACTGGGCCACTGCAATGCTAGTCTGGGCCTGACAGCACCAGCACCGAAGGTGGTCGTCCGTCCTTGTCAAAAGCTGAGCGCTACAGCCATTCTGGGCCAGCAGGAGGACAGAGCAGCTGGTACGCCAGCTGGCACAGAGGTGCACATGTGGCAAGCATGCTGTGCTGTGCTGTTTGCTGACGCAACATGGAACTCACCAGCACCAATGATGACGATGTCGCTCTCGGCGTAGTTGTCGAGGTCACCAAAGTAGCGCTTGGTCATGGCACGGGAGACCTGAGGCAGCAGAGAGACAAGAAACAAGGTGTTAGTCCTGTAGTGATACTGCCTCAGGAAAGAATCAGGAGTGTTTTGCTAGGCGCGCGAGGTGCGCTCTCACCAACCATGCAGCACCCTTAGCAGTGATGTACAGACACATACAGCACTGTTTGATCAGCGCGTAGCTACAAACAACAGCAGAAACAATGGTTATGTAGCTGCACATGCCAGCACAGCAGCAGGCGGAGCAGCAGGAGCGGGATCACACTCACGGTTGCCTCGCGGATGGGTGCGAACTTGTAGTTGTCGAAGGGGGTGGTGGTGAAGTTGAGGGAGGCAGTAGGCATGGGTGCCTCAGCACCAGTCTCCTTGAACATCTTGGGAGCATCGTTCAGGCTGGCCTTGGGCACCACACGGGCAGCAGGCTTGTTGGTGTTGTCCTTGGCGGCGGAGGCAAACACACGCACGCCAGAGCGGGACAGCATGGCAGCGGCCATTGTTGGGAACCTGCAGAAAACACGGCAAACAAGGAGCAGGGGCAGGACAGCCGCGAGGCAGCAGCCCACACCAAAGCAGCAGGCGTGGGTGGCTGCCAGTTGTACTGCTGCTGCCTGGGCCTGTGGCAGCACTGGGTGGTTGTGCCATTGCTGCCACAGGAACAGGACAGCACAGCGGCTGCCCGAGTGCACGGTGGTGCACAACGTCAACCATCAGGCACAATGGCACAATGGCAGTGTCCCAAGCCTGATGGCACACAGGGGACGGAACGATCTGGCCGGACAGGAGAAGCCCTGGCGCGCATTGCTGCACAGACCAGGTCCTGCACACACATGGAAACAGGCGGAACGCTTCCCTTCGCGCGAACTACCGCGTGCAGGTTCAAAGGGTATTTCTCAGCACCGACAGGAAGGTGCAACCGAGATTGCACCATCACTGAAGGGCACCCCTAGCGTATGTGGTGATGTCAGCAAGGCGCTCGAATCACGAGCAGGTTGTTGATTATTTAGCAAACAGGAGCTCTGCGCTGCGCCATTGGCTGCGTGCATCATTGCCTGATCTGGCATTGCTGCCCACGCGACTGAATGCCACACATTGGCAACGTTACGCAAAACTATCAACACAATATCATGTCTGCTGGACGCTGCCATCGGTTATCGGCAATCTGAGGGGCTGGTGAGCACAGATCCACCAACGCTGTCGACATGGTTGCCTGATACTGCCACACCCCCAGCGCTGCATACCTGTGAACAAGCTTGACAGGAAGACGAGTTGAGGAGGTGTAGGAGAGCTCCTGCGGAAGGCAGCAAGTGTGAGCGTTGGCAGCAGGTGATCTACGGAAGCACATGCAGGGTTGACGAAACAGCCCTCGTGCATTACCTTACAGGTCTTCAGGGCAAATGGTAAACTGCTGGTAGTGCAGCAAGTAGCTGCGCGAGCCTATATGGCAGCCACCGCCACCGAAACCACAAAACCTAGGCTAATGTTGACCTTACGACAGCTGGTCGTCCTTTCATTGACCTGTACAGTGATCAAAAGTGATGGTTTTACACATCTTGCGCTGACTCCCATGAATTCCAGCACAGTTGGCGTCAACTCCCTAACATGGTCCCTGGTCAGCAGCAGTGCTGCCTATGTGCTTCCTGCTGCTGCTGCCTTCGGCTGGCTGCCCTCTATCAACCGCATTAGACAGTAATACACAACACTCGACACCCCAACGCCCACGAACCATGCAAAGTCATAAATGGTGCTGAACACAGGCGCAATAGCAATCGGCACACCCACAGACGCAAGCAAGCCAGGAAGACATGGCAACACTCCCAGCACCACAGCCGCTAGAGCACACACATTCCAGCCACCCTGCACAGCGACCAAAAACAGCAGCAGCAGCGGCAGCACCAGTAGCAGCAGCAGCAGCAGCAGCAGCAGCAGCAGCAGCAGGCACAACCTTATTCTGCAGTCGTGTGGCCTAAGGAAGCACATGCAGGCTTGGAGAAACAACCCTCGTGCGCTACCTTACAGGTCCCCAGGGCGTATGGTCAACTGCTGGTAGTGTTCAATGCAGCACTTTTGGTTGAGATCCTGGAAAGCAGCACAAACCCTACGCACTTCATCAAACACAGAGGTGCTGCTGAGCACTTATCACATGACATGCTGTCGCAGTCGAGAGGCTGCTGTCCTTCAAGCAGGATGCTGCCCTCAGACTACTTGCTAATCGCTCACTGACTCGCCCATAATGCCACAATTGCCATGCGTCAGTACCCTCAACCCACAACACAGCAATCCACTGCACCCACCTGGTACCAGTAAGGCCCCTGCTCCGAACTGGAGAACAGACCATCAACATCCAACCGCCGGCCCCGGATTATGTAATAGTCTGTCAACACCACGCCCACCACAGGGCCCAAGACCACCGAGTAAGCCACCAAGAAGTTTAGGAAGCTACCATACAGCTTCCAAGGCATGGCCAGCAGCCCCAGCAGAGCAGTGATGATGCCACCAGCAGTGAAGGTGAGGGAGCGAGGGGCAGCGGCATTGAAGGCCACTGCAGGGGCCACCACATTGGCGGCAATGTTGGTGGTGAGCGTTGCGAGCACAAGGCCTACAGGGAGGGTGGGGTGGCAGCAGCGGGGGCAGCAAGGGCAGCAGCAGTCGGGGCAGAGGTGGCAGCGGCTGCAGCTGACATCTTGAGGCTGCTGGATTTGTGGGAGTGGCGTGCAGGCTGTCAAGGTTGAAGAAGGCCGGCGATGCTGGGTGTGCATGTGCTGCTGCACACAAAAACACGCACAAACAATGCAAGATGATGGATCCCCTGCAAGCTGTTGATCCAGACTTCCGTTCCTTTCAACATGCTGCTACACCCTTAACAAGCTTGTGTTGATGCCGCCATTGGGCCCCACACACCCATCCAAATACCAGAATGATGCTGGTGCATCAACACTTACCAAATAGTGCCAGGCAGACTGCTGCTGGTTGCTGCAGCTGGCTCAGCAGCTGCACAGGGTCCCGCACAGCAGTGCCAAAGATCACCACCGTGGCACTAGTGACAGCCAAGCCTGCACGCACACACATGGGAAGAGGGAGGCAAAGGAAAGCAAGGAGCCATCGACATTCTGCACCATCATGCTTTCTCTGCTCGTGCACCAGCTTGTTGCCGGGTGCCATCCTGCACACGTTGCACAGCAAACAGCTTCAAGCGTGGCCACCAGTGCCACGGTGGGGCAGCTGGTAGCCTATCAGGGAACCCGCCAACCGCACACCCGATTGCCTTTCCACTACTAGTAGGAAGTGACTTCCCCGTCCACACAACAGATGCCCTCTGTCCCCAAGGCACTAGTCAGTCCCTGTGAGCACAAGAGCTGTCAAACATGCGTGCTGCCAGTCAGAGGCAGTGGACGGCCCACTGCCTATTGAATGGACAGCTCGACTCCAACCACTGGGCAACCTCCTCTGCAGCCGCCAGCATCCCCCGCTCAGCCCCTGGTCCCCTGCACCCCCTCCTACTGCAGCCCCCACCTGCGATTCCCCCCATGACTCACCTATGAAGCTGAACAGCGCCATGAATGTGGGCAGCCCCACTGCTTGCCCGACAGCCTGCGCACGCTGAGACACCGCATACCTGTAGACAGCACATGACACACCAGCACACCTCAGCGCGTCTGTGAGGGCTGTTGGTGGGCACACTGGCATTGCAAGGGCTGTTGGACGGCGCTATTGCCGCAGCAGCAGCACTGCTGAGCAGCAGCAGGCAAGGGGTCGATGAGCTAGGCATGCGCATGCGCTGCAAGTTGCAAATCAACTGGTGACTGGCCCTTGGCAGTTTGCAAAGCACCACAAAGCCCAGCGCACACCCAACACTTACACAAAAACACCAGTGCCAGAGTGAGCCTGCACCTGGCTGTCGGGGGACACCACTTGCAGGAGATGCTGTTGCTGTTGTGCAGACTAGTAGCAGCTGCTACTAGTCTGCTACAGTCACTGATGGTTGCACAAGACACTGTCCGGCACTCCGCCCCATCAGCAGCTGCGCACCTGCTGAAGTCGGGTATGTTGAGCGACAGGGTTGCCCAGTAGCCCACATTTGCTGTGACACTGGGCCAGAACACCGACCAGAAGCGACCCTCCTGCGGCATGCCTGGACCAAACTGCAAGGCAGCAGGGCACAAAAGCAGGAAGGCAGGAGGGCAGAACGACGGACTCAGAATTAGCCCCAGTATCCCACTGTGTACACATACACTCCACGTACTGGATGCATCCCAGCAATCCGGCTCAGTCCAGACAACGTCCAAGCCCAGACCCCCACACGACAGCACAGTGTATGCACTTGTGCTCCTGCCAGCACGTGCGCACATCTCACGTGGGTTGACCTTAACCTTACATTGCTTGGTCAGACTGATAGTGAGCTATCATACTGTCAGCATACTATTTCATGGTGTAAGAGAATGTCCTCCTAGCTCTGCTGCCCTTGCCTGTGAAGGTGCTGCCAGCATAGGCCCCAGTCCTCCCGCTGCGGTGAGGGCCCACAGCAGCAGAGCAGCAGCCAGGGCCACCAGTATTGGTGCACTGCAGGTCTCTAGCTCCTTGATGGTGTCAATGCCACGAACCACTATGCCAACCTGCAGCAGACAGCAACATTTGCTGGCATCAGCAGCAGTACTATTGTAGCAGTAACACTGGCCACTGGAATACTGTTAGCAACAGCAGCAGCATAGGCAGCATGCTGTGCCCTGACATATTGAGTGGAGGCCCAGGGGCACGCACAAGAGGGGTGGTGGTGGTGGGGAGTTGGGTGGGGTGAGGTGGGGTCAGACTGGCCAGTCGCACATTACCCATGGGTGGTGGAGGTATGTTGTTGTGGATGACACCGATCACCAAAATGCAGCATTCTGACTCAATCAGCACATGGGGTCTGTTCTTATGTTTGTTGTGCGCCAAGCCACAGGTGGTGCAACTATAGCACTGCAGTACCTCCAGCCTTGAGACACTGCCAACCTTGGAAGAAGCACCTACATGTACATCAGTTCTCAGCGCGGGTGGAAGCAAGAGCTGCTTGCGTAAGCTGAACTGAACACAGCGCACTGAGGGCACGCTACCGTGTCACAACAGTAGGCAAACCGCCCACCTGTAGGGCCCAGAAAGCCAGGAAACAGCCCAGCTGCGCAGGGGTGATGCCCAGCACAGCGATGACGTCTGTTGCCAGGCTGTTGCCAGTGACTGCAACCAGCATCTGGTGGATGCTGCTGCCACCGATCCAGGTCTGTATGCCAAACCACGCACACGCCACAAGGGCGCGTGTGAGGGACGGCAGGTTGGCACCCTGGCACACAAGCAGCATGTACAAGACAAGCAGCACGGGCACTCAACCTGCAAGGCGGTACATTTTTATTTGAAGGTTCCCCAGGGGGGGGGGGGGGCACCCCCCACCGGCTAGTACACTGCCCCCAAGGCAGTACACTGCCTCAAGACTGTCTGCTCATGGTACGTGTGGCATGTAGCGCATGCGGGCGCTGGGCTGTAGTGCATGCATGTACTGGGTTGTAGCACCTGCAGGTGCTGGGCTGAGCGCATGCATGTGCTGGGCTGTAGCGCATGCATGTGCTGGGCTGTGCTGGGCTGTAGCGCATGCACGTGCTGAGCTGTAGCGCATGCATGTGCTGGGCTGTAGCGCATGCACATGCTGGGCTGAGCGCATGCATGTGCTGGGCTGTAGCGCATGCACGTGCTGGGCTGTAGCGCATGCACGTGCTGAGCTGTAGCGCATGCATGTGCTGGGCTGTAGCGCATGCATGTGCTGGGCTGTAGCGCATGCACGTGCTGGGCTGAGTGCATGCATGTGCTGGGCTGTAGCGCATGCATGTGCTGGGCTGAGTGCATGCATGTGCTGGGCTGTAGCGCATGCACGTGCTGGGCTGAGTGCATGCATGTGCTGGGCTGTAGCGCATGCATGTGCTGGGCTGAGTGCATGCACGTGCTGAGCTGTAGCACCTGCATGTGCAGGGCTGTAGCACATGCAGGTGCTGGGCTGTAGCACCTGCATGTGCAGGGCTGTAGCGCATGCATGTGCTGGGCTGTAGCACCTGCTGGTGCTGAGAGGTGTCTGCCCCCACCTTGATTCCAAAGCTTGCACGGGCCAGCACCGGAAAGGGCAAGCCATACTTTGTCCCTGGGTGTGCATTGAGGATCATGGGAACCAGGGTGATCAGGTTGCCTGCAAGGACGGTCAGGACACCCTGCACAGCACAGCGCAGCACAGCACACCACTTTGCGATTAAACCACCTGGATTCAATGACAATATCACCCTGAAAAAGCTGAGCTGACTGCAGACCTTGCTGTGAGCCACGCTTGTGAGGTCCCTCCTGCATTGGTCCATCCAACCACACTTTACTAATCCTGGATAAGTCTCAGCCCGTTCAAAGCTGCAGCCAAAGTCAGTGTTACCAACCTCACCCCTTCTTGCCCGCGCTGGGGCACCGTATAGGTGACCTACCTGCTCTCCCAATGCCCCCCAAATCACCGAATCCCCCATCCTTGCCCAGCCCCCATGAGGACCCCCCCCCCCCCCCCCCCCCCCCCCCCCCCCCCCCCCCCATACACACAACTCATGTGTTCAAAATGTACATGCATTCACACACATCCCCTGTGTCCACATACACAACCACTCCTACTGCCGGCGCACCTGCCACCATGCCATGCCCATGTCCACCAGGCTGGCAGCCAGGTAGTAGGTGGTGATGGAGATCACCAGCGTCACCCACAAGGAGGCAAAGTCACGCGCACTGAAGGTGCGCTTGCTGACCGGCACAGGAAGCAGGTCTGCAGATGAAGCAAACAATAACAGCTGTTATTCAAATACTTGAAGACATCAAAGTGGCAGTCAGCAAGTACCTCATTTGCCTTTCTGCAACACCGACCTGCATTGGCCAAGGCTGGGTCAGGGTTGTTTGGGGGCTCTGCTTCGATTGGGTCGTCCAGAAACCCCAGCTGCGCCTTTCTTTGAGCAGCAACTGACAGCTGGGATCTTTGACATTGAGCAAGTGCTGGGGCATGAAGGTGCTTGTGACAACACCGCACACGCTGTTTGACAGGGTGCGGATGGGTGTGAACGTTGGAAGGTTGGGCAGGCCTGGATCGGTGCTGTGGGGGAGCCTGTGTGCTCTGCATGTTGATACATAGAGTTAGTCAGTTGCTGACTCATTGCATGCTAGTGTTTCTTGTATGTGACCAAACAGGTTTGAATGGAATTAGGGCCAAACCCCATAAAGCAGGAACCCGACAGGAAGTGTGACAGAGATGCAGGACGTCCAACGAGGACATGTGTGGTATCTATACCACCATCTGGCCCTCTCGCCACACAGGGCGGAAACCGTCACTTCAGATCACCGCGCAAAAGCAAGCAGTCTTGAGGGCCGCAATGAGTGCAACGCACCAGTGCATATGTTTCTCTGATATTGACGGGACTTTGGTTCATTATCTGGACAGCCAGGAGCAGGTGCAGGAGGTGCGAAGTGATTCCACTCATGCAGATCTGCAGTCACTCACCAAGTGACTACGCACGTTTCGCGGTGGGAGCTGTTCAAACACCCAGACTCCTATGTATCTGTGCCTATCAGGTTGTTGGCCACGTGCATTGGCTGCCCACCTCCAGCACAGGCAGGCAGGTGAGCTGTTGGGGCCAGCCAGGCTGTTTGATGTGAACACACACTTCACCCTTCAGCAGCTGGTCGAGGCCTTCCACACGCAGTGCACCCAAGATGGACCAGCAGCGGTGACCCTCACTTTGACTGCACACAGCAGCATTCCTAGCGGGTCCATGTGAACACGCACCACAGCTACGGCATGCAGTGCTGGCCCTGCTGCTGTTCAGGCAGGAATGAAACCAACATCCATGCGACAGACCCACCGTCTCACACGCACACACAAGGAGCACATACGCACCCATACATTTCTCAGCACTTGAGGCAGCCAGGCCACGCAGCAGCACTCATGGCCGGCCGATCTGATGCAGGTAGCACCCAGCAATCACACAGCCACCGGCCATCTATTACCAACTTGCAGCCCCCCCCTCCATGTTTCGTACGCCACAAGCACGTGGGTTTATCTGACAACCCTCACAACCATCCCCCCCACCCCCCGCGCATGCACACAGGGGTTCATCTCACAAGCCAGCCTAGAGAAGTCAGCAGCTCTTCGGGCGCAGGGAGCAGCGTTTGTGATCGTATCTGGTGCGCGCACATCCACAGTCCTGCAGCGCCTGCCCTACCTGCCAGCAGCAGATGCCATCATAGCAGAGAATGGTGAGGGGCTGCCAATGGGTCTAGGTTTCAGCCAGCCAGCGGGTCATTTGCTGTGCCTATTGACAGTGCCTTTGCCCGCACCTCAGCACATAAGACCCTATCCTGCAGGACAGCTGTAGCAGCTGGCTCCTGCAGGTTCGGCCCTGCTAGACACCCCAGCACAGTGTCACTCCCAAAGGCCTCTCTGGCATCCATAGCACGCTGATGCAATCAAGCTGGTGTTGCACTCCCATGGGTCCGCATAGGAATGGTCTGTGATGCACTGCAGACAGGGCAGCAGCCTGTTCGATCGCTTCCCTGACTACTTGACTGGTGATGAGTGCGCTTACATCTGAAGTACATGTGTGTTGTGCTGCCTGGTTGACGCAGGTGGCCGCATCTGGTACCCAGACCCCCAGGGCCTCACAGGTGTGATGGGTGTGAGGCGTCATTCAAATTCAGGGTTCAAGTTGCATGAAAGGCAGTTTCAGAATTTCATGCTTGCTTGGGCATACCTTCTTTGCGACATGAGCAGCACCAGCAGCAGCAGCAACAGTACAGGGCCATCTTTAGTCGAGGCAGCATAAAGCTCTGACAGTGTGACGATCATGGTTGTGCTGGCACAGCTGACCGGGAGGTCTGCTTGCTGATCACTCAGCACACAGCAGCACCTGATGCCACCAGAGGCTAATCCCATGCACTCGCCAGCCAGCTAGCCAGGTAGCGCTGTCCATCATCAAGTCGTACCTGCAAACTGCGTCCTGTCGCCTTTTCCCCGCCACTCTGCTTGTGTGCAGCGTGCCCCTTGCAAGAGGACCTGGAGTGGCGGCAGCAGCTCTCGGCAGTGACAGGGCCAGTGGAGCAGGATGGGGTGCCACCGCTGGATAGAAAGGTCAGTACCAGCACACTGGCCGTGTGCGCTTTGTGGTCACGTGATGCTGTGAGCCTTGTTGCTTGGTGTGGGGGGGCGGTGGGGTGGGGCGCATCCACGGGGGGGGGGGGGGGGGGGGGGGGGCGGTCGTCGCCAGAGTCAGCACGTTTGATTTCATGTGGCCGCGTGTGTGGCGAGCTGCTACTAGCAGGTAGTAGACCCGGTGCAGACGTGGGTGGGGGGGGGCTGTGGCTTTGTGTGCGGCCCCTTGTTGACAGCACCTCCAGCGCCTGGCAGCCTTGCCAAGGAGCCGTGCAAATGCATGCGAGGAGCAACATGATATGAGACCTTCAGGGCTTTGGTGCTCCAAATCAAGGTGTACGAACACTCTAGTACTTCTAGCAGTTCAAGAGTGTCAGTACCTCTGGGGGCATCAAAATGTGGGAGAGGCATGCTCTTGCAGGACCTTGGCCTGCGCTTGATCCATCCACCTGCTTTGAAACCGACACCAGCACCCTTGGCGGCCCTTGCCTGCTGCCGTCGTGTCATTCCCTGTGCAGGGCAGCCTATGGGACTGGTACCGCCAGTTGAGCAGGGAGGGCTGGAAGCTGGATGCCAATAGCTACAGCACATGCTTCAGGTTGGTGGCAAATTGGGGAGAACTGGGCTGGAGGGTTTTGTAGGCGTCACAGGAACAGAGGATAGTTCAGGTGGTGGGAAAGTTGTCGGCAGTTGCGGGCAGAGGCAGATTGATTGGGATAGTTTGCTAGCAAAGGTGCCATGCAGCACGGCAGGCCGGCTGACAGGGTACGCCCCACAGCACTGCTGCTAAGATGTGCTGGGGCTGTCATGACTTGATCTAGGGCAGTGCTTGAAACGGGCAGGGTACATGGCAGCGGTGGGATGCTGTTGAAGAGCCCAGCTATGTCTGACTGACTTGGTTCCAACGGATGCTTTGCATGACGGTGTAGTTCCCCTTGGATTCCGCCAAGTTTTGCAAGGTTGATCCCTTGCTCGAGCATTTCGAGCTAAGAATGGTTGCTGAGGCATACTGTTGCTGCTGCGACTGCGTACGACCCCTGTGTACAGGCTGCTAAAGAGCCCCGGCAAGTCAGAGTCAGATCTGCAGGCCGTCATCGCCCAGCACCCCAAGGAGCTGTCCTGCACGGAGAACCTGGGCGTGCTGGACTTCTATCCTGCAGTCAGCGGCAAGGAGGGAGCAGCGCGGCACCTGATGCGGCGGTGGGGTGTGCCTGTGGCAGCTACCGCCTTCCTGTGTGACGATGATAACGACCTGGCGCTTGCTGCTGTGGTGGGCAAGGCTTTCCTGCCTAGCATCAGTGCGGTAAGTGTTTGCCATGCAGCAACAGCAGGGCAAGTAAAACGGGGTCCTTCAGGTTGTGCTGGACTGGAACATGCACAGCAAAGTTACTGCTGCTGAGGTATGCGAGGCAGCAGCGCAAACTGTAGAAATGGCCCTTCACGTAATGCTGGACTGGAACATGCAATACATGGTTCTGCTGCTGGGCACCCTGCACACACCTTTTCAGCCCTTGCTGCTGCTGGTGTTGTGCTGTGCTGTAGGCCACTGTGGAGGCAGCAGTGGCTGCCAACCCCAGCAAGTTTGTTGTGGCAAGTGTGAAGTGGACGGGAGGTACAGAGCAGATGCTGGATGCTGTGCAGCAGTTCATGGCTGATGTCGGCAGCGTGAGCGCAGCACAGCAGAAAGAGTGTGCAGCTGTGAATTGATGAGGGTGCTGCATTGGAAGCTGGTGGTAGTCAGACCAGAAGACGCACATCAGGAGGTTAAATTGACAGCTAGAGAGAGGGCATTATGCAGGGAAGGAGGGGTACTCAACAGGCTGGAAGGAGGGGTACAGGCTGTCAAGTTTCAAACCTAGTGATGACAGCAGAAGCACGTTTGCCATGGTCTCTTTAGCAAGTCGTCTGTGGTAGTTGTTTGTTGTGATCAGGGTCTCTGTATCCACCCAGCGCGCTCCCGGGTCATTCCGTGCCCCAAAGACACCAGATCTGCTGAAGCAGCAATGTCAGCAGCGCTGCGCCAGGTCCTGAGGCAGGTGCAGCAGGAGGCACCTCAACTTGCTAGGAGTGTGCGCACCAGTGCTGCCCCGGGTAAAGCTCCCGGCTACCACTACGTGAGTGGCACCACGATGCCTTCCACCCCCGTTGTCATCATCTGATTTCAAGCAGCGTGCGCTGCACCTAACTGGTCACGTTGGGCACATTTGGTGGTCTGGTGTCGTATGGGAAGCACAGCTTGGCAGGGAATCCCCAGGGCCCAGCTAACCCTTGTTCTGCTGCTGTCGCTGTGCACTTGGGTTGGAATTGCAACAGGACTATGAGCACGGCCCTCACTACATGAACTTCCAGGATGTGAGTGTTCCTGTTTTGTGCTTTAGACAGCTGCAGTAGCCAGGCGGTTGCCGGAAGGGATCGG
Source organism: Desmodesmus armatus (assembly GCA_007449985.2). Taxonomy (NCBI): domain Eukaryota; kingdom Viridiplantae; phylum Chlorophyta; class Chlorophyceae; order Sphaeropleales; family Scenedesmaceae; genus Desmodesmus; species Desmodesmus armatus. Next base: position 29,226 of record VIIQ02000048.1, on the reverse strand, counting down.
CTGGTCAGCAGCAGCACAGCAACAAGGCACAGCCCGAGATCTGGTGCTGCCTGGCTGCAATCTGCGGCGCCAACTGCCTCATATGCCCCTCACAACATGGTTTTGGCGCCGTTTGCCGGACATTTTGAGCAGCTGACGTGGTTGCACCCCTACAGCTACAGTTGCATCAGTGCGCTTGGGGGGGTGGGGGACTCCCATATCACATCCTGGGTGATGGTGGTTACCGAAAGCAGCAGCAGTTGTTGCAAGCAGCCAGGCACCCAGCAAGCCCACCATCTATCCTCTCTCAATCGTCACTCCATGTCAACCTGTTGCTGTCGTGCAGTGGCCTGGACGTCGCCCCAAGGTTGCCGCCTGGATCATCGGCATGATTGTCACTGGAGTGGGGGTGCCCTCCTTTGCCGTGTGGTGGCACCAGTCCAAGGCCCGCGGCAGCTGAACGCAGCAACTGGATTAGCTGCTGAACAGCTCAGCTGTGCACCGATGCCCAGCAGCAACCGTGGCAGCCGCAGCAGGAGCAGTGAGTGCTGAAAGCAGAAGGCAGGGTGATGCAAACTGTGGCAGCAACTGTGGCAGCCGCAGCAGCAGCTGGCAGGGTTGCCTGCAGGAAGTAGCCTGCTGCTGCTGTTTTGGTCTGTGCTGGCAGGCAGCGAATTCCTGCTCCTGCGCCACCGTGTAGGTGTTGACCCAAGCGGTATATCAAGCAGTTGAGTCCGTTGTCTATTGGCAGCACAGCAGCGGGGCTCTGCACAGTCAGCTGGGAGCTTGTTTTGTTGGAAGTTTAGATGTTGGCGTATCCTTGCAGCGGCGCACGCTGGGGTGATGCAGACCTTGCAGACACACCCCTCATCATCATCTGTGTACGATAGTGTAACAAGTGATTGCAGTGATGCTGGCACACAACTGTGAGGTCCGTGGTGTCGTGACGGTAACATCACGACCACCTTTGGTAGGCAGTGTCGGGATTGTGAGCAGTACATGCCCTCAAAGCACGAATAAAAGGGGTCCCCACGTTGACCTGGTCATGGGCTCAGGGGTGGCAGCACCACTTTCAAGATGTGCAATGGGTCTACCTCAAATACATGTACAGTGCTGTCAGGCACAAGGTGCAGCCTTCCATGGCCGCCGCCCGCACAGTAGAGATGAGTAACAAAAGCATCAGCAACTGTGCTGGGTACAGGAGACCCGCACAGCACAGCACAGCACAGCACACCACAGCATCACACCAATCATGCAACACATGCGCACGCTGCGTCATCCATCAAATCCCAACCCAAGCACAACCAACACAAGATCACCGCGCAGCACCGCTGGGCTTACGCGTGCTGCCCCGCAGCTTCCGCCCGCCGCCCCCGCCGCTGCGCCTGCTGCTGCTGCCGCTGCGTACCCCGCCGCCGCCGCTGCCTCCCGCCAAAAGCTCCGCCGGCAGCCGCGCCCGGGCCTTCTTCGCCGCTTCGTCCGCCTCTATTGCTGCCATCGCCAGCGCAGCAGCCTCCTGCGGCGTGCCCTTGGGCGCAGACATCACCACCTTGCTGCGCCTCGGCCGCCGCCCACGCTCCTGACCCTCCTCCCCTGCCGCTACTTGCGACGATGAAGATGACTCATCCTTCGCCTGCTTCCGCTGCTTGCGCTCCTGCGCTATCTCCTCTAGCTCGGCCTGGAGCTCCTTTTGAAGCCTGGCTTGGTAAACCTCGAGGGGTTCGTCTCCCTCCACCTCCACATCATCTGCCTCATCCAGCAAAAACAGCCCGGATTCGTCATCCACATTACTAATAGTACTCTCTGGATCGAAGGCAGCGGCCTCAGCATCGAAGGTGATGCCGTCAGATGCTGTCACTGTGCTGGAGGGTGCGCTAGAGCCAGCCGGCACTGCTGCTGGTACTGCTGCCGAGGGTGTGGGAGGCTGCTGCTGGCCCTTCAGCTGCTGCTTTTTGCTGCTGGTAGGGGCGCTGTCTGCTCCTCGTTCCTGCTGCTGCTGGGGTTGCGTCTGGTCGGCCGCTGTCTCTTCAGGCTCTGTGCGCTTCTTCCTCTCTTTCTTGGGTGGGGGCCCAACAACAAGCTCGCCACCAGCTAAGTGGCACTCCTGACAACACCAGCAGCACCAGGCACATAACAAGATGTGTCAGGCAGGGATAGACGCCTGGTGTTGAGGCATTGCAGTGGTCAACACCGCAAGCAGAGTGCAAGAAAGCTCCACATGCACCTGCTGCAATACGCAACCTAGGGCTAATCTGGTTGTGACGTAGCCAAACAGCAGCGCACGTGCTTGGGCAGCTCTCACCATGATGGGCACCCCCAGCTTCTTGCTGAGCCTCTCCACCACAAAGCGCTCCCCAGGGGCCACCAGGCTGATCACCAGGCCAGGCGCCCCCATGCGGCCAGTGCGCCCCGCCCTGTGGGCGTAGTGGGAGGCACTGCTGGGCAGCTCAAGGTTGAACACAGCATCAACCTGGGGGGGGGGGGGATAGCAGGCAAGGCAATGCAGGGCAGTGGTTTGAGGACAGGGTTCCAACCTTGCCACTAGCCAGTAAGCTTGGGGCTCAAGAAGGGTGCGGTGTAAAGCTCGACTCCTGCAGCAGGCAACCGCATGCTCGAGCGATCAGGCAGGCGGCAACTGCAGCAGCTACGGGCTAAAGCATTTGAGACAGCTGGGACCTGGGAGGCACTGCTGGGCAACTCAAGGTTGAAAACTGCATCAACCTGGGGGGGGGGTGGATAAGGTGGGGAGCAGAGCGCAACGCAGGGCAGTGGTTTGAGGACATGGTTCCAACCTCGGCACTAGCCGGTCAGCCTGGGGTGCAGCAGCTATCAGCCTCACATGCTTCAGGTTGAGAAGCACTCACTTGACGTTGGGAGGCACTCAATTCAGGTGCAGAGCTGATGATTTTCATGTGAGAACCACTCAACCCTGAGTTGACAAGAGCACTCAGAAGGGAAGCCAAGGCTCACCTGAGGCATGTCTAGGCCCCTAGCAGCCAAGTCTGACACCAGCAGCAGCCTGTAGGCACCCTTGCGCGCAGCATCAAAGATGGCGCCACGCTCACCCGCCGAAAGCTCGCCATGCAGCGCACCAACCTACGACAGGAGGGGGTGGGGGGGCGCAGCAGGGCAGGAGGCAGCAGCAGTCAAAGGCAGCCAGCACCACCAGCACACTAGCACCTGCAGCACTGGAGCGATTGCACACGTTCTCACACTTCTACTGTCATGCTAGTGCTGCTTGAAAGCGCTTCTAATATTTTACCAGGCAAGCAAGCCTGCAGGAAGTCTTGACAGCATAACCAAAAAACCACTGTCGCAGTGTTTTGAGGATGACGCAGCAAAGATTTGTCCCTCCTCACCTCGATCTTCTTTGCCGCCACTTTCGCCGCCATATCCTTCAACCGCTGCTGCCAGTTCATGAACCCCAGCGCCATGTTGATCTGCAGCGCGTGCACAGCACGCCGCAGCACGTCCGACTTCCTGTCAGGGTTTGCCACGATGTACATGTGCTCCAGCTGCGGCGGCAGCGTAGGCACTAAACCCTGACCCTCAGGCCCACCCACTGAACCCTGGGTCTTAGGCCCTGCAGCAACAACCGACGCAGGCCCCTCCCAGCCCTTAGCACCCCAACCCCAGGTTTTAGAGGGCTCCTCAGGTCCGCCTTGGCTGTTTGTGAAATCGTCAGACCATGTTGGGCTTGCGCCCATGGTGACAAACTGCGGCTGAGGGCACCAGGTGGCGAAGCGAGACAAGCCGCCTTCCCACAGGGTGGCGCTGACCAGCACAGTTTGCCGCTGTGTGGGCTGCAAGATGGGATCTTCACTGTGAAGTTTGTCCTGCTGGTGGGGTCGCTGCTGTGCTGGGGCGGCGGCTGCTGCTGCTGTCTGATCGCTGCTGCTGCTGCTGCTGCCGAGGCGCTTGCCGCAGTGCTGCATGACAGATAGAGTGGCGGCGGTGCACAGACATCAGTGACCAAGTGAATGTGTGTATGCAAATAGTGGGCCCAAATGGGTTGGTGTCTGCCTCTAGGGAGCGGGTTCAGTCTGTGTATATGCCTACAGGCACGTCCCTGAATTTGTATGAGCCTAGGAGCCCGGCCGAAACTGTGTAGGGCCTGCCCTAGCCCCCAAGCAGTGACTGCCTCATTGCCAGACTGCCCCCCACCCCACCCCGCTTGGGCGCCACACAGGACGTCTACGTCCACGGACTCTGCGTCAATTTGGGGAGAGCCGTGTGTCTGCACTCCACCCCCCACGCCCCCACAATGCCCCCACTGCACCAACTGCAGCAGCAACTGCACCCCCCACGGCCCCACAATGCCCCCAACTGCAGCACCAACTGCAACAGGGGTGTGCTGTCCGCACCTGCATAAGTGTGTTGATGTGTCTGGCATACACGTCTCCCAGCAGCTGGTCAGCCTCGTCCAGCACAAGCAGCGGGCAGCGGTGCAGCCGCAGCACACCCATCCTGCAGGACACAACACCGCATGGACACGTCAGCACAGCATCAGCACAGCACAGGACTGTACTGCATGGTTGTTGTATGATACAACGTTGCAGGAAAAGCCACAAGCCCATAGGCCAGCTCACACTGTTGCGGACTGCACCATTTCCAGAGGGCTTGGACATCACCCCAATAGGCCACTGGGGGTATAATAGTCAGGGTATAGTAAGATATACCCTTATTAGTAATATATACTGAGCATGGGTCTACCATTGCACCACGAGACTGCTAAGGGGCTTGCTAGATAAGGACTCTGCGAATCGCCAAGCCCCCAACACAACAAAGATGCCCTGCTCCTGATGTGTTGTCGCTGCTCAACATTGCTCCACAATTGCTGTCCCAACTACCACGTCTACACCACACCATCTGAAAATCCAGCGTCCTCACGGCAACCGCCGCAGCATGAGGCAGCATGACGCAAAGCTTGTGCTGTTGCAGGTAATACACGTGTGAGGGTGACAAGGCTTCCAGCACCATGTATTTCATGCATGTGGTGGCGGCCCCATAGATGCATACACTCTGTACAAACACTATTTGCTTTCTAATGTGTGCAGTCAGGCGTTCGTGTGCAGTCATGCATCCCATCATTTCTCTTTTCCTGGAAATGACTCTGCATGTGTGTGTGTTTATGACTCACCCCACCAAGTCCACCACACGCCCTGGAGTGCCCACCACCATGATGGGTTGGTGTTCTGCAATAGCCTCTGCCTGGCGCCTGAGGTTGGCCCCTCCGATGGCCTGCTGCACTGCTGTGCGGCTGTCCTGCGGGAACAGGCCCTGAGCCACACGGGATATCTGCATCGCGAGCTCCTGGCTGGGGGCGATCACGACAACCTGCAGCAGCAGCAGCAGCAGCAGCAGCAGCAGCAGCAGCAGCAGCAGCAGCAGCAGCAGCAGCAGCAGCAGCAGCAGCAGCAGCAGCAGCAGCAGCAGCAGCAGCAGCAGCAGCAGCAGCAGCAGCAGCAGCAGCAGATGCAAGATTTACCGGTGTGTGGGTGTGCATCAATGGCCAACATCAGGCAACAGCATGCCTCTCCATCCCCATTAGCCTGCGCACCCCCTGCTGGTACTGCCGCTTTCTCACTCCTGCACAACCCCGCTCCTGCACCAACGAAGAAAACCACCACAAACATACAGTGCCAACAACCCACCCTTGCTGGAAAGCGTATGTCAAGCTGCTGCTGCTGGTGCCATGTCAGCACGCTTTTGAAGCACAGCACTATCATGTCACATGTGTCATGTGCATGTGCTGCAGTGCCCTCCCTTCCCGCACCTGCACCGTCCACATGTCATCCTCTTTCAGCACCGCCCTGCCCCCCTTGCCCTTGCCTGGTGCTGCTGCTGGTGCTGCTGCTGGTGCTGCTGCCCTGTCAGTATGCTTGCGTAGAACAGCACTATCATGTCCCACATGTCATATATACTCCTCTCACCCACCCCCCTCACCTGCACTGTCCACATGTCATCCTCTTTCAGCACCGCCCTGCCCCCCTTGCCCTTGCCTGCTGCCAGGGCGGCCTGCCGCCGCCTGTAGGTTGCCTCTGCCCGCCGCAACCCCAGCGTCAGAGCAGGAAGCAGGTAAGCCAGGGTCTGCACAACACGACACGCATCACACACAGATACCTTCTTGCTTGAATGTGGTTTTACTTTGCGTGCCCACGCACTTCTACGCAAGTTCAGGATGTCCCAACTTTGGATGGTTGATGCATTGGCTGGATGCACTTCTCCCTGTGTCTACACACAAAGCTTGTTGACACACATATGCTTCAACTGTTGTAACATAACCCTGACGCTTACTGGCATCTGGTATCTGGTGGCTTCGGTGACACAGGGGCTGGATGCGCATGCATATACAAGACACACTTGACTCATATGACCTGAGGCCCTCTTCATCAGAGCATGTGGCGTCCCAAACTCCCCCACCACAGTGCAGCCCTGCTCACAGCCGCCCTGCTGCTACAGCCTGGCAATTACATACTGATTAGTCACCCCATGGGCAGGGCCTGGCACACGCAGCCCATCCCTCACCTTTCCTGGCCCTCTGCCCTCCCCTGCCCTGCCCTGCAATGCGCCCTGCTTCAAAGCAGCCCCGCCCCTCACCTTTCCTGACCCTGTGTAGCTCTGTATGGCTGCGTTTCTGCCTGACAGCAGCACAGGGACAGCAGCCTCCTGGATGGGGGAAGGCACCTCGATGCCACTATCAGCAAGGCCGGACAGCAGCAGTGGGTCCACTCCTAGGTCAAGAAAGCTCGTGGGTTCCTCGACACTCAAGTCACTGAGGGTGCTGTCTCCAGAGGTTGCTGTAGATGCTGCTGTGCCAGCTTCCTGTGCTGCTGCTGTTGCGTGTACCACCACTCCTGCTGTCCTGCGGATGCTGTTGGCCTGGCTGCAGCTTGGATATAAACCGACAATCGAGTGGCCATAGGATCGAGTGGAACTGATAGTGGCCAGACAGCTGGGCTTCGACAGGGGCACGCCCCTGACTGCTGCTGCTGCTGCTGTTGCTGCTGCTGCTGATGGCGCGACATTCCTACTACTCAGGAGGCACGCTGTATGGTGTTGATGTATCATCTGATACGTGACTTTAATATTGCTGCTTCGTCGGTACTATGGCTGCGAACAGAAACAACGCCGAGACCACACCCGACAAGGTTGTTGGCACTGGCAGCTCTGACGTTTCCTGTTCTATGCGAATGCGTAAGTCTCTTGAGCTAATCAAGAGAGTTCAGACGACATCAGCGCACTTAGTGCTAGTGCAAGGAGTCTGGTTTGACTGCTTGCAGACTGCAACAGCTCAAGCAGGAGCATTTGATGGATGAGTGGCAAGCAGACGTTGTTACCAGTTTTAACACTGCATCAGGTTGCAAGTTGCTGCCACAGCCGGATTGTGTCGCGCCTGCACATGTGACAGGTGACAGATGATGGGTCACCCGACTACCGAGGTATCACACAGCTGGGTTACTTGCACTACTTGCCGTTGAGGGACACTTGGGGAATGGCCAGCACCTTCTGCACTTGTTGAGGCCCACAACAGCAGGCACCCGCTTGCACTGCCACAGGCTGTACCACATCCAGTCACCGTGCCAGTGAACAGGGACGACAGGCAAGAAACCAGCTTATTGATGCACCAACCTGGCGGAGTTTCTCTTGAATTGCTGACCAATATGAGTGTCCTGAGTGTGGCTGAACCAGTTGATCTGGCCGGTTTGATATGCCTGGCGGTCACATTTTATGATCAAGGCTGGGGCTGCACACAAGCAATTGCTACTCCAACTTGCCGCGTAGGCGCATTGTGGTTACAACACCTAGCTGCTCTGTGGGCATACACACACCTAGCACACAACCATAGAACAATGGCTGAACAAATTGCACTCCTGTGACATGGGAGATGCCCATGCACACCTGTCATGACAAATGCAGCAAGACGCCACCATTCGGGGCTTCTTGCAACTGTCACGTCACCATACGGCGTGCGTCACCGCGTGCGTCACCGTCATTGCTTAGGCACACATCATCCCTGCACCAGACCTATGCAAAGAGGTCCCCGGCCTAGCCAAAGATAAAGTTTCCCAAGTGAAAGGACCACAGGATCCATCACAACAATACCGGCACACACATCCGTTGGTATCCTGAGACACTTTCACAGCATTGACTTGGGCCAGTCACAACCGGACCTGGCCCCAACACGTCATGCCATGCCTGATCAGCTGCAGCCCACTGTAGACCCCACGCTGACTTCTGTAGGATGGGTGATGGTAATACGGGGGGAGGGTAAGTAACGTCATACTGATGACATTACTGACTGATGAAAGATGAAAGAGAAAGCAGAGAGACGGACGCTGATCATGAAGGCACAATACTTCCAGAAGGTATGTGGAATGATGCTGTGCCTTCATGCATGCACTGCAACCCAAACTACACCAAGGCCACAAAAGGCAGCCAGTCCGGCGCTGCTGAGCGCCACAGCAAGCACGGCTATCGGCAACATGGGCAGGGGCACACCCTTCACAAATAAATGCCGACACTTGGCACATAGGACAGCCCTGCCACCTATCCTAGTGTGTGACACACCAGCCGTGGGTCACGCCACTCATCATGCTGCACAACCCCCCACAAATCAGTGAGTCAAAGAGCGGTGAAGGCCATGTGCTGCCCATGCCCGTGGCCCTAAAACCCAGCTGCTGCATCAGTGGCACATGCCACCAGCAGAAGCGGCAGCATAAACATCAGGCAGGGAACAAGGTCACACTCTAACTGTGAGCAGCTTCCGACAGAGGGCCGTTGTAGCCATCCGAGCTGCAGCCTGCCAGCCGTACCCGGCTGGCTGGACTGCTCTCCTGACAATCGCGGTGCGAGCTGCCTACACGCCGTAGTACCCGGCTGCACTCTGCAGCAGTCGCCTTGCCATTCTTGCGGCCAGGGAGAACAGCAGTGAGTTGATCTGTGTGGGAGCACAGATGCTCTGATCGTTGAGCTGGACATCGCACACATCGCGCACGCCGTTGCCTTGATCTGGGATGGTCTGCAGGTATGCTGTTGCTTCAGCTTGAGTACTCCCAGGTCCAGGGACAAAGGTGGCGAGGATAGTGTCGGTTGTGTTGCCCCCACCCTGCAGCAGGTGCCTCACAGCGGTTGCGGGAGTAGACTGCGAAGGCATTCAACGTGCAGGGGCGGCAGGGCAGGTGAGGATTACAGTCAGCAGTGGGCGATGGGTTGTCCTCACAACCAAGCTAGGACTATAAGCTGGGTTGCTGTTCACTATGCAGCTCAGGTTTGAGGTCGAGCAAAGGTATCAGCCGGCACCGGCCCTTGTAAGCCTGCAATGTTGCAAAGCAACGCGCTCCCTCGGGCTACTAAGTGGCTCTCAGGGCATCTGATCTCAGGGCATCTGCATGTTGTTAGTTCTACATGCGCTCACGCCTGCAAATACTCCTGCTTGAAGCGCCTGCACAAAAGCGCGTGGCGCGCCCCACGGCATGCATCGCCGCTCACCGTGGTTGTGCATTCACCGTCTGCAACGTCGCTAGCGTCGAACTGGATGGTTACGGCGTTGTTGGATGCTTCTAACAGCCCGGAGCTGATGATGTTCAAGTCTTCCTGCAGTTCCTCCACTTCCTGTGGTGTGGTGGGACAGGGAATGCCGTCGCCCAAGTCCACGATGACGGGCTGGGGTGGGGGGGGGTGGGGGTGGGCTGTCGTTGTTCCAACAGAAGCCATCTAGGGACTTAATGAACCTACGGCAGGGCAGAAAGGATGGGGCGGAAAGGATGGGACAGGTCAGGTCAAGTACCGACATGGGCGGTTCAAGGTGCCATCATGATGATGCTCCACTGTCAACAGTTTTTTAAATTCAAAGATGGACCTGACGCATGGTGTGCAGCATCCGTGCCGCTGTCAAGGTGCCTTTGCCGCTGGCACCGCAGGTTCCCCACCCCTCACGTTACTAACGTCACTAACATAGTATGTCTGAGACACTGGAAGGCTAGTGGCACCGGGCAGAGCTGTAACTGCGGTGGCAGCAGCATGAAGGTCCTCTCAGCTTTATCGGCCTCAGGCCGCATATGCTGCACCTGAAATGCTGGAGCTGAGCCAGCTGCAGCATATCCTACAAGGTTCCCTCTACAGGATTCAGCGCTCGGGTCACTTACAGCCTGCGGTCGCACTGGGCTTCAAATGCTGCCAGGGGCCAAACTGGACTGCTCGAGTTCTTGGGGGCGACGTTGGCCACACACCGGCTGCAAAACATAGACGACGCGCCACAGGCAGATACAAGGTTACACCATGTGTATGCGCATAACATGCATGTTGACTGCAGCGTGAGGCCTATACTGTATCACAAACCGGCTGTCAGGTACCTGACAGCAGAAAGAAAGCTGCAAAGACTGGCATCGCCATGATGCGACACTGTTCGCACTGTCGAACAGCTTCCACTGCCATGTCTCTCGAACAACTTGACAGAGTCTGTGGCAGGCCAGACACACTCACTTGGCATTTGAGTTGTAGCGGCCCCTAGGCTGCAGCAGCTGCCGGCCCCTGCCCGCGCGCCTGCCACCCTGGCGTGTAGATGCAGTCCGAACCTCTGTGCCATCTGCGTCATCCTCACCCACACCCCTGCCAGTGGATGCAGCACGGCCACGATAAGGCCTGGGGTTTGAGTTGCCGCAAGTCATCTCACGGCCGCTGTCGGTGATCACAGTGACCGTCAGCTTGGCCCTGCCAGGACAAAGCACAAGGCATGGTGACAAGGACCAGTCAGCAGGTGTGTGTAGACACAGGGAGTGCATCCAGCCAATGCACCAACCATCTCACCATCCAAGAGTGTGTAGACACAGGGAGTGCAACCAGCCAGGGAGTGCTGGCCTGTGTGTAGGCCAGCACTGTGGGCCACTACGTGACGCTGCAGTGCAATAGCATTTCTATGAAAAGGTGGCATTCACTGCGCAGCCCGCTAGATACTATTCAACATTGAGAGGCATTAAATCCAGGGCACTGCCGTGCTTGCCAGGGCAGCATCAACATTTCGACAAGAAAAGCAGCGTGTGCAGCATACAGGACGTATCACGCGGGGTTGAGTGTAGGCTTACGCACAGCTGCTGCTGCTGCTGCTGTTCACGCTGCTGCCACCCACAATGTTCAAGAAGTTGTCAGCAACACCTGCTGCCAAGGCGCTCCCAACTGACCTGGGATTGGCCTTGCATGTTTGGACCTCAACAATGCTCTCAGTTTCTGCCAGCGTCAGGGTCTGGCTGGCTCCTGCCGTCCAATCACCGCTGGCACAGCCCACCAGCTGCAGGCCAGTCTGTGTGTTGAAGTAAGCAATATCACGGAGGCGCCCAGAGTCATCCTCCTTGCAGTAAACTGCGTTGATTTTCCCAGGGCACGTCCCAGGAGGAGGGCTGCACAGGGAGGGCAAGGAGGCAAGCACATGTTGGCATAGTCACATAGCATGAGACGCCAGGCAGTGCAGCAATGTTACCCTCCGAGGGTAACCTGGCAGGTTGGTATGCGGCATACTGGGAGTGAGGCTGCACACCCTTCGGCTGTGCACTCAGCCAGGCAGGCTGGTGTGTTGCTGCTGAAGGTGCAGGTGGGTCAAGTGCTCGCGGCAGCACCTCTGGGCTTGCTTTTTGGGCTGCTGTGGTGCTTTGGGGTTGGCATGCCCATGCTGCTGACGGCACAAACGGTAGCAACAGGCTGCCTGCGTATGGACACACAGTCTACAGAAGAGGTGATTCTGCTTACTTGGGGGTAGTCTTGCGTCCCAGAACGGAGACAATGTCGTCTTCAGACAACAAAGCCCCTGCTGGTTCATCAGCTGCATCACAGCAACAGCAGCAGAAGCAACAACAGCACCACCAGGGAAGCAACAACAGCAGCAAAGATGGGTAGCTGTCAGAACCAAGTTGAAACGTCTGAAGGGGTCTCAAAACTTTGCCCTTTGCTTGCATTGTTGCCGGAGAATCCCTCGCTCCGCTGCTGTTGCTGTTGGTCCAGTCGCCGACAGTGTATCCACCCCAAGCAGGATAGTGGGACGCTGCAGCTCAGAAACTGCTCTGTGTGCGTACAATGGCTGCCAAAACAGCATGCGCTGCGTTTTGGATGGACTGCTGTGCATTCTGGGCAAGAAGTTGCCTCCATCATCTGTCTGCTTCAGCCAACCCAAGCAACAAGCGCTCTCCTCCCCGCTTGCAGAGTCGACTCACCAGCTGCGAGCAAAGGCCAACTCAATGCAACAAGGCTCAAGAGGATGAGCACCCTCTTGCTGGGCATAGTGAGGATGCGGCAGCTGTGCCAGTATACTACGTAGCGCGTTGCTGGCCAATAGCACTTAGGAGGTAAAATGTCAGACGTAGTGGTGTTATGAACGCCTGCTGTAGCTTGTGAGGAATGAGACTGTGTAGGTTGGGTCAGAGATAGGTCACGGAGCTGGTGTTGAATACGATAATTGGCTGAACCCGGTGAAGGCCAGCCAGCTGTTACGGATAATACTTTATTGATGTTTTGAGGAATGATTATTGCATGCGTCGATTACCCTGCTGCTGAAGTCGCACATGGCTACGTCGCCGTGTGTTACATTATGGCGGTAAACCTCTCATATGCCCACAAGCGGTGCTGAGGTAAGCACTGACGATAGAAACAAACCACAGATGAGTTCCAAAAGGTGACCCAGTTCCTTTTCGGTCTCTGCACACCATCTACACCAAAAGCAGGACGTCACCAGGCTGGTGGTGACCACCGTGGTCACGTCAGTGCCAGTGGCACGTCGTTACCCCCACACAGCCATCCCCCCCCTAGCGTGCACACCCAACATTACCCACGAACCAAGTATGGTGAGCCTGTTGGGAATCAAATTGCAGGTCGGAAATGCTGTATGCTCCAAGGCGAGCAACCATGTGAGTGCACCACATGGCAACCCCTCTCAGGAAACCGTCCCTGTTTGGGGGCCCATGTATCCAACAGGTGTACGCAGGGTCTGTACACTCGTCGTGTCCGTGTGAAGATCCAGTACACAAAACGAATTCTCCCCGACCATGCGCTGTTGGAGCGTTTAAGCTGGATCGAAGTTGGCTGTGCTGAACAGCGCTGCCTTCCACCGATGCCACCACTGATGCCTTGCACAGCACCATCCAGGGTGCCGCAAGCACCAGCTGATGTTCACCGTGAACAAGGTGACCATCATGTCCTTCAACATGTAGAGCTCAAATGTCTTCAACATGTATAGCTGTGTCCACAAGTGGTTGATTATTCGAGGCAGCCTGAGGGGGTCACAAGTGGTTGACGACATATAGCCAGCTGCCGAACAAATAGCCAGCTGCCGAACCTAGCATCAGATCGCTCTGAGAGCCTTGACATATGCATGACTGTGGTGACATGCTCCATTCACACAGCTAGCGCCCCTGTTGGCACATGCTGCACCAGCTCAGCCCCTGATGTGTGATGAAGGCCCTTCATCAAAATGCATGCGACTGAGTCGCATGCAACTTCAGCCTGCATCACACTGTGCGCAGCTGGCCAGCTGGAATCTGGCATAAGCAGGACAGATGCTGTGTGGTTGGGACCTGCTCTTCCTATGCAAGGCCTGAGCAAATGTGAGATGCAGTGCTTACAGTGGGGCACACAGTGTTGCAGTACTACCAAGGCCTGGCCTGTCTGGTGCAGCCTGTGCTGCTGCTCCACTGGAAGCGGTTTCACAATCACAGCCATAGTGCTGCATCCCTTGGTAATTGCAGGTTTTTTTGCATGTTGGTGCAACCATGAGCACATGGCACAATAATGGTTGGCAATGAAATAGACCTAGGACCCCTCATGCAGCTGCATCAGCACCACATCTGCCAATCAGGGACCCAATCACGGCTGCAGCTGCTACGCCTAGCGCTCCATGCCCCCTGAATGGGCTGACCCACTTCACACTTGGTGCCCAGCTCCTGCTGTGTGCAGCGTTGATGTCAATCAACATCCCCATGGCTGCATCCTAGATTTATCAGGCACTGGGCAATGCTGGCAGCAGCACCATGTGCCTGGAATCTGCCTGGCCCCACTGGCCCGGCACGCATTTCACGCCCTGCAGTTCTTGCATGCATCCTGCCTGAACATGAACGGTCGGTGCAGCCCATTGCCTTTCCAGACCTCACTCTCAACTCCTACTCATTGACCAGAACATGTCTAGAACCCTGCCCAGAAACGCAAAGGGTTTTGGAGGGTAGGGCATCAGGAGTTCACTGCCCAACCTGCAATCTTGGGGCAAGCTTTTCTGCTGATGTATTCAACAACTCATTGTGCAAGAGGTCTCTTTTTACACCTATCACAACAGTAACTGAGCCACTACAGTGCTGTATTGGAGGTTACCCTGGCCATTCGGCTGTAAAGTGTGGAAGCGTGTTGAATCAATTCTATCCATTCTAATCGAGGTACCCATTGACAGGCATGTTGCGCCAGACAGCTGAGGCCTGCCGCACCGTGCTGTTTCGTGGAGGGATGGATCCACTGCTTGATGCTGCCGGGAGCATCCATGTCCAGTATGCAGCCTGCAGTGTTGTCAAGGCTTTCACAGCTCATGTTCAAGGCATAGCGGTGGCTCAAGCGCAACAGCAGCGACGGGTAGCAGTAGCCAGTGGGGAGCCAGGCAGTGAAGGCATCGTCATCCATGATTCCGCTGTGGCGGTAAGCTCCCTTCAGAAAATTGAAGGTTTGGGTATGCATTACAATGACTGCTGACAGCTGCTAGGGCCCTGACAGATGAGATGATGAAGGGTTACCACCGGGGGGTGCCACTCACAGCTTGCCTCATCCATCCATGTCTGCAGAAACTAAAGGAGCTACGAGCAGAGAAGCATGACGACAGTGTGAAGTTGAGAGTTGAAGTTGAGGGCGGAGGCTGCTCTGGCTTCCAGTACAAGTTCAGGCTGGACAGCAGCAGCACAGCACCTGACGACATGTGAGTGCCATTTGGCAATGACTGTGTGAATAGCAGTGCCAGTGAGCAGTTAGTGACCTACAGCAAACACCTTGACATTATCAAAAGTGCAGCCTGCGTTGTCGTGTTGAAAGTGCAGCATTGTGTCGAGTCGTATGGGTCATGTGTCTATAGGGCCACGCTGGCAGGTGGATTGGTGGGACTGGGACCCAGTCACTGGGTGCACCATGCGGTTGTGATGGTTGTTTGCAATCTTATCAAGCACACGTCATAGTGCCTGTGGATCAGTGCTTGGTTGCAGAACCCTGCTGCTCCTGTGGCTGGTGGCCTGCTCACTTCACCCCCTGTGCATGTGTGTCTAACCCTTGGGTGTTGCTTCCTGTCCTTCCTCCTGATCTGTGTCTATGTGCAGAGTGTTTGAAAAGGACGGTGTGCAAGTTGTGTGTGACACAGTATCCATGGACTTTTTGAAAGGAGCTGTGGTAGAGTTTGAGGACAACTTGATGCGGTCAGCCTTTCAGGTGGGTGTTGCTTGCAGCGCATATGACGTTGCTGAGCAGTTGCTGGCCAGTATGTCCTCTAGCTGTGCAAGACTGCTCTGCATATTTCGTGCTTGGTGCCTGCATGTGTCTGTGTGGCCTGCAGGCAGCGTCAAAACCAACAGGCAGGCTGTAGGTGCAGTCACATGCTGCGCATTGCTGTGTGACTGGTCCGCGCAACAGGCTCCCGTTCAAGCATTGACAGTCGCGGTGCTGTACTGAAAGAGGCAGGCATGGCTATCAAACAGTGGTACAGTATATGTATTGACACTTTGTCACGTTGCGCTGCCCTCTACACCCTCGCAGATAGCCAGCAACCCAAACTCCGAGTCAACTTGTGGCTGTGGGACCTCTTTCGTTGCCAAGTTGTGACCACACGCGCATCATTGCAGCGCCCTGCAGCGGCAGTGGAGCACCGCCTGGCGCAGTGCCCACCCATGGTGCATGCCATTGCGCAGCAGCCAACAGTATCCAGGGGCCGCATGCAGCACGGTCACAAGCATCGCGCATGCCACTGCGCGAGAGCCGGCAGGGGTCGACTGGCGCATGCAGCATGGTGCCACCTGTTGAAGCTGCCAGCATCAGCCAGCAGTGTGCATGCAGGCATGCAGCTGTTTCGGCATTCTTTCGGGGGTTCACAGATCCTGCAGTTGGGCCGCTTGTGGCACGACACGCCTCTTGGCAGTTGGTTGTATGAGCTGTGCTGTCACTGCAGCAGTAGGACCTGCTGGAGGCACACTTTGCAAGGCTGGCTGTGCGTTGCGATCGTTTTGATGTTGATGCGACCGTTGAGCTGCAGATTGTTGTGTGGTTGGAGCTGTGCCCCACCCCAGCTACAGTTGGTTGTACTGCTGTATGACGCAGTGAGGCCCAGTACATGCACAGAGACTTCCTGACAGCAGTTGCAGGTGGTGTGCGGTGTTGGGTATCCTGCATCGGGGTGGGTGCTGCTGCTGTGCTGCCTCTGCAGACTGCTGCTGCCAGTGGCAGTGTGTCCCCATTTGGCAATACGGCCTTTTGTACTATAAGAGTGTATTCCTTGTGCCCTGTATAGAGCAGATAGTGTTCTTTTACAGGCTGGCCATCAGAGTGCAGGGTTCAGGCGGCAGTTTGTGTCTGCTGTGTCAGCTATGGGCAGCTGAGGCTGCCTTATGCCAATTGCTGTGCTTAGTCCAGCCTTGCGGAAGCAAGCGCTGTGGAGAGCAGAACAAGGGGTGGTGGTGGTGGAGCGTGCGCTCTACAGGCGGCTTGGGCAGCTGATTGGCTGCAGAAGGATGAGCATGCAATGCCATCTGAGGGCATGAAACGGCATGGGGCAACATGTTTGGAGTTGGGTCTCTTGGTATGTGGCGCAGCGACGTTATGTCAAGGGTGTGACAGCACAGAGTGATGGTTGGTTCGCCAAGCCCCAGTCCTGAAGTCACTGTGTTGCCATAGGTGTGGATGTGTTCCTACTGTGGCCCTTACATGTAAGCTGGTGGTTTGCCAAAGAGTGTTGAGCATATCGAGCATCCATGTGAGTGGTCCCTATAGCCCAGGTAGCAGCTTCATTGGTGTGATGGACTGCCACATTACAACATGCTGGCATGTCAATAGCTTGTGGTCACAGGGTGCTTGAAACAGTGGCAGAAACACCCCTGCCTTCATATCGGTTGCTTTTACAGCAGCGCTGACATACTGCACACAGCGCATGCCACACCCGAGTACTGTTGGTACAAGTCCCTCTCCCTGACACATGCCACATCGCAAGGCATCAACTGCAGCAGGTTCCACCCCACTGCATACGCTCCGCTTCACACACCCTCATCTCTATGCACACTCTCCACACCCGATGGCACATCTAGTGAATGTGCGCAAGGCTTTGCAGCCCCACAGCACAGCATGGTGCAAAGCAAGACACAGCCACTGCTTCTGCTGGCATACCGCTCAGCACAAACGCCGCAGTGCCAATAGCTCACATCAACCACTGGACCAGTGGTACATCATGACCACCAGATCAAGCACACATACATTGTGGCTGCTGCTGACTGCATGCACCCTACTCCAACAGCAGGCCCAGACAGACGATGCAGTGCACAACTGTCTGGTCAGCTCTGCAGCTGCTAGCTGCACTGCAGTAACAGTAGTACAGTGGTACCTGCCGTACATGTAGCATGCACAGCGCGTCACCAGAACGTGCATGCAGCCGATAAGAAGGATGACAGGTCCATCTGCAGAAAACACAGTCGTACAGTTGTGATGTGCGTGGTTGGCGCACATTCTCAGGCTACACTGCAGCTCAGTACTCTGCTAGAACGATGCTGTCCAGGCGCTGTCATATAACTGCCTGTACTTCCTGCCTGTTGACACTCAACCCCCCCCCCCCCACCCACACCCCGCCCAGCACAAGCACAGATAGACATCCCGCAGCATGCCGCACACCTGCCAACAAAATGGAGGCTGCAATAGTAGCCCACACTGTGGCAGCCATCCAAGGCATGCAACATGCTGCAACAGTACCCACCGCAACATCACACGGCCCAAGAGCGGCAAGGCCTCGATGCCGCACACACTGCCTGTTGCTGCGCCCACCCAGCACGACTGCTTGCCACTCACATCAGGACGCGGCACAAATGCTGTTGAGCTTGAATCAGACCAACCATACGGCAGCCTGGACAACATACAGCTGCCTACAAGCTGCCCTGCTCATGCATCTCTGAATGTCTTTACGCTGGCATGCGCTTATGCTCAGCATGTATCTGACTCTCGTCTGCTCCCAAAGGGAAAGTGGCTCTCAGTGGGCACCGAGTGCACACGAGTGCACACAGCTGGTGCCCCATGTTGGTACAAGCCCCACTTGCTCGCTGCACCGCTCCAACATGCAGCCGGTCACAAGGGGGCGTGTGTGGCAGTGCATACCATCGACTGCAGGAAAGATAAGGACTGCAAGATCCCAGTGCAGACACATCATGCTCTACATGCCGCCACGTCAAGAGCATGATCAGGGATGTGATGCTCCTGCAAACTGTACTGCGCTGCAGTAGCCCAAAGCACTTCCCTGTCTTGATGTATGTGCATACATGCATGTGCAACAACAAGGTCCTAATCGTATGTACCATAGTGATACAACAGTGCGCAATGCAGCGCACCAACAGCTGCTTGCAGCCAGACCCTAAAACGTAAACACTGCTCCGCTCCTACAGCAGCCGCCTCCCCGTGACTGCGCAGCTTCTACCGTGACGGGTGACGCAAAAGTCACACGACACACCTTCAATACATCACCCCCAGCGCACTTCAGTGTGCTGGACGCACTGCGCCGTTGCTGCTGCGCGATACCTTCGCTGGTTGCACCCAGACATATGCATCCGGCGGCAGCACTGGAAGGCTACTGCCACTGCGGCTGCCGTTGGCTGCACCGTTGCCGTTGCTGCTGCCGTTGTTGGCTGCGTACCCGTCTGCGCCGATAGCACCCTTGAGGGGGGTCTTCACCAGCGCAGTGAGCGCTGCCACACCACCCTGCCGCTCCCGCTCAGTCATGAGCTCCTTGCCTATGAACCTGCACAGACAGGCACACGATGTATGACGTCATTCGGTCCTGTAACCCAGATGATGGTCCTGTAACCCCGATCAAGCATGTGCTTGACACGTTACGACACAGTACAGGAGACGGCAGAGTCCAGCAGCACTCGTCGCATCGTGGGGAGGGCTCTGTGAAGACTGTGCCTGCAGTCGCGTGGCATTCTGGCGTGCAAGCGGCTGACAGCTGTACAGGAAGCCAACAACAAACAGCGCTCTGCGCTGCAGGCCGCGCTACGCACGCGCCAGGCTTGCTGTTTCAAGACCAAAGACCCAAGTTACTGAGGACACTAGGACGGCAGGAGCGCAGCCTGGTACTGCTGCTGCGCAACACTGACAGGCGCGCCACCAAAACAGCAGCTCGTCCACCGCTGCTGCTTTCAAGCAGGCATGCTGTCCAAACACTCACTTGTTGCTGTATCGCTCTGCTGCTGCTATGCAGAAGGCCGCTGCTTGCATGCTGTCGCCCTCGCTGCAGCGGGCAAGATCCAGCAGGTGGAAGGTCTCCATCTCCAAGCTGGCCTGCTCAGCGCACAGCACACACCGACACAGCACACCAGCGCATACTCAGAGCACCAAAAGGGCATGCGGCTGCACATGGGACATGGCATTACATCAGGGAATCTTGTTTGCGAAGACAAATACAATGCAGCACAGCAGAGAAACGACATGCACCCACAAAGGTGCCCATCTCTTCCTCCAGACACTGACAAGTACTGACCCGATGAAAACACAACTCTCTTTTTGCGCATGGGCAGCATGCTTGCTGCCACACCGACACCATCCACAACAGTAGCAGCAGGGCAGCACCACCAACACCAACACCACTCACCAGGTTGGGGTATCGTGCCAGCAGGTCTTCAATCAGGTCCTGGTTGAAGTCCTGGAAGTAAGGCCCGGTGCGGCCCTGCACAAAGAGCCAACAGGGCACGGCGCAACAGCACAGCGCAACAGCACAGCACAGCAGCACACCAGTCCCGACTGGGAGGGGCACATGGAAGGTTTGACAGGGGGGGCTGCTAGCCATGCACAACCCCTCTCAGACCGTGGTTGCTCAACAGGCGTACTCGCACGCTCACTTGCTCGTTCGAGTGAATTCACTCACTGATGCAATCATGCATATGTGCAGCAGCTCTGCTCACCTGGCTGCTGTAGAAGCTGTCTGCAGTTGCGTTGAGGCCCTGCACCACCAGACCAGCACCAACCTGCACCAGCACACAACACCCACACCATCAGGCACCGTGTGGCAGGCACACCAGGTGTCTACCAATGCACCAACGCGACAGACATACATGATGATGGGTGGCAGGTCGCCATTCACTCCTGGTGTGACGTACGCATGCCTCCTGCCATACAGCTGTGCGGTGACCTCAGTGTCGAACCACACACACGCAGCCCATGCTTGGCATGCCCAACCTTCAGCTGCTGGAACCACACGTACACGTGCCTGCGCTGATGCCCCCACACAGTGACGATAGGAACTATCCACAACGCAAAATCATAACATCCATCCGCGTACAGGCAGGTGCACATGCACATGAACAGGTCCTGCAAGGGGTCCCCACACGTGTGCTGCACAAAACAAAGCACAGGAGCCCTCCCCCACTACTCATTTGCCGCCCCCCCTACCTGGTCTGTGCAAGCCTCAACCAGCTGCTGCACCAGCTGAGGGCTGGCCTGCACTGGAGACGACACTGTGTAGTGTGGCCGCCCGTCCGCATGCGTCCACGCATCAGGGTCACGTCTGTGACAGCAAAAGCAACACCAGCGAGCACCTGAGAGCCAGCACTCTTTACCCACTCCCATCGCTGCCCCTTTACTACTTGCCTCTGCTGAAGTCGGCCAAAACTGACATCGTTATGTCACACCTGTCACACCTGTACTGCCGATGTCACACAAGTCTCATATTTGTCACACATGCCTCACCCCAACTGCCCATGTCACACTCACCTCACACATACTGCTCCTGGTGAGGCCACCATGAAGCTGCCCAAGCGTGCTGGGGGGCGCAGCGCACCGCATGTGCCCAACCGCACTACAGCCATGTCGCCGCTGACAGCAGCGCGAGCCTCCCGCACCACAAAGTCCATGTTTGGCATACCCATAAGTGTGGTGATGATGGACACAGGCACGCCACTGAACAGGCCTGCGCACAGAACATGCAGGAGAAGGTAAAGTCAGGTCCAGCACAGCATGGCAGGAACTTGCGGATAGACAGAGTGAGGCGGGTGCTGTCTGTGTGGCAAACCAAGGAGATTCCGGCAATTGAGCAAGGGGTTGCGGGCAAGCAGGGGTCTTGACAACTGTGTCAGCGCGTACACCACTGCTGCTACCAGCCACGCCCATGTAGGATGCGCAGATCGAGCACACAGCATGCTGGGCTCCCTTAGGTCACGCAAGAGGTGGGCATCACGCATGTGAGAGCTTGCATAACTTATAAACAGGCTGGCGGTGCTGCAATGCTAAGCTGTGCTGTCGTTGGCTAGAGAGCAGCAGTAGGCTTGGCCACAAGGCACACATGCAGCTGGCAGCATTTAGCTGTTGACAGCACTTGGCCGAACAGACAGAAGCTGGGCACAGCCCAGCTGCCTGCATGGACCCTGCCTGGCATGCTGGCTGCTGCCTGCCTGCTGCTGCACCCATCCCTGAAGCACAGCTGATGAAGACGCCCAGAGATTCACACAGCCACGGCTGATGGCACCTGCACACCCATCATCATGCTGCTGCTGTTGCTGCTATGGCACATAGCCATGCTGCTGATGTGCTATGGAAGCGGCCTGCTGGCTTGTTCCCAAGCTGCTCCTGCTATGTTCCCATGGTGCTGCTGCTGCTGCCAGACTGGCAATGCTAGTGGTCAGTGCTGCAAACCTGTAGGTGCTGCGGGGCCCACCTGTGATGGTCAGGAAACCTCTGCCAGACAGATGCTGGAACTTTTCACCCTCCGGCCCCTCCAGGTTGTCAGCAATCAGCAACGCCCTGTCCATGCTGCCTACCGACAAGATGCGATTGGCGAGCTCCCCATGCTGCAACACATAGGGTGTTGGTCAGTGTGCAGTACATGTGCACAACACAAGCACCAGTGAGGGGCATGGTGACCAATCAGGGCAGGTGACACAACAGGTTGATGTGTGGTGAAATCGTTGCTACAGCGCATGGCAGCTGCTTCCAGCCTACTGACAAACCAAGCTAACCTTGCTGCACACTATCCAGCTTCCATGAGTCAAGACAGCATCGGGACCAGCATCACACCTTACACCCAAGGTGCAGTGTCCTGCCCTCCTGATCCACAGGGAAGTTTGCGTTCTTGTAGTCAGTCACACGTTTCTGAGGGTCTATGATGGTCTTCAGCTGACGTACAGTGGTGTCCAAGGTGGCACGTCTGCATCATGCAAAGGAGACAGTGTATTGAGCCTGCAGTACTGCTGTTGGTCCTGGCCATGCCAGCAGGGACATTGGCCCTGGCAGACTGCTACACTCACACTCTACATGATGTTCGTCTGCTGGGCCGTGCTGGAGTGACTGCAGCCTGTGCCTGCCTATGCACAGCCTGCTGGTGAAGCACAGGCATGGTGTGTTGAGACACTGCTGGAAGGTCGCCGGTCTATCCCTCTCAATGTGTCTGTGATTGGAACTGGTATTACCAATTGGCAATTATGATTGTATTCAGTGACGCAGCATAGGGACTGGGGAAGAACTATTGCTGACTCGCCACCGACAGAAAGATAGATAGTTAGTCCGTAGAGAGCTTGGTTGCAAAAAAGTACCAAATCTCGTAGGCGTTGCTTAATATCGCTACACACTGTCATTACATAATGATGACAGTTGAAGTCCAAGGACAGCTCAGCGTGGTGGATGGCGACGCAGTCAATGAGCTGTTACTTCAACTGCGTGGGTCGTGCTGACAGGGACCTTTGACGTTCCAAGCATTGGCAGGCCCCTCCATTTTGTCAAAGGACAGGGGCCTACAGCACCGTACTCGCCCACTGCTACATGACATGCATACCACAACTTACTACACACACACCGGCATGGCATTGGGAGTGACGCAGAGCTTGGTGCTCATGTGCGGATGGTTTTTCCAAGGCTCTCTTGTGAGTCAGGTACTGTACGTAATTGGGGGTGCGGGTGACCATCCGTGCTGGTGGGTGACTTCCTTGTGGAGCCTCATCAAGAGGGAATATGAGTAAGGATACGACACGCATGTAGAAGGAGGCACTATCCACGGCACGTCCCCTTGTCTTGGCCTCCAGACTGGTGCAAGCAAACATTTTTGCAAGCTGCGGGCCGTAAGGGAATCCAAGGCATCACCTGCCTGACCATGCAACCGTTGAGGTAGCCGCAGAACTCTGAAATTGAAATGCAGCACAATGAGTGTTTGAAACTCACAGCAGCTGACTCATGTTGACTTCCAGCCAGGCCTGAAACTCACGGCAGCCGAATAAGTAAAACAAATGCTTCACCACATGTAAAATCATACCCGTAAGCCACGTACAAGTGCTCCCAGTGGTTGAGTCTTCGCCATGAAGCAGCGGGGCGAGGCAGTGGCCTTGCTTGTGTTGCTTTGTTTATCGGGATTAACCAGCGTCATTCATGCAGCAGGCAACAGCACGGCACCAGCCAAAACATCGCAAGCCTCGAGCGGAGACAGCGGTTATGATTCCTCTGGGGGCTCTTCATGGGAGCAGGACTCCTCTGGGGACCAGGGAGGCCACGAGTGCCCGGACTCTCAACCAGCTGATAGCGTAAAGGACGGTAAGACAGCCCTACGGGCACCAGGCTGCTGCAAGCTATGACTGTTGTGACTGTTGTGCCGGACTGTTGCAGTAGTCAGTCATGGCACATTGGCAAGTCTCTGCCCCATTCAACTCAGCAGGCTCTGAAAGCAGCTTCATATGCAACAGAAAAAATCCATCTGGGTTCAGCATCACCCTTCTGGCAGCTGACTGGACCTACTTCAACATGACAGCGAGCACTGCGGGTTCCCAAGCAATCGGCCTACCAAAAACTTCAAAGCAAGCACTGTGGCACCTATACACACAACCAACCCCTGCATGTGTGTCAACACAGCAGTGCATTTGGAGTCACACCCCAACACCTGTGTGTGCCGCGCATGCAGTGTACTTGGCACACGCCACTTTCTCCTGGAGAGAGCTTGCAGCTCTTGCAACTCCACGACCAGACTTCCAACAGTTTCCAGCCTCACCCTTCAACAGTGCAGAAGGGCTGTCCGCAGCCGCCCAAGCACGTGAACACATCCAAACGGCCCCACTCAGCACGGGTGATGTCAAGGCGGCAATCACAGCAGTCACTGCACCAGAGCTTCTGCTGCCAACAAGCATCGACCAGCAAGGTACGGGATAGGTGTGCAGTCATACACAGTATCAGGCCCAGCTGGCTTTCACTGCAGCATCGACCTTTGTGCACCTCTGCTGAGCCCTAGCGGCAGCCACAGCAACAATCAGCAGGAGCCAGCGTGTGCGCTGCAGTCAGGATGACACAGGACGCACCCTAGCCGCGTCAACTGACGTGCTTGGTATGGTTCAAGGGGCTGCGCTTGGCAGCACTCGACTCCTGTCCAACAGCATACTTCTAGCAGACTTGTAGCGGCGGGGTCTTTGTTGCATATCTTGCAAGCAGAGGGGCTGACTGTTCAGGGGGCATGCGCTGCATACTTGCTTATACCTACCTGCTCACTGTGGTTTGACTGCGTGCCTTCCTGCAGACAAGGGCTTTCTGGGAACATATGACTCTGCTGCTGTACCTCCAAGCGAGGCTCTGGCCGTTGGACACCACCCTACTGACGAAGGTGCGCAGAGCTGAAGTACCAGCCAGGCATGAGCCGCAACCTCTGGCAGCATGCAAGCTGCAGTCTGTTGTGATAAGGTAGCAGCGTATTTAGGGACAGCAGCAGCAGCCGAGCATGCCGCGCAGCTACCGCAGTCTGACTGTCACAAGCAGAGCATGCAGCAGGGGCCATGTGTGAACTTCATACCCCACTGCCTGTTGAGAGCATAAGAAACATGTAGCGAAGTTGGCTGCTAGTATGCTTGCAGCATGCACACTGACACATCCCAGGCAGGGCTAGCTCAGCAGGGGGGCATGTTATGCATCCCATGGCACTCTGCTGCTGTCAGTTGTCCCTCCCACTCACACTTTGTTGGACGCACAAGCATGGCAGTCAGCACACCCGAACCTTACAGCTATCACCGTGCACAGGACACGAGACCTCCAACCTGACGCCTTTGCTGCTGTCCACTGCTTTGCCCCTTGATCCTCTGTACCCTTGCAGACCTGGTGTTTGTCCTGCATGCCGTCAACGCCCAAGCAGAGATCTTCCCAGCAGAGCGCAACGGCAACTTGGAAGCCCGAGTCACTAAAACCAAGGTCCCTCTCATGGACATGGCTGCTACCACATACCTCGACATAACCAACCTAGGCGTCTCTCGCGTGTCCGCGTACTTTGACGACGACAAGGGGCGGTACGTCCTCGCGTGGAGTACATTCGCCGTGGGTACGAATGTCGCACGGCACCCGCCGGTCTTTGTGGCGTCATCCCTGACAGCTAACCCGCTGGGACCGTGGATGATCTGGGCACTGAACTTGCGCCCGGATGTGGCACAGGGAGTGGGGGTTTGCGACGAGCAAGCAGCTGAGGCTTTTCACTTCTCCAACTTGCAGGTAGGGGTATTACCTGGGAGAGGGTTGTTAGGGGTATTTCACTAGTGAGGCTTTGCCTCTGGGCTGTGGCGGTTGCGCTTGCCTGATTGCCCTGTGCATGGTCAGCGTGTGGGAGCCCCGCTCTGGTGACACACACCATCCTCCCACCACAAAATGGGGATTGCACGAAGACGGGCCTGGACCATGCTTGTCTTCAAGCACAAGAAGCAAATGCAACCTTTCAGGCACCAGTCTGCGCAGGACACAGCCTCGGTTGGTCATCACAAGTGCACTTCCACGCTGCCATTCAGGTGGCTTCTTCAGTCGACACCTTCACACGTACATGCCTGGGCCCCTTTAGCGCATGACACAAAT
This sequence comes from Desmodesmus armatus, assembly GCA_007449985.2. Classification (NCBI taxonomy): domain Eukaryota; kingdom Viridiplantae; phylum Chlorophyta; class Chlorophyceae; order Sphaeropleales; family Scenedesmaceae; genus Desmodesmus; species Desmodesmus armatus. The sequence goes on along the minus strand of VIIQ02000048.1, from coordinate 3,207 downwards.
GGCTGTCTGTTCCCTGCGTTGCCCAGATATCCTACAGCAAGGAAGCTGTCTTCATTGCTGGAGCACCCACTTGCGTGACTGACCCTGACGGATTCGAGCCTTTACCTCCCATCCGCCAGTCGCTGGCAGCACTGTTTGTGTTCTCCAAGGAGGCCTTGTGCGAGCCACCCAGCATGAACGACCCTGACAGGCAGGATCCAGAACTTTATGCAGCCGTGTACTTTGCGCACCGCTCCTGGTACGTAGCGCAGGACCGTTCCCAGAGCGTTTTGATGCATGCGCACACCCAGATCAAGATCTGTTTTTCAGTGCAGATCCCAGGGAAGCTTGCGTGCATCACACTCAGCTGACTGAAACATGGATGGGGAAAAAGCGTGACAGGGTGCAGGCTCTATGTATGACCCCCCTGTACTGAAACCATTGGTGTGCGGGCACCAAACCGCTGGTTTCAAGCGCAATGCGCACACAGGCTATCTGTTGATGTGACACAGGGAGCGTGGTGAACTTACAGTTTCAGGCTTGAGAGCAACAGGGAAGCGCACAACAGCACACCACTCACTTGGGCTGTGACTGCGCTCTGCAGGTACCGCTCTGTGACCGAGCATGAGTTGGCAATGGTGGAAGACAAGTATGAAACATTCAACAGCTACATCACACCCGCAAGGCCACAAACCAAGGACGATTTGGACGATCAGCCCCTTTTTGCAATGAAGGTACGACCCAGCCAGCACAATGTTTGCCTGATGTTTCAGATATGGCTGCATTGTGGGTACAAGTAGGATGCCTGCAGCTGGCTCCTTCCTGCAGACCGCTGCTGTGGTGCGCATGCTCAGCAGCGACAGCTTCACATTCAAGTTGCAGGTGCAGTTCAACCTTTTGTACTGCTAGCAGTCGACTCAAGTTGCAGGTACAGTTCAACGCTTTGTACTGCTAGCCGTCACTTCCATTTGCAGGTATCAAACGCAGAAAACACACAAAACACTTTGTACTGCTGGTGTCTGCAGGTCAGCCACAGCCACCTCAGTGTCGCCACTCTGACACAAGATGTACCGCTTGAGAAGATGTGCTCTGTCGAGACTGCGCCCCAAATCAAGGCAGTGGTCGTTGGCAAGGGTGCTGACTTTGCCAACGACAACACAACAACCGATGGGATCCCACTCATGCACCAGGTAACTTGTCTTGTTTGCCCTCACACCTGACCTGAGAAAGTGGGGTATGTTAGTCGGCCCGCTGGGCACCCTCATGAGCCCCTGGCTCGCTGGCTGGTGCCGAGGTTGGGACCTGTCCCCAGTTTCTGAACCGTACTGTATGTGGCGCCATGCAGTGCATTGCAGGCATCTCGCTGCATGGAAAGATGGAATGCTGGGCTTCCTTGAAGCTGTAGAGCTGTTGTGTGCATGTGGCCAGTCGGTGGGGTCGTTGCCCCCTAGAAACAAAAACAGTAGTGCAGTGCTGGGGGCAGCAGTAGCCACTTTGCAGAGCCCTCCTGCCCCGCCAATGCAGAGCGGCTGTACAGCAGGGGGATTCTGCTGCTGCCAGCTGGGTGTCAAACATTGCTGCTGCTTGCTAGGGGCTACACCATCCACTGTGACTGTAGGCCCTGTTCTCAGAAAATTCAAGCACAGCAATACACTCACTGCATTGGCTTGGACTACTAGTAGTACTGCTTGCAGCCTCACTGTATTGCATTGCCTGCTGTTGTGTTTGCCTCATGCAGCCCCCGAAGGATGATGGAAGGGATTCTCAGAAGCTGGAAATTTTGGGTTGGGCATGCCGAACAATCACAGTGGTGTGGTCTACTGGGTGAGTGCACAGCTGCATTTTGTTCCCTGGGGAGCGCCAATCACACTAGGGTTACTGAAAACAGTCCACTGTATGTAGAATTACTTGTTGTTGTTATTCTTAATCTTGCAACAAGTCACTGTGCATCCCGTCTACTCAGCAGGCAGCAAGCATGACAGCCGATGCACAGTACCCTGCCAGTAGTTCAAACAGAGCACCCCAGCCATCCCATGCAATTGTTGGCCTTTGTTGTACACACGCACACACACACAGCACACACAGCTGGGTTTTTTGCTGGTGAGTGAAAACATAGGAGCAGTCTAGCCTTTGACAGCCTTTCTTGCCCATAAACATGCACCATGCACACGTACATCTTGCTACGCACCAACTACGTACGCACTGATCCTACATTCCGCTTCCTCTGTGGGTCTCTCCCCTGCAGGCCAGCCAATACATGGGTCTGCTGTACCTTGTCACTGGCGAATACTGGGGCACCAACACCACCCGCCTCCCTTCAGTCTACTGGGCCATTATCAAGCCCACTCAAGACATCTGTCACCTTAGCCGCGAAGACCAAGGCATGGTGGCTTCAAAGGATCAACTGGATTTGACCTACCCCGTGATTGCTGGGCGCAAGTCTGGAGGGGCTGTCATTGCTTTCAGCTTCAGCGGCGAAGGCAGTATGGCCAACGGCTGCGCACAGCATATCCTGGTGAGCTTTGTGTGGGGTATGCGCTGCTGCAAGGGCAGCACGGGGCTGCTGATAGTTGAGTGCATGCAGATGCGATTGCAGGCTCGGTGGTGACTGCACATCCACTAGTCCAACATGACCCCATCCCCAGACCAGGAAGCGGGGGAGAGGGGCAAGTATACCATCCCTAGTACTAGTGTTATACAGCCTCCCAGTTGCTGCCCCGCCACCCCCAACCACTCCAGCTTCATCAAGGCATGTATACACAGGGACACAATGATGTATGTGCTGTGTGCATGGCGGTGCTGGTTGCAGGTGTTGGCATGACGGTGGTGGGTGCCAGCAGTGACTACGGAGACAGCAGCGGTGGTGGTGACAGGACATCTATGAAGGAGGAAGGCATTGATGTCGTCAAGCAGGGCACAGGAAGCTTGGACGTTCCCGATATCCCATTAGATGGCGTTGTGCCTTGGGGCTACAGCTCTGCAGCAGATGTTTGCGGCAACCACATGTGGTTTGCTGTGCCCATCCAGCCACTGTGCCCGTGACTGTTGATGGTGTGACAGATTTCTGGTATGCCTCGTGGATCAGTGTGACAGAGCTTAGCATGGTATGGTCACACTGAAGCATATTTTGGTCCAGCTGCCGCGGGGGCAGTTGTGACATGTCACTCTACCAGTGCATGTGACTGTACCAGCGGGATTGTCTCGTGGCCATGTCTCATGCACCCACAC